>CM056052.1:178727091-179118420 GCA_029574335.1 Rana kukunoris
GGACATTAAAGGTGGGAATTTGTCTATCACTAATGGCAACCCTTCTCATCGGCACAAATTAAACGGGAACTTAGTCACTGGGAAACCCCCAACTAAAGCAAAGCACAGCCCTCCAAAGCCGCAGAATACTTCTACCAGGGCTCCGCCAGTGAACTCATTTAGTGCTTCAGCTGCCATCATGAGGGATGAATCTCAACTCCCTACTATGGACTGGGAAGCCTTGGAGAAGCACCTTGCAGGACTACAGTTTCAGGAACAGGAGTCCCGCAACCAGAGACAGGCCAGATCCAATTACACATCTGTAAGTTTTTTCTTCTTATTCAAGTTTACAAATGGAAATATTACTGCACAAGAACTTTGGGCCGGTGTTATGTTGCTGGCCTGCATACATATTAAAAAGGAGTACTAATAACAGAGATACTTGAGATTACTTCTCTCTCATTCTCTCTCTCCTCTTTCTCCTTGTCTTTCTCTTGTGAGGTCTCTGTATGTATGTCTGTCTCTCCCTCACACGCTCTCTCCTTTTTCTCTTTCTCTCTCTCCTCTCTTCTCTCTCTCTCTCTGTCCCTCCTCTTTTTCTCCCTCTCTCCACTCACTCTCTCTCCTTTGCTCTCTCTCGCCCTCCCTATCTCTCTCGATATCTTTCTCACCCTCTCTCTCTTTCTCTCTTTTTTTCGCTCTCCCCCTCTTTCTCTCCTCCCTCTCTCCTTTGCTCTCCCTCTCTCTCCTCCTCTCTCTCCCTCTCCCTCCCTCTCCTCCTTTCTCTCGCTCTTTCTCTTCCTCTCTCTCACTCTCTCTCCTTCTCTCTCTCTCTCCTTGTTTTTCTCTTGAGTGGTCTCTGCGTGTCTGTCTCTCTCTCTCTCTCTCTCTCTCTCTCTCGCACACTCTGTCCTTTTTCTCTTTCACTCTCTCTCTCCTCTCTCTCTCTCTCCCCCTCCCAACTCACTCTCCTTTGCTCTCTTGCCCTCCCTCGCTATCTCTCTCCCCCTCTCTCTCTCTCTTTCTCACTCTCCTTTGCTCTACCTCTTTCTCTCCCCTTCTCTCTCCTCCCTCTCTCCTTCGCTCTCTCTCTCCTTCACTCTCTCTCTCTCTCCTTCCTTCTCTCTCTCTCCTTCAATCTCTCTCTCTCCTTCACTCTCTCTCCTTCACTCTCTCTCTCTCTCCTTTACTCTCTCATTTGCTTTCTCTCTCTTTCATTCTCTCCTTTGCTCTCTCTCTCTTTCCTTTACTCTCTTTTTTTATCTCTCTCTCACTCTCTCTCTCTCTCCTTTGCTCATTCTCTCCTTCGCTCTCTCTCTCTCCTTCTCTCTCATTCTCTTGCGCTTCCTACTTCTCTCTCTTGCTCTCTCTCTTTGTCTTTCTTACTGCCTCTCTCTTTTTCTTTCGTTCTTTCTCTTTCCTCTTTCTCTCTCTCTTTCTTCTCTTTTTCTCTCTCGTTTTCTCTTTCTCTCTCCTTCTCTTTCTCGCTCCTCTTTTTTCTCCATCTCTTTTCCTCTCTTTCTCCTTCTCTCTCTTGCTCCTCCTCTTTCTCTTTGGCTCTCTCTCTCCTTCTCTTTTTTTCTTGCTCGCTCTCTCTCTTTCACCCCCTCTCTCCCCTCTCTCCTCACTCTCTGTCCTTCGCTTTCTCTCTGCTACTCTTTTTCTCTCGCTTTCCTCACTTTTTCTCTTTTCTTCACTCTCCTTCGCTCTCTCTCTCCTCTCTTGCTCCTTTTCAGGCTCTCTCGTTCTTTCTCCCCTTCTCATTTTCTCTCTCTCTCCTTTTCTTTTTAACTTGCTATCTCTCCTTCTCTTTTTCTCTCGCTCTCTCTCCTTCTCTTTCTCTCTCTCTTGTTATCTTTCCTTCTCTTGCTATCTCTCTCCTTTCTCCCTCGTTCACACTCTCTCCCCCTCTCCCTCCTCCCCCTTTCTCTCTCCCCTTCTCTCTCTCCCCCTCTCTCTCCCTCCCCCCCCTCTCTCTACATCTCCTCTTTCTCTCACTCACTCTCTCCCCTCTCTTTCTCTTCCACCCCCTCTCTCCTCCTCTCTCTCTCCCCTCTCCTCCTCTCTTCCCTTCTCTTTCCCTCTCTCCCTCCCCTTCTCTCTCTCTCTCTTTTCCCTTCTCCTTTACTGTCTCTTTCTCTGCCCTCTTTTGTCTCTACTCTCCATTCTCTTTCTTTCCTCCTCCTTTTCACTCCCTGTCTTTTTCTTGTGTGCATTCTCTCCCTCCCTGTAAATTAACTGAACTCCTAATCCAGAAAATACTATTTTGTCTGTGCTCCCTGCTTTAAAATCTTTGGAAACCATAAAAGAAAATTTGGGCCTGTGCCCGCCTCCTCAAATAATAGCTATGACATGCCAGTGTGGTTCCAAACTATTTTTTTGTTCATTCTGTGACATGTGTGGGTGCACTATAGGCAGATTTTATTTTACAGAATTGTTGTTTTCTGAATTCATATTCTGTTTTCACTCTATTAGTGAAATGCTTAAAATAAGATAGAAATATACTTATAAACAAATGTTACCATGGAATAGTCATTCTGTTTTAATGAAGAAGATGTTACATGTATGTAGTCTTATTTAATAAATGTAAAGAAGAGTCATGTAGTTGCCCATAGCATCCAGTGGAAGTCACATAGACGTCATCATTCACATCATTAGAACAGACATACCGGTACTGATGAGCTGAGAAGAGGTTGTACATGCATCCTGCTATGTGGGGTTAAATGAGCCCCACAGAGATGACACACAAGGCGTTTTATTGGGCTGCCTGACATAGGCGTTCAGCGATCTCTGGGGCCCTGCTGTCACAACATAGCTGAAAGGAGTGTAATGGTCATAAAAATAGTGACCAGTGTTTATCCATGTGTCCAAGCACAGGCTGGGGTTATTTCAAGAAAGAAGTTGAACATTTTATTTCTGCACGCATCTTACATTTGTGTTTGGGTGGAATTCACATCAGTGTTACAATCACTTTAAATCTTAGTAAATCTTAGTAGAGTTTCGTATGAACATTTGTACAAAAATTCTCGGTACATTTGATGAAAATCATTAAAAAGTAACATTCGATTTTAGAATGAATGGACTTTCCTGAACCAAAACCACCTATATATGTTAGGACAATGAGCTTTCTACAACTACACTACAATTATCCTTTACCTTAAACCGTCCTGCGTTTTTTTTGTTCCAGTACACGCCAATGCAGATAGGTTCACATCTGAGTTTTGTGGAGTGCTAAAACCTAGGTGTGCTGGGGTCCTCCAATTCAACATGGGTGACAACACATCGTGTTTCATGCGTAACATGATAAAACTTGTGTTAATGCAATTCAAAGGTATGAATCTGCTATTAAAGTATACAGACTCTGTGCCACAAGCCCACCCTTTTTTGTAGCCAATTAGAGCTTCAGGCTTGTTTGGCTGTACTTCTGTGGATCACAGGAGTGTAGTTCGTTCTGCACTCCTGTGACCAGTTTTCAGCAGACAGTGGGCTAAAGCCCGTTGCCAGCAGATGTCACAGAGCCAGACCAGGCTAGGGAAAGATCAGGGCCATGTGGTCGGGATCCACCCAGGAGCCTGGACCGGCACCTGGCTCAGCCTCTCAGGAATCTGCCCCCTCCACAGTCCAGCGCTTCAGTGAAGGCAGAGCTGAGAGCGGGCGACTGACAGTTACCAGCTCTCTGCTCACAGAGCTCTGAGAACTGAGAGATCAATGCTGTCTTAGAGCTGGGGGTGACAGATGAAGCATCCACCTAGGTAAGTATGATTTAAAAAAAACTTCTTAGTCACCAGTTTTCCAGTAGTGACAGGAGTGAAGGAGATAGTGATGCCCAACATGCCGCCTGGTCTAAAGTGTACAGAGACAGACCCTTAGCCTGTCTCTGTACACCAATTTAAAGTTGGTCTTAAAACAGAAGTATGGATTTTATTTATTTTATTAAAGCGGAGTTCCACCCAAAAAATGGAACTTCCGCTTAATCCACTCCTCACCCCCTTACAAGCCACATTTGGCATGTAATTTTTTTTTGGGGGGGGGGGAGTGGGGGCTTCAGGAGGAGTGGGACTTCCTGTCCCACTTCCTCCTTCCGCCGAGGGGCTGGTTAGGCGATAAAGCTTATTCGCCTAACTTCAGCCCCTCCCTGTAGGCGTTCACCAGGGACACGTCCAGGTCCCAGCCGATCGCCTGTCCAATGGGACGGCGCAGCGCCGTCCGCGCATGTGCAGTGCCGATCGCGCATGCGCAGTGGGTGCCCGGCCGTGAAGCCGAAGGCTGTCACGGCCGGGTGCCCACAGTTATAATGAAGACGCCAGCCGGGGAGGGGGGGAGAGGAGCGGAGCCCTGGCCGGCACGTCGCTGGAACCATGGACAAGGTAAGTGTCTGTTTATTAAAAGCCAGCAGCTACACTTTTTGTAGCTGCTGACTTTTAATAAACATTAAAAAGGGCTGGAACACCCCTTTAAGAATCATGCTTAACTAGGTGGATGCAGCATCGGTCCCATGCTGCATCTGTCCCCTACCTTATCTAACACTAAGAACTGAGCGATCAAACACTGATTGCTCGGTTCTCAGAGCTCCCTGAGCAGAGAGCTGGTGACTGTCGTCACTGGAGTGCTGGGCTGTGTAGGTGCAGGACGATTCCTTCAGCATGAGATTGTTGCTTTGTTGTTCAGTGTTACAGTTTGAAGTAAAGATTTCCCTTTAAAAATAAATTCATATAGGTTATTTATAGCATGCTGATATGCACAATTATATTTATCTCCCATCTGTTTTATTGTGTTGCCAAATGTTTTTGTTAATGTGGGACTGCTTTTACATCACATTTTACACTCTCTGAGTTATTTTTATTCTTTAAAGTGCTGTAAGCTAGAACAGCCAACCAGATTTCAGTTTACTGGGGTAAAATCAGGGTAAAATCAATCGAATTGGCTTAATTTAAGCTACAACATTTTGCCATTGTTGTCTTTTATTTTTTTATTTTTATGTTTGTTAGCCAGGCTGTGAAAGAATAGCAGGTCATGGTAAATTTTGGCTGACTAATTAGCTGTCACGTTAATCTTGCTTTGCCATAATGAATGATTACATTAACATCTATCAGTTTATACCTCACCTCTCTAAGGAAAAAAATATACTGTATTTATACTTGCAACATGAGCCATTTTGTAATTTTATGTTATAAATTGTCTTTCCATTTCAGTTTAGCGTACAGACCTTCCTCAGAATTACCCTTTCCTTTAAAGTAGATGTAAACATGAATTGGGTGACGTGTTTTGCTTAAATTACTGTTTATCACAAGCAATTGCCACATTTATCCTTATAAAATATCGGGTTCACCTTCTTCTCTAAGGGCTCATGCACACTGCAGCTCAAAGAAGCTCCTCCTACAGGCTTTTGAGCTTTTTTGAGCTCTCATATTTTCTGCCTGGAAACTCCCCTCTATGTTAGCCAATGTGTCCATGCACACGATGGCTCGTTCAGGAGTTTACAGGCATATGCTCTTACAGGCAGAAAAAAACCCCCACCAAACTCGTGTTTCTGAGAGGAGCTTTTGAGCAGAAAAGACGCCTAAGTGCGCAAAAGAGCGCAAAAGAGCATGAAAAAACTCCCAAGAAGCTTAGAAACACACAAACAAAATAGGAAAAATAAACGGAGGTGAGGGTTTGTGGGGAAAAAAACACTTATGCTCAAAAAAAAAAAAAAAAAAACAAGCTCAAAGAAGCTCAATAAAAACACACAAAAGAGCCCAAAAAAGTGCAAGCTTCTTGAAGCTGAAATAATAGCTCATTAAAAACTGTTGTTTTTTTTTTTTTTGTAGCTGCACTGTGCATGAGCCCTTAAACATTTTTTGCATCACTGTGCTCTTCTTCTCTACTAGCCTCTTTCATGCACCTCTTGTATACCCATATGTTCTCCAGAGTCACATCATTTCTTGGAAGGCATCCTGATAGTCACAAGAGTGACAACATAGGAGTGCAATTTGGAGACAGTTGTCATCCTACAACGTTAAAGTGGAATTTCCCTCTCTCAATCAACATTTACTGTTTTTATTCCTTATGCTGCTAGCATTAGTAAATAGATAGAAATGTAGATCATATTTACTTTTTTTTTTTTTTTTTTTTTATGTTTTCAGTTAATTCCTTGTTTCCAGACCTAAGCAAATTATGTTGTACATCCCGGGAGTCTTCAGGAGGGGAGGAGGGGTTTTCTTAGCTAAGCACAACCTCCTTCCTGACTACAACACCACAAAACAACTTTTTCACTTCCTGGTTATTTCCCGCCTGGACTACTACAACTCCCTCCTCACTGGCCTACCTTTACACAGGCTCTCCCCTTCAGTCTATTATAAATGCTGCTAGATTAATTCACCTTACTAACCTATCCGTGACTGCTGCCCCACTCTGTCAATCCCTTCACTGACTTCCCCTACCCCATTGTATACATTTTAAATACTAACATTGCCCCCAGCTATGTCACCAACCTCATCTGTGGATATCACCCAAATCGTCCCCTCCGCTCCTCCCAAGACCATCCACAACATTGCCCCCAGCTACATCACCAACCTCATCTGTAGATATCACCCAAATCGTCCCCTCAGCTCCTCCGAAGACCATCCACAACATTGCCCCCAGCTACATCACCAACCTCATCTGTAGATATCACCCAAATCGTCCCCTCAGCTCCTCCCAAGACCATCCACAACATTGCCCCCAGCTACATCACCAACCTCATCTGTAGATATCACCCAAATCGTCCCCTCAGCTCCTCCCAAGACCATCCAACATTGCCCCCAGCTACATCACCAACCTCATCTGTAGATATCACCCAAATCGTCCCCTCATCTCCTCCCAAGACCATCCTAAACATTGCCCCCAGCTACATCACCAACCTCATCTGTAGATATCACCCAAATCGTCCCCTCAGCTCCTCCCAAGACCATCTCCTCCCAAGACCATCCTAAACATTGCCCCCAGCTACATCACCAACCTCATCTGTAGATATCACCCAAATCGTCCCCTCCCCTCCCAAGACCATCCACAACTGCCCCCAGCCTCACCAACCCATCTGTAGATATCACCCAAATCGTCCCCCATCCTCCCAAGACCATCCTAAACATTGCCCCCAGCTACATCACCAACCTCATCTGTAGATATCACCCAAATCGTCCCCTCAGCTCCTCCCAAGACCATCCACAACATTGCCCCCAGCTACATCACCAACCTCATCTGTAGATATCACCCAAATCGTCCCCTCATCTCCTCCCAAGACCATCCTAAACATTGCCCCCAGCTACATCACCAACCTCATCTGTAGATATCACCCAAATCGTCCCCTCAGCTCCTCCCAAGACCATCCTAAACATTGCCCCCAGCTACATCACCAACCCCATCTGTAGATATCACCCAAATCGTCCCCTCATCTCCTCCCAAGACCATCCTAAACATTGCCCCCAGCTACATCACCAACCTCATCTGTAGATATCACCCAAATCGTCCCCTCAGCTCCTCCCAAGACCATCCACAACATTGCCCCCAGCTACATCACCAACCTCATCTGTAGATATCACCCAAATCGTCCCCTCATCTCCTCCCAAGACCATCCTAAACATTGCCCCCAGCTACATCACCAACCTCATCTGTAGATATCACCCAAATCGTCCCCTCAGCTCCTCCCAAGACCATCCTAAACATTGCCCCCAGCTACATCACCAACCTCATCTGTAGATATCACCCAAATCGTCCCCTCAGCTCCTCCCAAGACCATCCACAACATTGCCCCCAGCTACATCACCAACCTCATCTGTAGATATCACCCAAATCGTCCCCTCAGCTCCTCCCAAGACCATCCACAACATTGCCCCAGCTACATCACCAACCTCATCTGTAGATATCACCCAAATCGTCCCCTCAGCTCCTCCCAAGACCATCCACAACATTGCCCCCAGCTACATCACCAACCTCATCTGTAGATATCACCCAAATCGTCCCCTCAGCTCCTCCCAAGACCATCCTAAACATTGCCCCCAGCTACATCACCAACCTCATCTGTAGATATCACCCAAATCGTCCCCTCAGCTCCTCCCAAGACCATCCACAACATTGCCCCCAGCTACATCACCAACCTCATCTGTAGATATCACCCAAATCGTCCCCTCAGCTCCTCCCAAGACCACCCTAAACATTGCCCCCAGCTACATCACCAACCTCATCTGTAGATATCACCCAAATCGTCCCCTCAGCTCCTCCCAAGACCATCCTAAACATTGCCCCCAGCTACATCACCAACCTCATCTGTAGATATCACCCAAATCGTCCCCTCAGCTCCTCCCAAGACCATCCTAAACATTGCCCCCAGCTACATCACCAACCTCATCTGTAGATATCACCCAAATCGTCCCCTCAGCTCCTCCCAAGACCATCCTAAACATTGCCCCCAGCTACATCACCAACCTCATCTGTAGATATCACTCAAATGGTCCCTTCCATTCCTCCCAAGACTATCCACAACATCGCCCCCATATACATGACCGACCTCATCTGTAGATATCACCCAAATAGTTCCTTCCATTCCTCCCAAAACCATCCACAACATCGCCCCAGCTACATAATCAACCTCATTTGTACATATCACCCAAATAGTCCTCTCCACTCCTCCCAAGACCTCCTGCTCTCCAAATCCCTTGTTACCTGCTCCCATGCTTGCCTCTAGGACTTCTCCAGGACCTCTCCAGGACCTCTCCAATCCTCTGGATCTCCCTGCTCCAGTATGTCTGGTCAGCCCCTACCCTGTCCACCTTTAGGTGATCGTTGAAAACTCACTTATTTAGGGAAGCCTACCTCACCTCCACCTAAGAACTGTACCTGAGTTACCTCAGATCATTCCCTGTATCTATTACCTTTTGTACCACCTCTCCCTCCCTTTAGATTGTAAGCTCCATGAGCAGGGCCCTCCTACTCCTTCTGTATTAAACTGTATTGCAATCGCACTGTCCCCCTTTAAATTGTAAAGTGATGTGTAAACTGCTAACGCTATATTAATTCTGTATAATAATAAAAATAGTAGGCTTCATTTCATACTTCCAAATATGTTGTGAGTGTTTCTAACTTTTTAGACTTTGGAGAAAATATCACAGCTCTGTTGAGACCCATGGCAGCGTTAGCACTGATTTAGAATCCTAAACAGAACCACAGATAAGGGTTATTTTGATAAGAATTGGATGCGTATTTTTGCCCCCTAAACGTGCCTTTAGTACAGCATGTAACTGTATTTAGTCTAGGTTTTAGCTGGCTGCCCTTTACCCTGTGGCATGGTGCTGTATGTTTATAGTAAGATATTGAGCTTATTGTCCACTAAGCCAGGAAGGAAGCTAGAAGGAGGAAGGAATTAGCTTATTTCCTATGCAAATAAATCCTGTAAATTCAATCTGAGAACAATTTGCAATAGGGTTCTAGAACAAGTTCTAACAGTTTAATGGCATCAATGCAGCACCCTTACAAGACCTGCTTCCAGTTTTGGCTGGAGTTCCCATTTCTTCTGCCCAATGTATTTAAACATAGCAAGGAACAATATCATTGATGGTAAAGACTAGTCTGACACCTTTGGTTATTTTATTTATCAATAATTAATATGTTATAAACTTGACACTTACTTGCGGTGGCACACATTTACCCCCAGCTGTGCTTTCCCCAGTGATAATGGGTCCCTGATATACCCCATACCAGCAGATTATATCATGCACCTACCTCCCACTGTTCTGTCCCCCAGCGATAACGGTCCATGATATACCCCATACCAGCAGATTATATCACGCACCTACCTCCCACTGTGCTGTCCTCCAGCGATAACGGGTTCATGATCTACCCCATACCAGCAGATTGTATCATGCACCTACCTACCACTGTTCTGTCCCCCAGCTATAACGGTCCATGATATACCCGATACCAGCAGATTATATCACGCACCTACCTCCCACTGTTCTGTCCCCCAGCGATAACGGTCCATGATATACCCCATACCAGCAGATTATAGCACACACCTACCTCCCACTGTGCTGTCCCTCAAGGATTACGGTCCATGATATACCCTATACCAGCATATTAAATCACACACCTACCTCCCACTGTGCGGTCCTCCAGCGATAACAATCCATGATATACCCCATACCAGCAGATTATATCATGCACCTACCTCCAACTGTTCTGTCCCCCAGCGATAACGGTCCATGATATACCCCATACCAGCAGATTATAGCACACACCTACCTCCCACTGTGCTGTCCTCCAGCGATAACGGTCCATGATATACCCCATACCAGCAGATTATATCACGCACCTACCTACCTCTGTGTTGTCCCTCAAGGATCACGGTCCATGATATACCCCAAACCCGCATATTATATCAGGCACCTACCTCCCACTGTGCTGTCCCCCAGTAATAACGGGTCTGTGATATACCCCATACCAGCAGATTATATCACGCACCTACCCCCCACTGTAATGTCCCCCAGCGATAACGGTCCATGATATACCCCATACCAGCAGATTATATCATGCATGTACCTCCCACTGTACTGTCCCTCAAGGATTACGGTCCATGATATACCCCATACCAGCATATTATATCTAGGGCTGAAACAACTAATTGATTAATCGACAACTAATTGATTATGAAATAAATTGATTACAGTTTTCATAATCGATTAATCGGCCAGTAACATAATGGGGTTAAAAACACTAAAATTAGCCCTTTATAGTACAAAAAAGCAAACCACTATTGTAAATATTACTTTCACTGTCCCACAGTAAAAAAAAAAAAGAACCCCTTACAGTAGTGATTATTTGCTCTTTTTGTACTTATTTTAGTTTTTTTAACCCCCTTATGTTACTAAACATCTCAGGCCTGGGTTCTGTTTTTTGGTGCTTTTTGCAGAAACACATCACAGTTCATTTACATGTTTTCCTATGGGACACGTTCACATCCATGATTTTTTCAGGTGCTGTGTATTTGGAAAGGGCAAGGACTTTTTAACGCAAAACCGTGCTATTTTTTTTTTTTTGTTCAATATACTTCAATGGAGAAGCTCCAAAAAGTTTTTTTTTTCTGCTAATGGTATCCAGTCAGATTTTTTTACTTTCATTTTTGCAGTGTTGTGTTGAAGGGAAAAATATGCTTGGTTACAGTTTTGAACAAAATGTAAATTCTGTGTTCATATTGATAAGTACAGCTTTGTTATGATGCTCCAAGATCACATTGCCATTGTAGGTTTGTATGCTGCATGTTTCTAACTGTAAGAACGTGCAGTTTCGAAGATCATTCTGCTTGCTATATCAAGGTTGTGTAGGCAAGATGAAGCTCCTTGGGGAATTATGTGACTATAGGTGTTAATTAAAATTGCTGTAAGATTGACAGCAGGTGCAGCATTCACAGCTTGGGTATGATGATCTATTGAGTCAGACTCCAAGGGAGACGGCCCAACAATCAGTATGTCCATCTGAGTGCAGGAACGATGTGAGATGCTGGCGTTTTCTTGTAGAAAATGAGCTGTTTGTGTTTTGCAGGTGCAGTTGAGGCTGAAGGTAACTAGAACAGATCAACTACCGTATTTATCGGCGTATAACTCGCACAGGCGTATAACACGCACCCTAACTTTAAGAGGGAAGTTTCAGGAAATGAACACGCAGGCACAGTTTATCCTCTATTTTCAGGGTAAAAAAGTGAGTGTTATACGCCAATAAATACAGTACATCTCATTGGGATATATTGTTAGTGGACAAGATTTCATTATTGTTTCCAACCAAATATACAGTAGATGCAATAAACAATTCCTGGTTGGAAGGTTGGACACCCCTGCAGCTAGATTTAGGAGACTTACACAAATGTCTATGGCCATATTAAAGGCAGATTTCATTTTTTCTTTAAATAACAAACATGTTATACTTATCTGCTCTGTGCAGTGGTTTTTCACAGATCAGCACCAATCCTCCTCTTTTCGGGTCCCCCACTGGCCCCTCAATCCTGTCGAGTGCCTCAATAGCAAGCAGATTACTATAGGGCCTACGAGCCGACTCACTCCTGAACCACTGCTCTGTGTGCCCATTTACACATGGAGCGTGGCTCAGCCCTGCCCCTACACTTTCCTCAATGGCTTACAGGCTGTGATTGACAGCCAATGGCTTCCGCTGCTATCCCAGCCAATGAGGAGGAAGAGACCTGGGAGAAATGCTGTTCTCCTGCACATTGCTGGATCGAGACGCCAGTGACATCTGGAGGTGGTGAAACAACACACTCTATCACTGAGACAAATTTATATTGAGCCCATAATCGCTTTTAATGTTGAGTGATTTTAAATAAACTGTTTTTACTGTACCATTGGAGGCAATCTTCTTTCTCTTATATGTCATTTGGCCATTTACAAATCTTGTGGAGGCATTTTGTGGCATCCATTTGAGGAGAGAGCTGATATATAAAGCGTGATTGCCAACCATGACAGTGGGAGGCATAATTGTCTGTTGAGTTCCTTTCTATTGGGAGAGGGATCACCTCTAAACATGAGGAGGTGTTTGTTTCAGTTTGGAAGCTATCCCTAAACAGAGGAAACTGTTGGTTATAGAGAGCAACACTTGGTGGGTTTTCCTAGCACAGGTGACACTGGGAGGACTTTTTTGTCATAATTTTTATTTATTTATTGTTTTTTTTTTCACCTTAATTTATGATGGCTTTGATGGACATGGAATTTTGTATATCACAGCGCTACTGTTAGTACAGGGATTTCAAACTACAAATCCCATCATACCTCTGTTGTTGAGAGTCATGCTTGTAACTGTCAGCCATGCAATGCCTCATGGTAGGGCATGACAAATTTGCTTGGAATCTAGGAGCCGGCTAAAAATGTTAGGAGCCAGGTTTACGCGCGGCTATACCGCCGACAAAGCGCTGCTGCAAACTTCCTTTTCTTCTCCACTGTGGGAAGGAGATGGGTGGGCAGTAAAAACAGGCAGGAAGCCCCATTAGCATTAGCATTGCTGGTTTTCTTCTTGTCATACCAATGACCACCACAAGATAGCGCCAGATCACAGAAGGAAGCATAGGCCTGCAGAAGGCCGCAAAGCCGCGACCTTAATTACGGCCCGACGCGATCGCGCGGCACAGGGGGGGGGGGGGGCTTTCCTGAGACACAGGATACTCCAGCTGTGTCGCCCCAGGTGCCAGGTCCCTAATTCTAGTCGGAAATGCGCTTTTTATTTCTGTTTTCCATATATATATCGATTTATTTATTTATCTATATATAGTATACACTGACTTCCTGTTTGGGTAAAACTTTGTCATCAAGCCAGTAAGTGTCTCTGTCTGATTAGAATTGAAATAAAATGTAACTATTCCCACTGTATTAAAAACTAAAAAAAGAAACATGGAAAAGTTTTGGCTGCACATAAACTTTCAAGCTGAAGTAGAGCCAAAAATTATTATTAGCCGTTTGTGCAGTAACAATGGGATAAATCGAATGATGTGTGATGGCAGAGTCAGCTTTTGTTACAAATCTTACCTGTACTCAGACAGCAGCCCCAGTTAGTGCTAAACGTCCAGCGTTGAGGTTTGTAGTTCTCATAAAGTTTGCATCTCCTCATAAAAGCCTTGTATTCTTTCAATTAGTGGAGAAGAAATTGTGATGTTTGTTTGCACCTCTTCCAAACACCTTACATTCATTGTAAAGAAGGCTTCTTAAAGCAGAGTTCCACCCAAAAATGGAACTTCTGCTTTCCGGAACCCTGCCCCCTCCGGTGTCACATTTGGCACCTTTCAGGGGGAGGAGGGAGCAGATACCTGTGTATTACAGGTGATTGCTCCCACTTTTGGGCATAGATCACCACGTCTGGCGCCTACTCGCTCCTGTCTTCTAGGAGACACAGTACCAGAAAACAGCAGGGACCAGTGGGAATGCGCAGCGCGACTCGCGTATACGCAGTAGGGAACCAGGAAGTGAAGCCACAAGGCCTCCTGAATCCCTTTTCGAAGATGGCGGCGGCGGCATCCAAGAGCCGACGAACACATTGCGGGCGCACTGGACAGGTAAGTGTCCATGTATTAAAAGTATTTGTAGCTGCTGACTTTTAATATTTTTCGGCGGACCTCTGCTTTAATAATGGAGTTGGTGCTGAGCGAGCAACCAACAGTGATAAGTGTACTGCACCTAGAATTAACTTTTTACCTCACTCAAGATTGGAAAATCGAACAAACTATCTTAAAACAAAAAAGTTAGAGCAAAATTATCCTAGCCTATAGCCAGCTTCACCCTTTAAATGTAACATTTCATTCGGTATTATTTCTTAGAATGTTCAGTCGTGAAGCACAAATTGAAGTACCTGAGAATGGCTACGGGGCAGAAAAAGGGTCATTTAATCACCATATCATTTTCTCCTGGAATGAGGGAAAAGTAAACATTGAGAGATGGAATGGAATGTGGCTGTGCTCACATCAAAGACACCATTATACTGGGACACATGAATGGGGAACACCTGAAAACCTGAGAACACCTGGAAGTTCAGGGAACATTCTTCTAATGGAAGCCTGAAAAGGCCTCTTTCAGTTTATGTGTGGCACCTTGGGCTTGACCAAACAAAAGTGACATTCAGAAGTTAAATTTTAAACCAGAACTCATGTATTTTTCTCACATTTTTGGAGTTCCTCTAAGCCACTAAGTGCAGTAAACATTGGGTTGGTAAGGGTTATCTGATTTACTGGTAGGCATTTGGGACCTTGTTAACCAGTAATTAGATCTCCCATCCCTGGAATGATTATGCCCCTCTCCTGTCTCAGGCTTATTTAGCAGCCCCTCCTATTCCCTCAGCAGTACTAAGAAGGGAAGAGGAATCTAAAAAGCAGACACTTTTATGTTTGAATTTTGTAGAGCTAGAAGAATAATAAATTTTTAATGTCTGCATAGAAAGCATACACAGAATATACACAATGAAGACACTGCTTATTTAAAATCTGTTAATAAACCCCTGCCCAATCACAACCACCGACTACTCTTATAGCTATTAGGAAAGTACCGTTCTTCTTCTAGTAATCACAAAATGTTATGTAAGCCAGTCTGACTAATGATACCTAGTTGTTTTTTTCCATCTAAACAGGTGCATTAGAAAGGGAATATTAGGGCATTACATATGTTTAATGCTGTCCGTGCACCAAAAATGCAAGGTCCACTGTTAAAAAAAATCTACGAAGGTATAAAAAGCCCAAATGAATTGAGTTCTCTAATCAATAATACATGATTAAATAAATATTGTAAATGCAAGCAGTGTAAGTATCCGAATTTGACCTTGTATCAGCCTCTTGCTGTCCCTGTATAGCAGAGGCCAGGAGAAAGGTGATAATAATAATGTTTTTCCCCCTTCAGTTTTTTTTTTTATATACCAGTGCTTATAAATCAGACCATGTAGTGCAAGGCCAACTTTAGGCTGGATTCACACCTATGCATTTTTAGTGCTTTTTGCAGACTTGCACTGCAGTCCACATATGCCTTGTTTCCACTGAGCGGATCGGTCGGGTCAGTAAATTTGGAGCGGTTAGAATGGGACCGGTCTATTCACGTGAGCGTTTCCACTGCAAATCGGACCGTCAGGGACCATTCAGGGTTTAAAAAAAATTCCTAGCGCGTCCACCAATCAGTGAGATGTATTTGTAGGTCCGCCCTAATAGAACCGTTCCATTCTCTCTGGACCCACATGAGAAGCAGGACCCTTGCTGGTGCGGTACGGTTCGCTTTTATGGCACGCTTTCATAATGGAAACACCCAAAATAGCGTAGCGAACCGTACCGACCCAAACCGATCCGCTCAGTGGAAACGAGGCATTAGAGCCGGTTCACACTGGGGCGACCTGGGATCCGTCTTGAAGTTTTTCCAAGTCGTGTGGTTGAGAAAATCAATGTAAGTGAATGAGAGCCGTCTTAATACACACTACTGAAGTCGCTGCGACTTCAGAAAAGGTTCCTGTACTACTTCAATCAGACTTCTAGGCGATTTGTACCCATTGATTTCAATGGAAGTTGCCTCAGAAGTCTGATCACTGTCTTAACTGAAGCAACTTTCCAGGAAGATAACATACATTTCTCAGGCAAACCCCTCCCTCCCCCCCTCTCCCAGAGCTGATTGTTGTTTGATTGGCCACTGGAAAGTCTCCTGTCCTGGATACGACTTCAAGTAGTGTAGTAAATTGCCCCAGATCGCCCTGTGGTTCATGCTCAAGTCGTGTTGGAGTTGCCTCTGAAAGTCCTGCTGGAAGTCATGTTGGAGTCGCCTCTGAAAGTCCTGCTGGAAGTCGTGTCGCCCCAGTGTGGACCGACTCTTAACATGGTTTCCTATGGAACACGTTCTGTAGTGCAAATATGCAAAAAGTACAAAAAAATGCATAGGTGTGAATCCAGCCTAAAGGCATGCATTCAATTAATGAAGGTAAAGAACCTTCAGTATGCATCAAGATGTCATCAAGACTTGATAGCACAGTGGCTTAAAGCGGAGGTCCGCCAATTTTTTTTTTTTTAAAGTCAGCAGCTGCAGACCTTTAAAATAAGGACACTTACCTGTCCAGCGTGCCCGTGATGTCGGCACCCCAAGCCGATCTACCACTTGGCTCTCGGATGTTCATCCGCTGACACCCGCTATCCCATAGGGATACATGTATGTCCACGTGTGTAAGGGCCCTTTCACACGTGGACCATATGTCTGTATTTCATCCATGTATTAAGTGCCCAGTATAGAAGTGGTTAAACAAACTTCTACTGGTGTATGACCAACTTTAGTACTTCTGCCTTGCAGTACTGAGGTCTTCAGTTCAAAACCCACCCAGGATGCTGTTTGCATGTTCTCAATGTAGTTGTGTAGGTTTCCATCAGGTACTCCACTTTCTCCCTACCCACCGGAGACATGCTGGTAGGTTAATTGGTTCCTGCCTTCTGTACTTGTATATATAAAAAAGTTTCCACATTTCAACCACCTGACCAGCCATCTGGAAACCTGCCTAACGTGATAGCAGCAGCCTGGAGGGTTACAGCACAGTGGTTAGTACTTCCACCTAGCAGCACTAGGGTCATTGGTTCGAACCCCAGCTAAAATACTACCTGCCTGGATTTTGCATATTCTCCCTGTGCCTGCGTGGGTTTCCTCCAGTTAATCCGGTTCCCTCCAACACTCCAAAGACATGCCTAGTAGGCTAATTGGCTCCTGTCTAAATTGGCCCTAGTATGTGTGTATGTACGTAAGGTTAGGGACTGTAGATTGTAAGCCTCTCAAGGGAGGGGGTGGTGTGAATGTTCAACATACATGGATAGAGCTGCATCAATTGACAGCGCTATATAAGTGCTTATAATAATACAGTAGGAATCAGAATTGAAGTTACAAAAAATGCCCCTCTCCCCCTCTGGATCCAGGGTAACAGAAGCACATAAAGTCCTGAACGGCTGGGGCAATCTTCTGGGACATGTCCCAGAAGATTGCAGGGAGGGAGCGAGAGAGGAGAAATTCTGCTTAAGTCACCTAGGTGGCCCGAGCAGATGAGGGAGCGGGGTACCTGTCAAAATTAGGTACCTGCCCCCCCCCCCCCAAAATGTGGAGTTTTATGCAGGATTTAAATACAGTTCGATGTAGTATGCAAACCCCCTGCTTCCAATAGGTATAGTGCTTTAGGGTTAGGTATGTGGCCTTTCCATAACTCCATGCCTGAATAATTCTGACACCCAGTGCTGGGACAAGGCCATTTGGAGCCGAGGACGAAGATGGCAAACTGCGCCCCCCCCCCTTTTTAAGAAAGAATCAATGTCTTAGGAAACATGTGCCCCACATACCTTGAGCTCAGGAGTAGTCAGCACAAGCTACAGTGGGGCGGAAAGCTGCCACATATATATCGCAAGTGAGAGTCAGGAGCAGGGAGCCGGGAGCCACGAGCAGGGGGATGGGGCGGAGTGCACACATGATGGCACTCTTGTGATATAAGACAGGGAGTCAGAGCCCCAGTCAAGAGGTGGGGCGCACACGCGCAATGTCACTGGTTTCTGGGAAACCCGCAGGCCCAGCAAGCCAGTGACTGATACTACACTGGCGGTCCGAGCAAGAGCGTCGCTCTGTCCGTGCACGGACCGCGGGCTGCCATTTAATGACTGCGGTTTTAGAAGGACACCCCTGGCAATTGGAGAAACGTAAGGAAAAAAAAGGACACCCCCACCCCCTACAAATTGTACCGCCCAGGGCATCCGTCCCTTCCGCCCCCTTGTATTGGCTCTGCTGACACCTATCAAGCTCCTGAGTCTATATATGACTCCAGCAGGATCTGACTTTTAGCATGACCACGTTGACCTTGCCATTCCATCTCCTTTTATGTTGTGCCCACAGTAGACCTGATCAGAGACTTCCTCGCTACTTTTATTTGGGTGTCCCAGGAGTGGTATAGATTCCCTTTAATCAGCATAACGGCTTACCATATGCAGATCAGTACAGTAATCCTGTGGTAAGGAGATTGCAGCTTGTCATAACGTTGCTGCAGATTTGGTGTCTCCTGCGTGGCAGCCGTATCCTTAGTTTCTGTCTATTTAAAGTATAAAGAAAAATATAAATTTAGATCTTTAAAGGAAAGAGCTACACTGTAATTTTCTTTTAACAGCTGGGAAAGTATCTTGAGGTTGTCATACTGAGGGAAACTGTCTGCTTTTATGGATCCAGTCATTTCAGATATCACAGAACAAAAAAAAAAAAGACTTGTAGAAGGTGTGCAGTATTCTTTGAGAGAATGTGTGGTTACCGATGGCTGCTGGAAACATGCTGATAATGAAAATGGACGCTTCCCGGGGCTGTGCTGTAATTAAGCTGTTTATGTGCAGCTTGGGTTTAATAACATGCTAGCTATTTTTAAAAACAAAATCTCCGTCTGTGTAATTTTGGAGCCTCTACTACGGCGCAGTGTTTTCATCTTCTCTGTGCGTAGTGAAGCACCGGGCCCTTGCCACCTACCCATTCAATTCCCTTTCCCTTGGGCTTGTTGGTGCGTAACGTCTCGTATGTATGCTACCCAGAGATATGAGATGCCAGTTCCTTGCCAGATCAAGAGATGGAATCATGTCACTAAGGCCCATACTAAACTGCTGCACAACTGAGCTCCTGAGAACGGCCAGTCAGGAGGGGAGGAAACCTGTACCCATCAATGTCTTTACCCATAAGATATTTAGCATGGCAGAATCTGTCAACAACGCTGACATCAGTGTTCATTTTTTACGTCAAAGTTCAATTTAGTTTTAGTTATTGTCTTTTGACTAAAATGCCATATTTTAGTCATCTGAATTATTGTAGGCGTATTGTAGTCAACAAAAATAATTTTAGTCGACAAAAATCGAATGGGTTTAGTTTAATTGTAATACCTTATTTAACCACTTGCCTACTGGGCACTTTCACCCCCTTCCTGCCCAGGCCACTTTTTAGCGCTCTCACACTTTGAATGAAAATTGGGTGGTCATGCAACACTGTACCCAAATGAAATTTTTATAATTTTAATCCAAATAGAGCTTTCTTTTGGTATTTAAAGCGGTATTTCACCCTAAATATAAGATCTCCCATGTGATCCAGCATACTGGCGTCAGCTATGGCGCGTCACGCCCTCCGAAATAGGACTCGGAGAAATACGGCGCCTGCGCAGTCAGCTTCTAGGTCTGTGCGCAGGCGCCGCATTTTTGCCGAGATTACCTGAGTCCATATCGGGTATTTTAGGAAGATGTGACGAGCAATACTAGAGCCGTCCACCGCGGGGGAAAAAAATGAAATTCCGGCATAATACAGTAAGTGTGCTGACGCCAGTATGCTGGATCACATGGGAGATCTTATATTTAGGGTGAACCTCCGCTTTAACCACTGCTATTTTTTTATGTTTTTGTTTCTGTCAGTAAATTTTGTAAATTACAATTTTTTCTCCTTCACTGATGGGCACTGATGGGCACTGATAGGCGGCACTGATGAGCACTAATAGGCGGCACTGATGGGAACTGATAGTTGCCACTGGTGGGCGCTGTTAGGCGGCACTGGTGGGCATTGATGGACAGCACTGATGAACAAGCACTGAAAGGCAGTACTGACTGGGATCACTAATGGGCACTGATTGGTGTCAGCTGTCATGCATCCCCGCACGGGTAAGCACAGCCCTGGCACAGGTTTACATCCGTGTTAATGAGGCCTAATTACACAAGCTCAGGTTAGAAGCTGATTGGTTGCCATGCATGGCATGGCTGCTCCATATTGTCTGCTCCAGTTTTGATAAACTCCCCCCAATGTGTTAGGCAGTACAGCCTGCTGGTATCCCTGTGTATCCCGCACTGGGTGAACTCCTTAAATAACGTATATACGAGAATAAGCCGACCCGAGTATAAGCCTAGGGTGAGAATGTAGCTGCTACTGTAAGTGGAAAAGAGGGTCAACAATGCCCATTTGCAGCTTTACTGTGCCCATTGCAGCCAGACCTCACTGTGCCCATTGCAGAATCACTTTGCATTGTACCTGAGTCCATGACATGCAGATTCAGACGGCGACCGGGCAGTGTTAAAAAGTCGCGCTCCTCCATGTCCTGTTCCGTGATAGGCGGAACACTCAGTTTCCCAGCAGACACTGTGTTCAGTGTTTCGCCTATCATGGACACCCTCTCGTCCTCTCGTCTATCACGGCGTCCGTGATAGGCGGAAAAAAAAACACAGTGTCTGCTGGGAAACTAAGTGTTCCGCCTATCACGGAACAGGACATGGAGGAGCGCGACTTTTTAACACTGCCCGACTGCCGTCTGCATGTCACAGTACACTGACTCGAGTATAAGCCGAGGGGGTCACTTTCAGCCCAAAAAAAAAAGGGCTGAAAAACTTGGCTTATACTCGAGTATATACGGTATATGTTCGGCTGCTTCAAAAAGCCTTGCAACTACATTTTAAGTAAAATGTACTTTCTATTATTAAAGAAATATTACTAATTCATAACATAAAAATGAATTCATGAACAAGAACATCATATTTTAACAAAGACATTGTAGCTAACATCCTTTGTCAGAAGGCGTCTCGCTGTGAATTGCGTAGAGAGAAGATTGTTCCCTTTCATCAAGAAACTTTAGGGACTTTTTGGAAGAATTGAGAAAAGTCTATAAAAGATTATGGCAATATCTGTAAAGGGGAGAGTCATATTGGGAGGGATGTTAACTACAATGCCTTTTTTATTGAAATATAAAGTCATTCTATGGCAGGGGTGTCAAACTCAATTTCATCGAGGGCCGCATCAGTATTACGATTGCCCTCAAAAGGGCTGGTTGTATCTGTAAGGTTAGATGTCCAGCGCATCCCCTCCTCTTATATTAGATGTTAAGAGCCACCCCACCATCAGAAGTTGAGTCCCCACTCTCCCTTACATTACAGTGCACCCCCCTTTCCTTAAGCTGCTGCTGGGAAGAAGCTGATGCATTGCTTGAAAGCAGAAAGTTAGGATCTTGAGGAGGGCGAGGGCCACATAAAATGGCTTGGAGGGCCGGATTCGGCCCGCGGGCCTTGTGTTTGACACCCCTGTTCTATGGAGTCCTTTTTTTCCTTCTTTGTTTTCTTTTTTGTTTTGTTAGTTACAGCATTTTGATCTTATGGTGCAACTACATTGAGTAAGCCAAAGCATTTGTTACATAGTAGATCTTCGTTATTGTTCAGTGATGAACTTCATAGAGTGTTTGACACTCCTACAGTAAGTTGCGTTGTTTATTATGACGACTTTGATGCATTTTGTATTTAAAAAAAAATTGTCACCTTGTATATAGGCTTATTTCATATTGTACACCCAGAGGCGTATCTAGTTAAAATAGCGCCTATGGCAAGCACTGAAACTGCGCCCCTGTCGAAACATTTGAAACCCATTTTATAGATAACCTTCACAAAAAAAAAAAACAGCTAACAAAACAAGTAATATTTATCATCCCTTGTGATACCTTGGGTAGTGACATATACTCTTTATGGAGAAATATGGGGTTTATTAGACCCCTGATCCCTCCTCTGCCCTCCAGGGCCAGGTAAATGCAAAACCAATACTGGAAGTGATGAAATCTTCATCACTTAAGGCCTCAGTTTTCACAGAGGAGAGTGAGAAACTGAACTGATGTTCCTCCTTCTCCTTTGTGCGCGACCAGATGGAATGGGAGAGCCTGGGAGAACAGGGGAGGGCTGTGGCTGAATGCAGCAGGGATAGCACTGCCATTGTCCATTAGCAAAGGTGCTGATCCTGCCTATGCTTGGGAGGAGCGAAGAAGAGACTCTCAGACCCTGGCAAGTGCCTTGCTGCCCAGTCACTCAACAGCGCCCACTTGCCATGGCTGCCATACCCTAGATACACCACTGTGTACACCCCACGGAAATAAGAAATAATTTTAAACTATGAATTAATAATATTTGTTCAACCGGTTCCTGACCTACTCACGCAGATTTACTGTGGCAGAATGGCTCTCCTGGGCAAAATCCCGTACATATATGGCTTCGCTCAGAAGACCCACCAGAGGCCCGCACGTGTGCCCGCTACACAGCGGGGAACCTGGCCATGCGGGATCGCGTGCATGAACACACAAATCCCATGCTATCAGAGGAGAGAAGACAGATCATCTCTTTCTACAAAGTAGAAACCACGATCTGTCACCTCTCCTAGTTAGTCCCATCCCCCCACAGTTAGAATACACAATAGGGAACACAGTTAAAGTGATACTAAAGCTTCAAATATAATAATAAAAAAAAAAACATGTCATACTTACCTCCACTGTGCAGCTCGTTTTGCACAGAGTGGCCCCCATCCTCTTCTGGGGTGTCTTGGCGGCTGTCTCGGCTCCTCCCCGCTTCTGATAACCCCTTTGGGAAGGGCTGTTCCAAGGGGGTTACCTTCCGAATTCTGGATTTGGCCCCGCCCCCCAGTCCTTGCATCATTGGAGTTGAATGACAGCAGCGCCATCCAATGGCTGCGCTGCTATCAATCTATCCAATAAAGGGCCGAGATCAAGCGCGTTCTCGACGTGGGACTTTCGAGGGCTCATGTAAGTAAACTGGGGGGGCTGGGGGGCCGGTAATCATAAAAAAATGTTTTACCTTATTACATAGGATGCATTAAGGTGAAAAAATGTGAACCTTTATCACCCCTTACCCCCTTGATCTCCCCCTAGTGTTAACCCCTTCCTTGCCAGTGACATTTACATAGTAATCAGTGCATATTTATAGCACTGATCGCTCTGTAAATGTCAATGGTTCCAAAAATTTGTCAAAAGTGTTCAAACTGTCCGCAGCAATGTTGCAATAAATCACAGATCACCGCCATTACTGGTAAAAAAAATAAAAATAATAAAAACGCCATATAAATGCCATGTTTTTTTTTTAAATTGGGATTATACTATAGCAAAAAGTAAAAGATATTGGGGGTTATTTATGAAAGGAAAATCCACTTTGCACTACAGATGCAAACTACAAATGCAAAGTGCACTTGAAATGAGGGGAAGCTCTGCTGATTTTATTATCCAATCAGGTGCAAGTTAAAATGCTGTTTTTTTTTTCCTTGCATGTCCCTCTCGGATCTACAGTGACTGCACTTCCAAGTGTACTTTCAGTGCAATTTCAAGTGCACTTTGTAGTACAAGGTGGATTTGCCTTTCGTAGATAACACCCATTGTGTTTTTTTCAAAATTGTCTATAGTGCAAAAAAAAAAAAAAAAAACGCAGAGGTTATCAAATACCACTAAATTAAATCTCTATTTGTGGGAAAGAAAATACGTCAATTTGGTTTGGTTCACAACATTGCATGTCTGCGCAATTGTCAGTTAAAGTGACGCAGTGCCGAATAGCAAAAAATGACCCGGTCATTGAGCAGCCAAATCTTCCGGGGCTGATGTGGTTAATAATAAAACATTTTAATGCTATTTCTAGCACCTTTATTGTCCAGGGCTGGGTGACATTATTTCTGGTGTTTTTATTTTTTTATTTTTAGTAGTATTGTCATTTTTGTTATGGATGTTGAGTTGTGTGGCATTGTCTGTCCCTTTTGTATATACTGCCATAAAACTAGTACAGAGTCCAGAAGTCAGAGACTGGCATCTTCCAAGGTTTTGCACCCAGAAATTGGATATATTGATACATCAGTTTTGGGAACCAGAACTCATAAAAGGTTGTGCATCCAAAGTTGCCTTAGCCAAACAAACCTCCATGTTACAGAATGATGACACATTACTGTGAGTATGCAGTACATCCCAAAGGTCGGAGGAGTGATATCTCAGATTCCTTTTCATGTGTTCATGTAGTGTTGATAATTTGTCGCACTGGTTCACGTGGCTAATTTCAATGTACTTTGCTCTTCTACACCTTGGACAAAGGTTGGAGGAGATGGGAAGACGCACGCTTACTTAGTTTCGTTTGAATTATTACATATAGGTGGCATTAGCCGTACTTGGAAGTAGCACATAACGAGATTGTACTTTTAAAGCAAGTGGATGTAAAGTAGAATGATCAACGGAAATGCCATGAATGCTAATGCACTTCTTCAGGGCCGCTGGGTAAGTGGAAGAGGCCGTCCCGACTTCTTGAGCTATAATGACCTGACCTGTATGGTAAATTATTGTAGGATGTTTGTAGATTTCATCATTTTTGCTGTTAAGTACGGCTGTGATCAAAGAGCTGTGTATGTATATGACTTGGTTCACACTAGCAAATGCTTTGAAAATCTGCAGTGGATCGCTTTTCAGAGTCTGGCAGAACCGCGGGTATGATTTCAGGAGGAGATCCTGCTGCATCCTGAATTACATTTGTTTGACGATCTGCAATGTATAAAAAGACTAATGCACCGTAACCAAGAGCCCAGTGGTTTTCTTGTGGTTGTGGCGTGGCCCCATTGACTTGACCGGTCAAGTCAAGGCGATATACTTCATAAAATTTTCCATGGCCCCAACAAAATGCATTGCGGCTGTGGCATTTGAACAGTTTCCTCTGGCAGTATTTTCCACTGTAGGTGGGCATGGGGCAGTAAAAGTGTGGCTGAGCTGCCTGTTTTTTAGAGAAAAATCTTCTGCCATACCAGATGGGGCTTCTGTATGGTAGGTCTGTGTAAACCAGGGGTAGGCAACCTAAGCCCTCCAACTGTTTTAAAACTGCAAGTCCCATGAGACATTGCAAGTTCCTGGCAATCACAGGCATGACTCCTAGAGGTAGAGGCATGATGGGATTTGTAGTTTCACCACAGCTGGAGGGCAGAGGTTTGCTACCCCTGGTGTAAACGTTAGAACTATATGGACAGGAATACAAATCCTTTAGCAGGTATGTCAACTTCCATCATTCGTATTTCATGCGTGTTTATTCAGCTGTTTACCTGACATGTGTCTTAGGTCGCATACACACGATCGGTCAAAACCGCTGAAAACGGACTGAAGGACTGTTTCATCGGTCCAAACCGAACGTGTGTGGGCCCCTTTGGTCAGTTATCCTTCGGTCAAAAAAAAGAGAACTTAAAATTTGACCGATGGACGCCTGACCGATGGGTCAAAACCGATAGTTAGTACACAAAAGCATCGGTTAAAAGGCCGCGCATGCTCAGAATCAAGTCGACGCATGCTTGGAAGTATTGAACTTTGTTTTTTTCAGCAGGTCGTTGTGTTAAAACACGTAAACGTCACCGCATTACCGATGGTGTGTAGGCACATCAGACCATCAGTCAGCTTCATCGGATAACTGATGAAAACGGTCCTTCGGACAGTTCTCATCGGATTGACTGTTCGTGTGTACAAGGCCTTAAGCCTTGCACACACGGTACATTGTTGGCACAGGATTGTCCTAAAATTCGACCGTTAGTACTCTTCTTCTGACAATTGTTGTCCAGCAAATGTTTGATAGCATGCTAGTACATTTTTGGCGGACAATGGTCTGTTGTCTTATTTTCGATCAATGCTCAACAAACACAACATTTTGTCTTCAGATTTACCAAAACCATGTAGTGCAAGGGCCTGCCTGAGTGCATACAAATAGGTAGGGTGACCAGACATCCCCGGTTTCTGGGGACAGTGCCCGGATTGAGGACACTGTCCCCAGACCAAGACTGTGCCCGGATTGGATTTGAACAGGGGCTGGGTGTATTATTTTCCATCATCTGTGCCTTTTTCTGATGATCATGTGCTGGTCGGAGCAGGGGGAATATTTCTTTAGTTTTGGGTACATGCCCATTCAGCTCCGCTTGCATGTTTCTCTGCCTTGGCTCAAGTCCTGACCAGCCGCCTGCCTGCATATCTCCTTGCCTTCCCTGGTAGAGTGATCTTCCTCCGCTCCCCACCCAGTAGTAGGCGGGGCCCGGAGAGTAAGACTTGACAGGCTGTGAGGTGGGTGGTGATGGGCAGTGAGTCGCTGATTTCCGCCATTGCTAGTAAAAAACAAAAATATGTTCCCAGATTTAATTTAAAAAATCTGGTCATCTTATCTTAAAGTTTGATATTATATGGTTTTGGTAAATCTGAAGACAAAAATCTTCAGAAAATCTAATAGTGTGATTGGGGTCTCAGGGGTCACCCCTCACATGAATTAAAATCTGGAATGTAATTTCCCCAATGTTTAGGTGAAATGCAATAGTAGGGGCTGGTCTGTGTCACTTGTGTCTCCTTGCTAAACCAAAAAAGACTGACTTTCCACTTTAAGAATTAGGCCCCTTGCACACAGGACGGGCTTCGTTGGAGTCTGCCTGCTCAGCGGGAATCTGTCCACTAAGCAGGAGGATGGCTGGTCTGTGTCTTCTTCGCTGATGCAGAGCAGACACAGACACAGACTGCACTCTATAGGCGGTTGGATGGAAATGCACCTCCTGTCCGTTTAACACCTGATGCCATCCGATCCGCCAGACGGATGGGGAACGGATTCCTATCAGTCTGTTTTTAGTGAATAAGATCGGATTGGATGTTGTCTGTGCCCGTTGACCATAGAGGGGACTGGAGGGTCCTTTCTGTTTTTCAGGCAGACCCGGTCAGTCCACATGTGTGAAAGGGGCCTTATTTATCCTGTAATGCACTAAGTATAAATAATGAGCATCCCATAATGCTAAATAGTCAGTAATATTTAGTGCTGCAAAGGAATTGTCTTTATTTGACTTGCATGCATGCCAATTTGTGTGGCAGCACATGTACATTATACAACTGAATTTTGTCGCTGTTGAAAAATCTTAAACCATTTATGTCTGCTGTGGGCCGTTTTTCTCTGTCTAGTGTAGAATGCATTAATACTCGACTTTTCATAGCATGTTTTGACAAATTGAGGCATTTTCTGTTAATATCCGATGGGAGATGGACAATGAAGCAAAGGAAATTGGTCAACTGCTAAGTCCATAAACCCTTAGGAGCCAGATCTATTTCATTTTAATGTAGTCACTTCACTGATGGATTACGGGCTTGTTTACCCCGCAATCCCCGCGCTCAGTGTGCAGTCCTGTATGTGCGTTTACTGGAAGGTTCATGGGATAACTACTGTGATAGTGCTTCAGGATCACATGCAATGCGTTTCTCATTAACATTAAAAGTCATTATTTTCTTCAAGGCAGACGCAAATGGTGCTTTCTGCAGCAAATGTAAATAGCTTAAAGGCAGCAACAAGAACACACCAAAAGGTCCTCTTATCTTCATCACAAATAAAACATAAGATATTAGACCACACTGGCAGCAGTTCCAACTCAGGTGTCTCCTCTCCTAACTCCTACCACCCCCCCACCTTCACTAGGAGCTTCCTTTCCTGCAGGTCAGCTTAGCCCTCCCGGGCCCAATAATCAGGGGTGGAGGTTCTTTCCCACCTGAATATCTTTCTGAACCTGGGTTCCAAATCGGAAACTATTAATAGGGAGAGGACTGTAAAGCCTGGTACACACAAACGGATTTCCATCGGACAAAGCGTAGGACTTTTGTACGAAGGGCGTTGGCCACAAATTTGTCCTGCATACAAACGGCACACAATTGTTGGCCAACAAACATGGAACTATGTGGTTTTTCAGCTCTTTAGCACCACCCTTTGGGCAACTTCTGCTAATGTTGTGCTATGGTTAACATTGCTTCTGAGCATGCGTGTTTGTACTTTGGATTTTTTTCCGAAGGACTTCTGTACACACGATCAGATAATCCGAAAGCACGCATTTGTTGTTTCAAAATTTTAAAGCATGCTAATTAACATTTGTTGTTGGAAAATCTGACAATTGTCTGACGGAGCATACAAATGGTCAGATTTTCCAACAAAACCCTGCCATCACACAATTCCCGTCGGAAAATCCGATCCTATGTACGGGTCTTAAGGGCCCTTTCACACTAGCGGACGAACGGTCCGCTAATTACAAGTCCGTTAACGGACTTGTAATGCTTCCCTATGGGAGCGGATCCGTTAGCGGATGATGCATCCGCTAACGTCCGCTCGATCCGCATCCGTTTTTGCGGACGGAAGAATGCCCTATTTTTCTTCCGTCCGGCCAAACGGATCGGATGCAAACGGACAGACGGTTCGTTTCCATCCGACTCCCCATAGGGGAGAGCGGAGGAGAGACGGGGCAGTCCCTGCACAGTGTGCGGGGACCGCCCCGTCCGCCCGACAGCTCAGCGGAGACCCTCCGCTGAGCTGACGGGCACACGGAGCGGACCGAAAAACGGACCGCTCCGTGTGTAAGGAGCCTAAGTCAGTCCTCTCCTTTTATGATTGCACTGTCCTGGAACCTTTAACCCTCCACAGACCGGGGATCCCTGAGCACACCAAAACTATCCTCCTTAAAAAGACCACAACCCAAATATGGGTGACACTGACACATAACACCCATCCAGAAGCCATCCTCTGCATCTTGTATGTATATTACATGCATTTGTAATGTGTTTTGGCATGTTTGCAGTGCTTTTGTGGTGCATTTTTTAGGCATATGTTTTTTTTATTTTTCTGAATTGCATCTACATGCATTTGCACTGCATTCATGGGTATTCCGGCATGTTAGGAATGCAGAATGCTGTATGTTTTTTTAGTGTAACTTTGGTTCATTAAAACACATACATTTTTCTTGCATATGCATTCATACTGCGATTAAAAACACATGATTGTATCTGGTGTAAATTAACCCTCATTCATACTGCACTGTGTACATGTTTTCTAGCCTTATAATGTTAAAGCAGAGTTTTGCAGAAAAATAAATAAAAAAAAAGTCAGCAGCTACAAACACTGCAGCTGCTGACTTTTAATATATGAACACTTACCTGTCCAGGGCGCCTGTGATGTCGGCACCCGAAGCCGATCTGTCCCTCGACTCTTGGGTGCTGCCGCTGCCATCTTCGGTAAGGAAATCAGGAAGTTCCACTCTAAACCAGGCACCCCCCCCCCCCCAAAAAGTGTTATGGTGGCTTAATCGCCTAACCAGCCCCTCGGCGGAAGCAGGAAGTGGGACAGGAACCTCACTCCTCTCCGTGGTGCCGTCATTGCAAGTGTGGGCACCCAGCTGTGACAGCTTGCGGCTTCACAGCCGGGTTCACATGCGCTCTCCTAGTGGCCAGGTAATCTTCTGGGACCTGTGACGTGTCCCAGAAGATTGCAGAGAGGGAGGAACCACCTAGGGGCAGAGAAGGAGTCGCCTAGGCGGCGAGATGACAGAATTAGTAAGTGGAACAGGAAGTACCTGTCAAAACCAGGTACCCACTCCCCCCCCCCAAAAAAAAAATACATGCCAAATGTGCCTGTGTGTGGCATATTTAGCCAATGGGTTATTATTTTGGTCGCAAAAGTTAGATTAGAAAATAAATCAATGGTTTATTGAACCGTATATAACCACCAGTAGATGTACAGTATTAGCAGATGAGACTGATTGATTGGCTTGATTAACAAATCAAAGCTGACAGTTTTTTCCTCCTTTTGGTTCACTTTTACTTTTGCATCTGCTATTTTGGATGTCATTTCAATCATTCTTTTTGCATGCATTCGCATGTATTTATACATGTATATGCGTGTTTGCGTGCACAATGATTTCCCAGGAAAAATACATTAAGATTTATGCTCATATGCGTGTATTTTCTCATACCGTAGCGTAAAATACAGACCGGGAAGATTTTTTTTACTCTAAAATACACTGCTTGTGTACAGGCACATTGTAAACAATGGGCTGCATTTTAGATCAGTAAAAAAAAAAAACGCTGTACTGAGCTTTTTTTTTTAAGCTGCAGTTTGCAACAGGCCATCACTGGTTTGTCTCATCACTCTAAGGCAGGCATCCTCAAACTACGGCCCTCCAGCTGTTGCGGAACTACAAATCCCATGAGGCATTGTGAAACTCTGAGGCCTCGTACACACGAGGGGATATGTCCGCTGAAAACGGTCCGATGGACCGTTTCAGCAGACATCTCCGCTCGTGTGTATGGGCTAGCGGACAGATTTCTCCACCCGACAGATTTCAAAGCATGCTTTGAAATCCATCCGGTGGAATCTGTCCGCCCGACATGTCTGCTGGTTAGTACACTTACCAGCAGACATGTCGGCCCCCACCGCCGCCGCGCCGCCGCCGAATGGATTCGGCGCATGCGCGGAAGTGTTTAACTTCCTGGTGCGGTGACGTGGCGGTGACGTGGCGGCGTCAACGTCACCGCCGCGTCACCGCGCTGTCCGGCGGCGGGGAATTTGATCCGATGGTGTGTACACTCCATCGGATCAAACTCCCGATCGGACATATCCGATGGAAATGGTCCGCGGACCGTTTTCATCGGATATGTCCGATCGTGTGTACGAGGCCTGACATTCACAGACATGACTGAGCATGATGGGAAATGTAGTTCCTGAACAACTGGAGGGCCATAGTTTGAGGACCCCTGCTCTAAGGCCACGTACACACAATCAGACTGGCCCGATGAGACCAGGACCAGGCTGAAGTGGTCTGATGGTCTGATGTGTGTACACACCATCGGACCAAAAATCCCCTCAGACCAGTACGCGGTGACGTAGAACACACCGACGTGCTGAAAAAAACGAAGTTCAATGCTTCCAAGCATGCTTCGACTTAATTCTGAGCATGCGCGGGTTTTTGGTCCAATGCTTTTGTGAACTAACCATCGAACCTGTCCGACGGACAGGTTCCATCAGACAGGTTTTAAAGCCTGTTTTAAAACTTTGGTCTGACAGACAACGGTCTGATGGGCCGTACACACCATCGAACTGGTCCGATGAAACTGGTCTTCAGACCAGTTTCATCGGACCGGTCTGATCGTGTGTACGCGGCCTAACTGGTGCTTTGCTGGACAGCTTGGTCTGTTAAAAGGAAGCCTAGTACACACAGGCCGAATGTTGCGCGTCATAGAAACGGCCGCCATTTGGCCTGTGTCTACTGGAATCAGTCCGACAGAAGCCAGACGTTTGGCCGGCTTCTGACGAAGGTGCATGACCGAATAATTCTACCAATTGGCTACAGTGGCTGAGAGCGTTGACCGGAGTGTTTTGGCAAAAGGGGCATCTCCCTGTCAGAACACATTAGCACAGCAGGGGAGATTGCTGTACTAACATTCCATAGTTAGTACATCAGATCCTCTGGAGCTATCAGTTTTTTTTTTGTTCAGCCCTGCTAGGTTATACGAAAAAAAACTACTACTGTGTATGAGACTTTACTGGCCAGATCTCCAGGTGAGAATAAAGGGGAAAAGTGTAAAAAAGAAAAGTAATGCAGCCATTTACATCTAAGGATGCAATTTACTAACTTTTTGTTTTAGGGATTTATACTGCTGTAACTTTGATGAATGCTCAGTAGGCACATATTTTGGGTTAGTATAGTAAAGATTTGCCCAACAGTCATTTTTCAAGTAACTTTTTTTACTCTATTACGTGTTCACTCCTTATTTTCATGTCATATACTGTATTATGGGGTCCGTCTTTCCCCCCTTTGGCACAGACAGCATCAGGGAATACCAAGGCAGGATTTTGTTTGTTCCCTGTTGTCTGAACAGAAATACTACCTGACAGGATTTGAGCTTATAGCAAGCAGAGCAGCATTATACTCTGTAGTACTATGAATAGAAATGTGTCTCACCACACCGTGCTTCTATGACCAAACCTGTACCCTTCCCACCCACCTGCTCTAATGTAATTTGCCCTTTTCATGCTTGAAATTCATTTATAACCTTCAACAAAGGCACTTCAATAGTTCACAGCTTTACAAAGTAGTTCCAAGTGCAGACAACGTATTATTAAAGTGTATGTAACAATAAACCTCTTCTTTGCTTTCTTTTGGTCTGTTAAATCCCAAATCCAGACAAAAATGACATTTAAAAGAGAAGTACAGCCAAAGCTCTTACGGCCCTACTTCCTATGAATCACAGGAATGCAGTTCGTTCTGTGACTCGTTTTCAGCTGACAGCGGGTAAAAAAATCCCGCTGTCAGCTGACATTACTCAGCCGGTCCAGGCACAGAAAAGATCCTGACTTTACAGGGGCACTGGTCCCCTCACCGCCCCCCGTGAGTTCTGCTTCCTCTAGGAGAGGACCTCGCCCCTGGAAGTGGCACCATCATCAATAGGAGGTGTCCACATCATGCAGGCAGTGACTTGGACAGCTGAAGAAGGGCCCCAAGAAGTAAACAGAAGATGAGAGAAGGTGACCGTGGCTTCAGGTATGTAAAATGGGCATTTGGATATATTTTTTTTTTTCATGAGAGGTTAGTTAGAAGGGGAGGGAGGGGGTTGGTAAAAAAAGAAGTATAAAATATGAAAAAACAAACATACAAACCAACCTAGGTGTATGCAGCATTAGTCCCCCGTCACCTCTAAGACCAAGAACTGAGACCGCGTACACACGTATGAGAACCTCGATGGGCCAAACACATCGTTCTCGCCTGGCCGTCGAAATCGTCGACCAAGCCGTTGGGAAAGGCGTCGAGCCATGGTTCTCAATGGGCCATCGAGCAAATAGAGAACCTGCTCTCTATTTTGGCTCGACGGCTTTCTCAACGGGACGCTCGGCAAAAATGTACACACGACCGAGTATCTCGGCAGAATATGGATCCCAGCGAGCTTCTCGCTGGATTCTGCCAAGGTTCTCGGTCGTGTGTACGGGCCTGAGCGATCAAAGGCCGCTGATCGCTCAGTTCTCAGTCTTTACTGAGCAGACATTCAGTGACTGTCAGTCACCACTCTCTGCTCTGCCCCTCCAGCAATCACTGGGGTGCACCGTGCTGGGCTGGGGAGGGGGTGGGAGTGGCTGGCTCAGTCTCCCAGGGACGCACTGAGAGGATGATCCAGCTGCTGGTCCAGGTACTTGGGTGGATCCCGACATTAAAGTAGTAGCTGAGGTCTGTGCAGTGAATGATTTATTTGTATTGCATCACTCAATATCAGATCTATTGCAATACTAAGTACTTTACACATTTCTCACCTAGGCAGGACTTTCTCCCCACCCCCTGTGCGCGAGCAGATGTGTTGCAGGACATGGAGAGAGCTCTGCAGCACATCTACACGTTGGTTCTTTCACGCACGCGACTGCGAGCAGAGAAGTCTGAAACCTTCCTGGTCTTTGCACATACATGAAAACCCCCTGAATATGCCCAGATGTGGCAGCTGTCTCTGCAAGGACAGGAAAGTGATGACATGGAACTGAAGATTTGCTACTCGTTATACCTATATGAATAGGGCCATTCAAATATGAGCTTGGGCATGAAAAAGGTCCACATGGACAAGCCCCCCCCCATGATTTATTTCCTTCTCTGTCACACAGATTATATTCTTTGCAATAAAGTTGTAAGTTGTAAGTTGAAACCAGATATCATTTCCATTACTGAGTGATGACTTGAGAAATACGGCATTTCATGACGGGTAGAGGAAGCCAGTTATTCGGCAGCTCTGTGTACAAGCTGACCAGCAGATGGTACTGAAGATCCATACTCCCGGGAAAGGAAAGTCATTATCCACCGCTCTCGTGTTTTCTTTTATATTGTCCTAGCAGCATCGTGTATTAAAGGGTTGTCACCGAATGTTTTGTGGGAATGTATAGAAAGATGTATATGTATGTGTGTGTGTTATATCTATATATATATATATATGTGTGTGTATAATATTACCAAAAGTTTTGGGACCCCTGCCTTTACATGCACATGAACTTTAATGGCACCCAAGTCTAAAGCCTGGTACACACAATCGGATTTTCTGTGGACAAAGCGTAGGACTTTGGATAAAAGGGGGGGAGGTTTTGGGACTTTAAATGAGATGCGTTTTTTAGAAGTATGCGATTAAATATATATATATATCTATATGGAATATAAAAAATGTTTAGGAGATCACCTGCCCCCTATCTATTGATTAACATGCCTGTGCTCCTTTTTAGGAGACTTTAAAATTCATAGTTAGGACCTGCAGTACACAGAGTGCCTTGACGGGGCCTGCAGCTTACACAGGTATTTGCAAATACATGCAACTAAACCTCTGTTTTTAATGCATACAGCTAGACAGGTTCATTTGGTTAGTGCTTTTTTGCTTGGTAACTTTGTGCCTGGCTATTATGGATTTTTTTTTATATTCCATCCATATATATATATTTAATCGCATACTGCTAAAAAACGCATCTCATTTAAAGTCCCAAAACCTCCCCCCCTTTTATCCATTTACAGGGTAGTTTCTATCATATGCCTCATCTAAAGTCCCAACCCTATCCCCCTTTTTTTGAAGCGTAGGACTTTTGTCCGAAGGGCGTTGGCCAGGAACTTGTCTTGCATACAAACGGCACACAATTGTTGGCCAACAAACATAAAAAACTATGTGTTCCTACTTTGGACTTTTGTACACACGATCGAAAAATCTGACTACAGACCTTTGCGGAAATTTGGCAACAACAATTGTCCGTTGGAGCATACAAACGGTCGGATTTTCTGCCAACAGCCTGTCATTACACATTTCCCATCAGAAAATCCAATCGTGTGTATGAGGCTTTAGGCCCCATACACACGATCGGACATATCCGATGAAAACGGTCCGCGGACCATTTCCATCGGATATGTCCGATCGGGAGTTTGATCCGATGGCGTGTACACACCATCGGATCAAATTCCCCGCCGCGGGACGGCGCGGTGACGTGGCGGTGACGCGGCGGTGACGTTGCCGCCGCCGCGTCACCGCCACGTCACCGCACCAGGAAGTAAAACACTTCCGCGCATGCGCCGAATCCATTCGGCAGCGGCGCGGCGGCGGTGGGGGACGACATGTCTGCTGGTAAGTGTACTAACCAGCAGACATGTCGGGCGGACAGATTCCCACCGGATAGATTTCAAAGCTTGCTTTGAAATCTGTCGGGTGGACAAATCTGTCCGCTAGCCCATACACACGAGCGGAGATGTCTGCTGAAACGGTCCATCGGACCGTTTTCAGCGGACATATCCCCTCGTGTGTACGCGGCCTAGTCTGTAGGGTTCAATATGGAGTTGGCCCACCATTTGCAGCTATAACAGCTTCAACTCTTCTGGGAAGGCTGTCCACAAGGTTTAGGAGTGTGTCTATGGGAATGTTTAACCATTCTTCCAGAAGCGAATGTGAGGTCAGGGACTGATGTTGGATGCAAAGTCCTGGCTCACAGACTTCGCTCTAATTCATCCAAAAGGTGTTCTATCGGGTTGAGATCAGGGGTCAAGTTCCTTCACCCCAAACTCACTCATCCATGTCTTTATGAACCTTGCTTTGTGCACTGGTCCAAATCATTTGGTGTAGAGGGATTATGATGTCGTGTTGTATTTCAGAGGTTGGGCTTGGCCCCTTAGTTGCAATAAAGGGACCTCTTAAGGTTCAGCATACCAAGACATTTTGGACAATTTTATGCTCTCAACATTGTGGGAATAGTTTTGGGACGGCCCCTTCCTGTTCCAACATGACTGCTCACCAGTGCACAAACAAGTTCCATGAAGACATGGATGAGCGAGTTTGGGGTGGAGGAATTTCACTGGCCTGCTTAAAGCGTAATTTCACCCTAAATATAAGCCTTCCCATGTGATCCAGCATACTAGCGTCAGCGCCAGTATGCTGTTTTTTTTTTTTTAAATCCATGTACTTACTGTCTTATTCAGAACTTTATTTTTTTTACCCCGCAGTGGACGGCGCCAGTATAGCGCGTCACATCTTACGAAAGTACCCGAAAAGGACTCGGGTAATCGCGGTGAAAATGCAGCGCCTGCGCACAGACCTAGGAGCTGACTGCGCAGGCGCCGTATTTCTCCGAGTCCTACGGCTATGGCGCGTCACGCCCTCCGAAAAACACCGAAATAGGACTCGGAGAAATACGGCGCCTGCGCAGTCAGCTCCTAGGTCTGTGCGCAGGCGCCGCATTTTCACCGCGATTACCCGAGTCCTTTTCGGGTACTTTCGTAAGATGTGACGCGCTATACTGGCGCCGTCCACCGCGGAGTAAAAAAAATTAAATTCTGAATAAGACAGTAAGTACATGGATTTTAAAAAAAAAAACAGCATACTGGCGCTGACGCCAGTATGCTGGATCACATGGGAAGGACTTATATTTAGGGTGAAACTCCGCTTTAAGCTTCAGGCCGAAAATCCAGAGATACATGTCCACAATGGGAGAAAACACAACATTTTAGAGCAGGGATCCTCAAACTACGGCCCTCCAGCTGTTGCGGAACTACACATCCCATGAGGCATTGTAAAACTCTGACATTCACAGACATGACTGGGCATGATGGGAATTGTAGTTCCTGAACAACTGGAGGGCCGTAGTTTGAAGACCCATGTTTTAGAGGGTGGACAGCACCACAAGTAAAGATAGTAATCTATCCATATTAATAGGTGTATCCCCAAAAACCTCAAAATAGAGAATATTTCTGTTTTAATACAGACATAACTGTCTATTTCTTTTGAAGGTTAGTGCTTAAAATTTGAGACACATATACCGTTTTTATCGGCGTATACTGCGCACTTTTTTGCCCTGAAAATCAGGGCAAAATCGTGGGTGCGCGGTATATGCCGATAGCCGCTTTCCCGCGCCGAGTTTCAAATACTGCGCCGGCATATACCGAGCGCAGTACACTCGGGTATAGTCGGGCAGACTCGCCTCCTCTCGCGCTGACGTCCTGGACGTACAGGACGTGAGCGCGAGAGTAGCCGAGCCTGCCCGACTATTCACGAGTGTACTGCGCCTGCATATACCGAGTGCAGTACACTCGCGTATAGTCGGGCAGGCTCGGCTCCTTTCGCGCTCACGTCCTGTACGTCCAGGACGTCAGCGCGAGAGGAGTAGAGTCTGCCCGACTATACCCGAGTGTACTGCGCTCGGTATATGCCGGCGGAGTATTTGAAACTCGGCACGGGAAAGCGAGGAGGATGCCGCGAGGACGCCGGACCCGCCGAAGAGGACACCGGACCCGCCGAAGAGGACACCGGACCCGACGAAGAGGACACCCGAAGCCGCAGACGGACGCCGGACCGGACGAAGAGGACACCCGAAGCCGCCGATGGACGCCGCGCAAGACACCAAAACTGTAAGTACAAAAAACTTTTTTTCCACAGGAATGGCGGCAACTTTAGGGGTGCGCGCTATACGCGGGAGCGCGCTATACCCCGATAAATACGGTACATATATACAATATAGAGAAAGAGAGAAGTATGCCAGGCCTGGGTTGCTTTGTTCCGTAGCCTTCTCCACCTATATATATATATATATATATATATATTTTTATCTATAACCACCATGAATGGAACTATTTTATAGTTGGCAAATTGCAGAGCGATTGTACAAAACAGTATTATTAATATTAAAGCGGAGTTCCACTCTAAAAACAAACTTTCTATTAACAGCTTGCCTTTAATGTAATAAATAAATAAAAATAAATAAATGTTTCACTCACTTCTATCTGGCTGTTACAAGGCAGATTTCGTAATCTGCCTAGTTCCTGGTTCTAGGTGGTTCAACTTCCTGTCCTAAGACCCCATTGCCTCCTGGGAAATTATGACACTAATTTCCCAGGAGTCTCTGGGCATTGCTGTGCCTAAAAATCTCCCAGCATGCACCTCTCCCTGAAAACCAGGAAGAAAAAGAAACTGGGCTTCACATGCCCACACATATGATGGATACGGCCACAACATGAGCTGGAGGATATAAGGCAAGTGTTTGCAATGATTTCTGGAACGATTGGGGAGCTATTAATATGTTTTAGGGACTATTTAATGTGACTAATTTTAGCTTGCAATAAAAACTTATGCCCGGAACCCCACTTTAAGTAGTATTGTTGTTCTTGCCTAGTGTAGAGTAGGTCTATCATATTTTACTCTACTTTCCCCGATTCCTTTTCTTCTCTGAAGAGGCCAGTGACCTATACAAGTATATAAAAAAAAGTTAAATCCTCTGAAGACCTACATGCGTTGATTAGACAGAGATCATTCTGGTCACACACTTGTCATTTATAACTTTGTCTTTTTTTAAATTGAGAAGTAATAAAAATCAAGTCAATTCCAGGATTTATTGTGGGGACCCAGACTAGTGTGATCTTATTAGTTATTCTGATTGCATCATTTAATGTCTTAATTAAACACAGAAACATAATAGAGCAAGTATTTATGGCTGACTGGGCTTCCCCGCCCGAACAGTCCATTAGTCTTAAATAATTCAAGGCTTGTATGGCTGAGCACTATCCTTAGATACTCAGCAAAATGAAAATGTAACGGAAACAAATCTCATCACTATAATTTGCTTAATTAGAATGTGTTACTTGGTTATAATTTCAGCAAGAGAAGAAAGGGATGTGCCTGTTAATAGATACGCACATCCATCTGTATAACATTAATGTAAGTATAATTAGAAATATAAAAAATGGTTATATTGTTAGTTACTTTGCTGGGTCATTGTAAGTATTTTTATCTTCCCAAAATATTTTTTTTTTTTTTTTATTAACCATTTTTTCTTTGTGAACATACTATTTTATAAAAAAAAATATTAACCATTTTTTCTTCGTGAACATACTATTTTATAAAAAAAAATATTAACCATTTTTTCCTTGTGAACATACTATTTTATAAACATTTTTATTAACCATTTTTTCTTTGTGAACATACTATTTTATAAAAAAATTTACAATTTTTTCCTTGTGAACATACTATTTTATAAACATTTTAATTAACCATTTTTCTTTGTGAACATAATATTTTATTCATTTTTTTATTTTCCATTTTTTCTTTGTGAACATAATGTGATGACCTTTTTTTTTTCCTGGTTCACAGCAAATCTTTTCAACAGGACAGGGAGTGATCGTATACACAACAAATTACAGTTGGCCATAGACGGATAGAATGTCAAATAAAAATTCTTAGGAAAGTCTAAAAAAAAATTGTGTGAAAATTCTCAGTACATGGGAATTTCATTCAAAAGATTTCATTTGCTTTTAGCATTCGATTTTAGAATGAATGGACTTTTTTTGAATAAAAACCACATACACTGTTAAGCCTCGTACACACAATCGGATTTTCCGCAGAGAAATTGTAGGACTTTTGTCCGAAGGGCGTTGGCCATAAACTTGTCTTACATACAAACGCCATTGTCGGCCAACCAACACTGTTTTTTTCAGCTCTTTAGCGCCACCCTTTGGGCAACTTCTGCTAATGTTGTGTTATGGCGAGCATTGCTTCTGAGCATGCGTGTTTGTACTTTGGATTTTTGTCCGACAGACTTGTATATACACGATACAACAACACATTTGTTGTCGGAAACTTTCAAAACATGCTATCCCACATTTGTTGGTGGAAAATCCGACAACAATTGTCCGATGGAGCGTACAAACGGTTTGGTGCTACCTACTTGTGTTTAGTAAATAAGGTAAACCTAAGTTCAGTTTGAATACACAATTATGCGCTAGCAAGAATCCTGTTTTCAACCTTTCTCGTGCACGTGATTGGGGATTTAAAGTGAACAAAGCTTTTTACCAACAAAGTGAATTGCTCCTACTTCTGTAGTAAATCAATCCTATTCAGTGGCTCCTGATTGGATGTGAATTGTGTATCTGATTGTCAGCAACCTCTAATTCTGCTTTAACCACTTGCTTACTGGGCACTTACACCCCCCTCCTGCCCAGGTGAAATTTCAGCTTCCGGCACTGCGTCGCTTTAACTGACAATTGCGCGGTCGTGCGACGTGGCTCCCAAACAAAATTTACGTCCTTTTTTCCCCACAAGTAGAGCTTTCTTTTGGTGGTATTTGATCGCCTGTGCGATTTTTATTTTTTGCGCTATAAACAAAAAAGAGCGACAATTTTGAAGAAAAATACAATATTTTTTACTTGTTGCTATAATAAATATCCCAATTAAAAAAAAAAACACATTTTTTTTTCTCAGTTTAGGGCGATACGTATTCTTCTACATATTTTTGGTAAAAAAAAAAAAAAAATCGCAATAAGCGACTGGTTTGCGCAAAAGTTATAGCGCTTACAAAATAGGGGAGAGAATTATTATTTTTTATTATTTTTTTTTTACTAGAAATGGCGGCGATCTGCGATTTTTATTGTTACTGCGACGTTATGGCGGACACATCGGACACTTTTGACACATTTTTGGCGCCATTCACATTTATACTGCGATCAGTGCTATAAATATGCACTAATTACAGTATAAATGTGACTGGCATTGAAGGGGTTAACACTAGGGGGTGAGGAAGGGGTTAAATGTGTATGCTAGGTGTGTTCTAACTGTAGGGGGAGGGGGGGGTGACTGGGGGGGTGACCGATCTGTGTCCCTATGTAGGAAGGAACACAGATCGGGCTCCTCCCTTCCAGAGACAGGACATTGTCTCTGTGTCAGCCGGCAATGAGAGATGATCTATGAGAGATCATCTCTCATTCGCCCACAGATCGCATTGCAAACGGCCGCTCTGATTGGCCGTTTGCCGCGATCTGTGATTGGCCGTGTCCAAGGGACACGGACAACACAGGGCTTCCCCGCAGCGCGCTGTACAGCGCGCGCTGGGAACGCCAGAAAGACATGCCGTCAAATGACGGCATGTTGGATATTGAGGTCCGCGCTGTTGCCGTCATCCGACGGTAGCGCGGGCCTCAAGTGGTTAAAACCCTGAGAATTCCAAAATTAAAAGTATACACCTTTTTTCTTTTATTAAAGTATTTATTTATTTTTAAAGATAAACAGTGAGGGCCGCTATTTCTGATTTGTCAATTCCCTGGCTGTCATGCTCATCCAGTGGCTTTAGTACATTGAGACACTTACCTAGACCAGTGTGTCTCAACTCCAGTCCTCAAGTACCCCCAACTGGTCATGTTTTCAGGATTTCCCTCAGATGGACTGTGGTAATTACTAAGGCAGTGAAACTGACCAAATCACCTGTGCAAAATAATGGAAAGCCTGAAAACAGGACCTCTTGGGGGTACTTGAGGACTGGAGTTGAGAAACACTGGTCTAGGTAAGTGGCTCAATGTACTAAAGCCACTGGATGAGCATGACAGCCAGGGAATTGACATTTTCATGAGAGATCAGAAATAGCGGCCTTCATCGTTTAGGACAGGTTTGTGGTATTTACTAAGGCAGTGAAACTGACCAAATCACCTGTGCAAAATAATGGAAAGCCTGAAAACAGGACCTCTTGGGGGTACTTGAGGACTGGAGTTGAGAAACACTGGTCTAGGTAAGTGGCTCAATGTACTAAAGCCACTGGATGAGCATGACAGCCAGGGAATTTACATTTTCATGAGAGATCAGAAATAGCGGCCTTCATCGTTTAGGACAGGTTTGTGGTATTTACTAAGGCAGTGAAACTGACCAAATCACTTGTGTAAAATAATGGAAAGCCTGAAAACAGGACCTGTTGGGGGTACTTGAGGACTGGAGAAATATTGACCTAGACTACATATGCTAATCTCGTGCTCTGAGGAAGGTCACCAATGGCAGGCTCTGTATCTCTCTGATAAAGTCTTTAATTCTTTTAATATCTTTTTTTATTGTATTTTTATTTGCTGTATAGCTCCTAATAAGACTTCATCACAGTTAAGCTGACCATACACTATTAGATCCCTGCTGTGCCTATTGTATGCTGGCATTAGCCACAGGCAGCTGGCTGAGTACCCAAACCTCTGGACGTAGCCACTGTTTGGCTGAACATTTTCTAACCAGCTTCAGTTAATGGATATCAGGCAAGAAAAGGTCAACATGGCCACCTACGCAGCAGAAAAACTGCTGAAATGTTGCATAGTCTTTGGCTAGACATGGGCAGTTGTGCAATTTAAGATGATTTAAGATAAACGGTGATCTTTGCGTGCAGTTCACATTGTGAAGTCTAGGGTCTTAGCAGAAAATATTGCTGTTCTCGTTTAGAAGATTCTGTGTTCCATCACGGAATGAAGGAACATATTGATTAGAACATTAAAAAGGCATTCACTCTTTCCACCACTTTGTTTCCACATCACTCTCCATTATACGCTCAGCGTATCTCTCTAATGTTGCAGAATGCGCAGAGACTGAATAATTCTTACATAGTTCTTTTTATGTATATTTTATCGTTAAGGAAGGATAACTATTCCGGGAATTAAAAAGAAGACCAGCACTAGTTATTTTGGTGAAGAATGGCCTTCCCATATGAATATTACCTTTTCTCTGTTGGCCGTGACATATGAATATGAATAACATTTTCCTCTTGGTTACTTCTCTCTGTTTCCGATCTGAAGGAACCCCATAGAATTAAATTGGAATATCGTATGTCAAACTCAGTGCAGACTCTGCCCCTTCACTGGCTTCCCCTACCCCACCATATACAATTCAAAATGCTAACCACAACATACAAGGCCAATCACAACATCACCCCTATCTACATCCCCATCTACATCACCAACCTCATCTGCAGATATCGCCCAAATCTTCCCTTCCGCTCCTCCCAGGACCTCCTGCACTCTAGATCCCTTGTTACCTCCTCCCATGCTCGCCTTCAGGACTTCTCCAGAGCCTCTCCCATCCTCTGGAACTCCCTGCCCCGGTATGTCTGATCAGCCCCTACCCTGTCCACCTTTAGGAGATTCCCAAAAACTCATTTATTTAGGAAGCCTATCCCACACCCACCTAACAACTGTCCACCACCCCTCCCTTTAGATTGTAAGCTCTACGAGCAGGGCCCTCCTGGCGCTATATAAATTGTGTATAATAATAAATAATTAAGGTTACACCCTTTCATATAGATGGCTGTGCTGATTCAATGATGCCTGGCTTCTCAACAGTCATTCAGTTTACTGAGTTTGATGATATATGAATTCCCCACTTCCCCTGCACCCCCTTTTATGGACGCATATACTATTTTAGATACCAACACTTTAAGAAGTACCTATGGTGAGCTACTGTAGCAAATATTAGGCAGAATATTAGTTGGATCATCCCATTGAGAACGTCTGTTGATGACGAAACGCGTCTGGGGGTCACGCAGTGATGTCACCACGTAGAGGGAAGGTATCGCTCGAACGTTTGCCGGCCGGCTTGTCATATGCTTAATTTGACTTTTTTAAATGTGAGTACTCATTTGTTTTTTAAAATAAAACAATCTCCTACGGAATTACACTATGGTATGCTCTTTATTTGTTCCCATGGCCGAGTCGTAAGTCGCGCTCAATCCAGCAGCCGCAACATCGACTGGAAGGAAAAGTATTGGAGCCTCCAGATATCTATGCCCTGGCTGGGCTATAGCCATCTGCTCTTTTAGAGCTTGCTTTTGGTAAGCCTCCACTACTTTATTGGTGAAGGGATCACTTCAAGGCTCACACTCTCATGGTGGTGCGATTGTTGGTCGATTTGTGTATCTGTCAGCATATGAAGGGATCACTTTAGGCTCACGATCCACTAAGGAGTTGTTTTGATGGACTTGGTGACATTGAAGTTTATACTACCATTATTTCATTGCACGTTCCTTTGGTCTATCTGATGGACTTCCAGTATTGGTGTCTATTACTATTGGTGACTGTATGAATTGTTTTTTCCCCTTTTTTTTTTTTTTCCCTCCTCCCTTTTTTTGTTCATTCAAAACCTACATTGGTAAATGATTTTAAATGATGTTGTTTGGCATGTTGGCAGATTCCAGACTTAGGGAATCTTTATTTGCATGATCCAACTAATATTCTGCCTAATATTTGCTACAGTAGCTCACCATAGGTACTTCTTAAAGTGTTGGTATCTAATATGTTGGTATAATCTAGACCTGTGAAAATTTTTTACTGCATGACAGAACCAAAGTTGCTGCCTATAAACTAATTTGTATAATATTTTTTCACAGCGCCTTAGGTATACCTATAGTGGCGCGGCTTTGCTCTATTTATATTATTCTTTCTGTGTTCTCACACGACAGCTGCAGCCCAAAACATTAACGTGTTTAGAAGTATTCTATTTTTCCTAAATTAGCGCAGTTTTTTGTTTTGATATACTATTTTAGATTTGGAGTTTTGTCGCTTTGTTTAGACCCCCACACCAGCCCCAGGGAGAGATATGAACCACCTCTGACCAGGTTTCACCCTTCCCCATGCTGTCTGGACCCATACAGCTTGCTTACCTTACTTTCTGAAAAAGCAAGGAATTCCCGCAAAATGCGGCAAGATAAAGCAAGACTGCCTACCCATGGAAGACACTTCATTTGTTGTTTGTTTAATGTATGACACATCACTTACCTTACTGATATGCTAGGTGTCTGTCATTGCTGTGGGAGGGTCATAAAGCAGAGTTCCACCCAAAAATGGAACTTCAGCTTATCTGGTCCCCCTCCTCCGGTGTCACATTTGGCACCTTACAGGGGGAGGTGGGAGCAGATACTTGTCTAATACAGGTATTGGCTCCCACTTCAGGCAATCTACTCCATATCCGGCCCCTCCTCCATCCCCCCGCTGTCTTCTGGGAGACACACATGTCCCAGAAGACAGCAGGGACCAGTCAGGACGAGCAGCGCGACTCATGCATGCGCAGTAGGAAACCAGGATGTGAAGCCACAAGGCTTCACTTCCTGGTACTCTTACTGAAGATACATGCCTAAGAAGAAATGTAGTTGTCTAATAATTAGTAAACATACCTAGGTGTCTGGATTCATGGTCAGTGCTGGAGCCAAGTGGTGCAGAGTGTGTAAAATGAAATAGAATCTTCTATATTTTACGGAATATGTCTTTTGTTATATAGGCACCTGAGCATCCTCTGTATAAATACTGCACTGGAATAACTGCATGCACTCTTCCTAACCCATTTATCTTTTATGCTTTCTGTGTACAAATAGATTTCCATTTTATGTAAACTAGACCTATTTCTGTAAGGAATTCTCTGAAACATTGGTGCTGACCTAGTTCCTTTAAGTCAATAACTTGACAAATTTAGAAACTTTGCTAGTATTGTGTAGACAAAATAATGTACTTTGATCCTACAGAAATGACATTGTCTTTGGATTCCTGTTTATAGGAATGTCAGTGACATGAAGGACGCTAGGCGTTTTGTTGCTTGTTATTCCTAAGCTAGACAGCCTGTCTAATTTTGCCTTTTCACACTGCCAGCGGACCGCGTTAGTGGTAAAGCGCCGCTAATTTTAGCGGGACTTTACCATCGGTTTAGCGGCGTTTTACCATTGGTTTAGCGGCACTTTTGGAAGCTAGCGGGGTGCATTTAATCCCCGCTAGCGGCCAAAGAAAGGGTTAAATGCACACGAAAAGTGCAGCTGCCTAATCGCTTTGCAGTAGAGCTGCACGATTCTGGCTAAAATGAGAATCACAATTTTTTTTGCTTAGAATAACGATCACGATTCTTCTTTCGCATTATACCAAAACATAGGGCTAACTTTGCTGATTTTTCTTTTTAACTCAATAAAGTGTATTTTTTTTTTATTGCATTTAAAAAAACGCTGCGCAAATACAGTGTGATGTAAAATATTGCAACAACCACCATTTTATTCTCTAGGGTCTCTGCTAAAAGAAAATATATCATGTTTGGGTGTTCCAAGTAATTTTCTAGCAGAAAATAATGATTTTTTACTTGCAAGCAACACATGTCAGAAAAGGTTTGGTCTTTAAATGGTTAAACTTCCTTCATCTACACGCCAAAGTTCATTCCTTTGATAAAAGAAAGAAGAGATACTTTGTTTCCACTTATTGGTGTTGTGATAAAACTTGGCAGGCTGCCTGGATTTTGTTTATCCGGCTGTGAGAACTCTCTGCACTTGTTCGGACTGTTCAAGTCCACCTGTCATTTTTGAAGGCGGACCTGAAATGCCGCTCCATACAGTCCTATGGAGCATCGGATGTCAGCGGAGACATGTCCGCTGACATCCGACCCGCCAAAATCAGACGTTTGGCGATACGTCCCCATCCGTCCATGGCGGATCGGATCAAGTAAGATCTGATGAAAACAGACATGCTGTGAGCAGAGAGGGGCTTGTCATCCGCCGGCTCAGTGGTGATCAGTGGACAGATCTCCCGCTGAGCTGGCCGACTCTGTAGCGATGGAGTCTGCCTCGTGTGAAAGGAGCCTTAGAGAGAACCGTGACATGCTGTTTTGAAGATCGGGAAGGGAAAGAGATCGCGATTTCGATTCTTCACAATTAACCGTGCAGCTCTACTTTGCAGGCGCTTTGGCAGCGCTGGCCATTGATTTCAATGGCAGGGGTGTTTTGGGAGTATGCACCGCTCCAAAGATGCTGCTTGCAGGACTTTTTTTTTTACACCCATTTTATCAGGCATTGACAACATATCAAGAAATATGTGATCTAGAAAAACAAAGATTTTAAATGAGTTATTCTAATGTAATAGGACCTAATTTTGTAGGTGACATACCATATACTTTTTATTGTCACCAGGTAAAGTTGTCTATCCAGCACATAACATAACAAAAGAGAAAAGGAATCGTATGTCTTTCCTGACCTCAGCGCTCATGGTTAGGTGTGCATTGCTGAAATGTTTGGTCTCTGCCGTGAATCGGGATTATGTCAGCGGTTAAGGAAGGGAATAGTGACTCATTGCCTGTTTGTGGATCTGATGCAAGTCTGAGTAATTCTGTCCTAAGGATACATAGATTGGCTGTTATGGTTTTCAGTATGAATCCACATAGACGTAATCATGGCTGCACCTACAAAGAGGGATCAATAGCCTTAAATCAGATAACTCAGATCAACAATCTCTGCAATGAATCATAACAACCTTCTAAATGTATTCTTCATAATCAATATATAACCAAATAATTCCAGCTCTGCAGATGGACTTTGTGGGGAAATATAATGTTACATGGGATCATTATACATGAAGAATGAACAAAGAGAATGCAGGCAGCTTTCTAATATCTGAGGATAGGATTATTAATGGGTCTTAACAACATGTGCCGGACCTCTGGGGGGATGTTTTATTAATTCTAGCAGGCAATTTAAAATATATTAAGTTATAGTTTACTCTATGTAAAAGCTAGGTATACAAGTTTGCCATTTAAAATTGAAAGACTTGCCATTATATATTTAACTTTGCTATGTAGTCTATTCTTAGTTTTACCATAAAGAGTGGCATTATTTTTAGAGGTGAACAAAATGGAAATTTTGGTACCAACTTAGCCGAAAAATCGAAACGGAAAATTGCAGTTTTAAAAAAATATTTATAATTTATTATATAATTGTATTCTACTTTTTTATTAATATCATCAATTTAAATTAATATGAATTTATTGTTGCCCATTATTGGCACCTTTAGTGCAAGAAAAGCTTAAAGGGGCTGTAGAGGAACAATTTTTTTTCCCAAATAGCTTCCTTTACCTTAGTGCAGTCCTCCTTCATTTACCTCATCCTTCCATTTTGCTTTTAAATGTCCTTATTTCTTCTGAGAAATTCTCACTTCCTGATCTTCTGTCTGTAACTCCACACAGTAATGCAAGGCTGTCTCCCTGGTGTGGAGTGTCCTGCTCGCCCCCCTCCCTTGGACTACAGGAGAGTCAGGACGCTCTCTACGCTGTTCATGTCCTCAGTCTCTAAACATCTCTAGTATCATGTCCTCGGTCTCTAACCATCTCTTGTACCATGTCCTCAGTCTCTGACCATCTCTTGTATCATGCCCTCAGTCTCTCACCATCTCTTGTATTATGTCTGCAATCTCTTACTTAAACTTAAACACATTGCTAATAGTATTAGAACATTTTCTATTCGTTGCATCTTTAGCAGACATGCTACTGGAGATGGTCAGAGACTGCAGCCATAGTACAGGAAATGGTCAGAGACTGCAGACATAATACAAGAGATTAATGCAGTCTCACCAGTGCTCATCAGATGCAGCCTCACCAGTGCCCATCAGATGCAGCCTCACCAGTGCCCATCAGATGCAGCCTCAATCTTATTTTTCCATCTGTCTGCAGACCGGATCGGATGAACACGGACAGATGGTCCGTGTTCATCCAATCCCCCCATAGAAGAGAGCAGAGATCTGACAGGGCGGTCCCTGCACATTGTGCAGCGACCACCCTGTCATCTGCCGACTCCCTGCTGAGCAAGCGGATGTATAAGGAATGGATCCTCACGGGATCTGTGGGTGTGAAAGGGCCCTAACTGTAAATTAGCGTGGCTCAATAGAACACTTCAAGTGAAAGGAGAAACGGAAACCAGGGGCAGTGGCCATGGCACCAGCTAAAACTGGAACATAGACCAGGATTAAAAGATAAACAAGCGGCATACTCAGTAAAGTGATTAAATTAGCTGCTGAAAGTTCTAAAGGCCCATACACACGATACAAAAATCAGAAGTAAAATTTCGTCCGACGAACGATCTGCCGATTTTCGGATGGTTAGTATGGTGCTTTCGACAGCCGATTTAAAAACGTCATTAAAAATGATCGTGTGTGGGCTTCACATCGTTTTTCATGTTCTGAAAAATGACAAAAAAAAAATTTGAGCATGCTTCATTTTTTAACGTCGTTTTTAAAAATTTAGTTTTTCGGGTTGTAAAAAATGATTGTGTGTGGACTAAAATGACGTTAAAAGCAACGTTAAACAACGTTAAACCCGCGCATGCTCAGAAGCAAGTTATGAGACAGAGCTTGAATGGAACTTCCCCTTTAGAGTGCCGTCGTACGTGTTGTACGTCACCACGCTTTGCTCATCATTTTTTTGAAAAACGGTGTGTGGGCAACATCGTTTTTATTGATGAAGTTGGAAAAACTTTGTTTTTTTCCATGCCGAAAAGTGATTGTGTGTACGCGGCATAAGAGTAAGGCCCCATACACACGAGCAGACAGATTTGTTCAAATCGGTCGGACAGACCGATTTGAACAAATCTGTCTGCTGGGGACGTATTGGTTTGATCGTGTACACACGATCAAACCAAAATCCCCGCCGCCAGACAACGCGCTGACGTGGCGGTGACATTGACGCCGCCACGTCACCGCACCAGGAAGTAAAACACTTCCGCGCATGCGTCGAAACCATTCGACGCGTGTGCGAGAAGACATGTCTGCTGGTTAGCGTACTAACCAGCAGACATGTCGGGCGGACGGGTTCCCAGCCGACAGATTTGAAAGCATACTTTAAATCTGTCGGCTGGCAAAATCCGTTGGCTCGCCCGTACACACGATCGAATCTGTCTGCTGGGACGGTCTGGCAGACCGTTTCCAGCAGACAGATTTGATCGTGTGTACGCGGCCTAAGACTTTGCATGCTCAGAAACAAAGAAATACATACAAAATAATTCAACACATTACGTCACTTCTGACATATCTGTCGTACGATAATTTTTGTATGATGAGTAGCATCTTCACTTTCAATATGAGACTAGCATGCAACAAAAAATGGATGCACATTTGTCCGAAAATTGTGTATTAAGGCTTAAACGGGTTGTAAACCTTGGTGTTTTTTTCACCTTAATGCATCATATACATTAATGTGAAAAAAAAAAAACCTTGCTGTGTCCGGGCCCCCTAAACCCCGGGTTTTACTTACCTGAGCCCCAAATTTCCAAGGACGCTTCCAATATCACTTTAAGGCCGCGTACATACGAGAAAACATGTCCAATGAAAACGGTGCGCGGATCGTTTTCATCGGACATGTCTGAAAGGATATTTTGGTCTAATGTGTCCTGCAACTAACGATTATTTTCATAATCGATTAGTTGGCCGATTATTGTTTCGATTAATCGACTAATCGGATAATCGTAAAAAAGAGTGTGGTGTACAATTTAGTTAATATGTAAATAAAAAAAAGGCAATTTATTCTTAAATATCCATATGCAGTGGTAAACATAAATAGCCAACTACAGTAATTGTAATGCCTTCTATTAACTCAGATACTGATCTTCCCTGCACAGAGTCTTTAAAGTGATTTTTTTAACAAACTTGTTATACTTACCTGCTCTGTGTAATGGTTTTGAACAGAGCAGCCCAGATCCTCCTCTTCTTGGGTCCCTCACAGATGCTTCTGGCTCCTCGTGCCTTCAGAGTGCCTCAATAGCAAGCTGCAAAGTATAGTATAGAGCGCCCGCTATAATAAGGCAAAAAAACTTCTGCCTTTAGAACCACTCACTTCCTGCCCAGGACTACATGTCCAATGAGGCATTGCTCCTCATGATTTCACAGTCACAAATTCTCAGGCACTTAGTGACATGTATGTATGAAGGGTGTAATGAGCTGTATGTGGGCCGCACTGTATTTCCTGATATGTAAACAAATAATGCATACTATATACAGGCCAACTAATCAACTGGCCGATTAATCGATTATGAAAATAGTTGACAACTATTTTCATAATCGATTAGTTGTCGATTAATCGTTTCGGCCCTACTGATGTGTGTACACACCATCAGACCAAAATCCCCGCGGACAGAGAACGCGGTGACGTAGAAGACACAGACGTGCTCAAACACGGAAGTTCAATGCTTCCACGCATGCGTCGAATAAATTCGACGCATGCATGGGATTCCGGTCCGATGGTTGGGCGTACTAAGCATCGGACATGTCCGACGGACAGGTTTCCAGCGGACAAGTTTCTAAGCATGCTTAGAAACTTTTGTCCGCTGGAAACCTGTCTGCTAGGCCGTACAGAAGGTCGAACATGTCCGCTGAAACTGGTCTGTGGACCAGTTTCAGCGGACGTGTCTCCTCGTGTGTACGCGGCCTAAGGGTTTAATATCACTTTACCACACCCTCCCCATTCACAGATGCATACGTACCTAGATCCAATGGCTGCTGGTCTATGGCTCTCTATAAGGGCAGCCAGGATGTAAACAATAAACAGAGCCTATGACCATTAATTGAATTAAGTATAAATTAGGAAGGGTGGGTAATTTATGTCTGGACATGGGCAAAAAGTGCACTTTGATCCCACTAATTTGCAGTAGCATTATATTGTTGCTGTATAAGTTACATAAGGACATTTTGACCGTCTTACATATTAGTGAGCATTTACTGGTGGCTTGCATTGATTGACAGGTCTACACTGTGCAGAATACATTCCTCCTTTTTCTCTTATCAGTCAGAGCTGTAGACACCACCCGTTCTTTTTTTTCCCCTCAGAATGCTGACAATGGCTACATCAGAACCAATGAGATGGGAAAACGGCCCTGCCCATGCAAAGGCCGAGGCCTGAGCGCACTGCTATTGAAGGGATTGTTTAGTGGTTGTCATTCAGACTTTATAGGAATGTGTTCCGCTCTTGGGGCCAGGACTGCCTGTGAAAGGCTGAAGTGAATTCCTAATGAAATCTCGCTGTATGTGTTGTGAAGTGTGACAGTGGACTGTAATTGGCAGCCCCACAATATATTGGCACTGGTAGAATGGTAGATATTCTTGGAGATTTTTTTTTCTTTTCTGTTTATTTCTTTGTATTTTTAAGGCTGCAGAGTGCGATGTGATACTGTTACTGCCAAAGGGGAAAGGAGCAGCAACTTTTCAGAAATAATTAAAGCGAGGGCCATGTGAATGGTGGCACAGTGGAGTGGAATAGACGCCGGATGCCAACTTACATAACATAGCTAGTGGCTGTATAACTAACTGTACATGCTCTCATTTATTTGTGCCGCATGTAAATTCGCTCTCAGCATTCTCGGACAGTTTTGCTTCGGCATTAACGTTCCCCAGCCAGTCCTAATTGTACTGTGCTGGATAAGCACAGAAAGCAGCGAGCATGAGATGCTTAATAATTCATGTGAAAGCTAATGCTTCTATGTGGATGTATGATTCCCACAGACTACAGGCGTGGTCCATCCTGGAGCTGTGTACCATTTATGAGGTTGCTAGGTTACGCCTTGTGACAACAGTAGCTGTAGGAGTCAGACCTCTGCAAGATGAAGAGCTTACTATTCGTTATACAATTCCAGACCAAAAGTACCTGATTATCACATACTATCATTAAAAATCGATTCATTAGCAAAAATAAAAATGTATTGTGTTAAAAAATAAAATGGATTCTCATTAAAGGCTGATTATTTAAACCCAAGGAAATTGAAAAAATGTATTGTAAATATATATATATATATATATATATATATATAATTTCTTTTTCTTTTTAATAAATCGGACCTTAATACATTTTTTTTTTTAAAGAAATTTTAAAGATTTTAAATTCTGCAAATAATTGCTGTTGGTAAATCTAAAGAGGATTGTGCAATATATATATATATATAGATCTATATTAGATATAGATCTATATATATCTATATAGATATATCTATATAGATATAGATATATATATATATATATATATATATATACAAATTTTAAGATCAAATATAAGGCGTTTCCTACTATTGTACAAAATATATAAATGTGTAGAGTACAGTACACCAGAGCAACCAAACGAATATCTTCTTTATTGATGACCTGACTCTTGTGAACTGAAATCTGATTGGTTGATGTGTTACTGCATTTCGTTATAAAACAATTCTATTTACTGCTTTTCTTTATTTTTATGCCAAGTGGGATCAGAGGGTTTATTCATTATGCTTTTAAGTCACCTCTATGGCTTTATAGCAGTGCAGAAACCAATGCTGTCGTGCTATTTTAAACGAATCGGCAGCGACTTCAGCATTGAAATAATCGCTAGCAGAAAATCGCTGTTATTTTCTGTAATTCGCAATTTTTTTTGCAGTGCTGCTCCGAAATCATCTATCTGACATTCACTTTAAAGATGTGCACCTTGCAGTTATTATTATTATTTTTTTTAATACCACCATTTATTTTTTCAAAATCCCAAAAGTTCATCATCGGCTTATCTTACTTAGACATGTAAATAATGTGATACTGCAGCAAAAACAGTCATTTGCCTGAATGAATTGTTATCGCACCTAAATAAACAAGTAGCTCAGCCAAGCAATCTGCATTTAATGTTTCGCCCATATATTTTCTTTATTTTGGACTTTTTCTATTTTTAATGAGCTGAAATTTTCCACATCAGTTAGCAGCCTTCATAAGCCCCAGAAGGTCACACCAGCCTCAGCCTTTTCTTTGTATCCCTGGTATAATTGGCCAATTGTGCTGGTGATGAGCTAGCCCTCCCCCCCATCTCTCCCCCATCTCCGTCCCAACTACATGTTGTTATTAAGCCTCATCGCCCGTTCCCAGAGGAGACCAGCTCAGCTTGCTGTCTGTGGAGAGAGCAGTGCTACTGCGCAGGTTGGAACAGCAGAAGCAGCATCCATTTTAATCTGCAGAAAGCCGCTCGCCCTGTAGGGCGTTTTTACAACCCCCTTCTCTTTTACGTGCCGTAATCGCCTTTTTTTGCGTTTTCCCTTCTGTCTCACCCGTGATCTGGTTCATGCTCTCTCATTTCTGTATGATGCTCTGAGATGGTACACCAGGAGAATTGTGCGTATCAGGTAAGGATGCTGCTGCTTGTATCCATGGAGAAGAGGCAAGGCCTGTGTGCTGTGATTGCTGCATGTGTAGTAATGTTCCCTGCTCCAGAACATGGATTCTTCTACTCCGTCTTCACCTTGTAGGCACCGCTTTACCTTCTCCTTCCATCTTACATCCATCTGATTTGCTATATTCCAGCTCATTGTCAAATCCATCATTAACAAATAGTCCTGATTATTAATCTATAATGCTCTTAGAGGCGCATAGGGTGATGCTTTTCTTGCCAAGTACCTAAAACTTTTTAATAGTAAGAAATTAAAGTTATTTTACAGCGTTATGAAAATTTAGCGGTGTATCCATATATTTTTTTTTTTAATTAATCACATTAGCGTAAATACCTAGACTTTATTTTTGTATTCTATTGCTTTCCTTATTTGTGATTTTATATGAATATATATTATTGATGTTGTTAGATACACTGACACTGTGCTATATATAATAATATGTAGTGCTACTTGATTATGTAACAGGTGCTTCTATGGTGATAGCTGGAACTGAAGGCATTCAGTCAGCGGAAAGTGAAAATCTGTTCTTTAATCCTGAGAAGAGAACGTATAATAAAATGGATTGGTGTTCACATCATGGATGGGTTTGCCATGTCAGTTGTTTACAATTATATTCTATATATATATATATATATATATATATAGTTATTTATTATTTTTATTATTTATTATTATTTATAATATATATATATATATATATATATATATATTATAAATAATAATAAATAATAAAAGTGATATATATATATATATATATTTATCTTCTATAGTCAGCGCATAAAATAGGCAGATGTGTTCATTTACATTCTATATCATAGGTGGCAAACACAAGGCCCGCGGGCCGAACCCGGCCCTCCAGGCTATTCCATGTGGCCCTCGCACCTCTCCTGCAGCTACAGGAGAGCTCCAGCCCTCCTCTGGTCCTACTCCAGACCCTCACTTTCTGCTTTCAAGTAATGCATCCAGCTTCTTCCCAGCAGCAGCATAAGGAAATGGGGTGCACTGTGATGTAAGGGAGAGGGGGGACTCAACTTCAGATGATGTGGTGGCTCTTGACATCTAATGTAAAGGGGAGGGGATGCGCTGGACATCTAATCTTATAGATACAAGCGGCCCTTTTAAGGGGAATCATAATGCTGATGCGGCCCAAGATGAAATTGAGTTTGACACCCCTGTTCTATATTATAAATGTATTTGTATGTGATAATATATATATATATATATATATATATATATATATATATATATAATATGTATTGAACAGCTCTTGGTCGATGATCACGTAAGCAAATACGTATTGATTTGTGACTGGCTCTGCCCTATGGTATAGAAGACACATGGAAGCCATGCTGCACATGTCAGATTTCTCTTGCTGTTATTCAGAAAGAAAATACCTAAATTAAAATGCAGGTTAATTGGCTTCTGCCTAAATTGACCCTAGTATATGAATGTGAGTTAGGAACCTTAGATTGTAAGCTCCTTGAGGGTAGGGACTGATGTGAATGTACAATGTATATGTAAAGTGCTGCGTAAATTGACGGCGCTATATAAGTACCTTAATAATAATAGTATTAAGGGCTGAAAATTGGTAGATCTTTTCAATATTCAGGCTTATAACCAGGGCTGGATTTATAAGGAGGCAAAAGGGGCACTTTCCCCAGGGCCCCCCTCTATGCAAAATTATATAAAATAATATACAGAAATATATATAAAATAATATACAAATATATATATATATATATATATATATATATATATATATATATATATATATATATATATAAAATAATATACAAAAATATATATTAAATAATATACAAAAATATAAATAAAATAATATACAAAAATATATATAAAATAATATACAAAAATATAAATAAAAAAATATACAAAAATATATATAAAATACAAAAATATATGTAAAATAATAAAAAAGAATGAATAAAATGTGTAATAAAAACATACTTTCTTTTAATAAATGTATCTTGGGAAGTAATCTTTTGCCGGGCCATCATCTGGACTGGTATATTGTATCGTTTTTCAAAAATGTATTTTGGCAGCTCAAGCAAATCACACATAGAGCACTATGACTGTGTGTGTGGGCATGTGTGACCTCAAATTAACATTGTGTCATACATTTAAAAAATGCGTAACTGTCATTCAGTATGTAAATCAACTTTGTGTATAAGAGGCCTCTCCAAAGCAGACGTGCCCTTCCCCTATATACCCAAAGTTGGAATGTTAGTTTGGGGGTGGACACATGATCTAATTGTTGGCAGGGGATTGTCTGATGACAGACTGTTGGCCTAAAATCCGACCGTTAGTACGCTCCTTCAAACAACTTTTGGCCAACAAAAGTTGAAAGTACAAACACGCATTCTCGGAATCAATGCTCACCAAACACGAAATTAGCAGAAGGTGCCCAAAGGATGGCGCTCAAGAGCTGACATTCCTCGTAGTAAGTCACTACGTTGGTGTTTGTTGGCAGACAATTGTGTACCGTTAGTATGCAAGACAATTTTTTGGCACACGGCCTTCGGACAAAAGTCTGACGCTTTGTTGGCCAACAATCTCATTGTGTGTACGAGGCTTTTTCACAGTGCATGGAATCTAGGTCAAAATATATTTAATTATGATTGACTGACTAGGTTTGCAGGTCTGTTACTGCTATTACCATTTGTTTTTTTAAATGTAGAAATGTTATCTTGATTGGTTGGTGTGGGCTATAGCTATAACATGCCCAGAACACATTTTGGCTGCTTCTTGATGATCCAGATGGATGAAGCTCACTCTGTGAATGGCCCTGTCTGCACCCTCCGTTGATATCCTTTGACTGAAAAATGCATTAGGGCGAAAAATTGTTGGCCAACAGCAGTGGCTGAATCCAGTAAGATTCGCCCAGCACATTGTTTAGCTTGGACCGAGGATTTTTTTTTCATTCAGCTAGTTCTTTCTTACACAAAATTCACCCTTTGGAACATAGATGGCAAATAAGTGATTTTTCTAGTTCAACCCATGTGGCTGAACTAGAGAAATCTTAAGCCTCTTACACACGATCGGACTGCCATCGGACTTTTCCGTGGATTTTTGTGCGAAGGGGTGTTGGCTGTGAACATTTTCAGCCAATATACACCAAACCATGTGGTTTTTCAGCTCTTTACCGCCACCCTTTGGGCAACTTCTGCTATTGTTGTCTGATGTTTATCGTTGGTTCGGAGCATGCGTGTTTGTACGTGGATTTTAGTCCGATGGATTTGTGTACACAGGATCGGATGTTCCAACGGAACACATGTTTTGTTGGACAATTTTAGAGCATGCACAGCCAACATTTGTTGTCGGAACAATTGTCCAATGGAGCATACAGACGGTCGGATTGTCTAACAAAACACGTCTGTCGGACAATTGTTGTCGGAATATCCGATCGTGTGTGTGCCTTAAGCGTGTATGGCTAGCCCAAGGCCTGTTAGATGCTTTGTCAGAAGAGATTGATCATTGCTGGGATGGTTCACTTTGAAGTGGGCATAGACCACAGTAACTATGTTTGGTGCTGCCATCCCAGATTATTCAGGTAGGCCTCTGACACTAACACTAGGATTTTCACAAGGTGCTGGGTGAGCTCCTATCACCTAAGTGCCCAAAGTAAATTGCATTTGTTGCTGATGAGTGTGAAAGAACCAGTGAAGCGCGCTCTGATTAGTGGGTGGAAAATAGATATACAGTACATTGAGATTCTTGTACATCTAGATGTCCTTCTTTATTGTCCATAGATCTATTTTCTGAAAGGTAATTTGCAGCTCCTCCAAAATAACAGGATACATCCTAACAGCTCCTGTATTATTATACATTTGGAATTAGAAAGGAATGGGTCACCTTAATAATGGTCACACAATATTGTGAATATTATTGTAATAACCTATTCTATTCTAATTCTTTCCTGTTTTCCAGATGTATAATACAGGAGCTGTTAGGATGTATCCTGTTATTTTGGAGGAGCTGCAAATCTTTTCCGCACACTTTATTCACATGAACATTATCACCATTGTAAGTTCATGTGATAAATGGCAACTTTGTATGCTTTTATGTGACTGCTAGTCTAGAGCAGCCTTTTTCAACCAGGGTGCCAGGGCAAAATGCCTTGCGGTTTCTTCAGGGGGTGCCTTGGCAACATTTCTAATAATTGTTAGTCTTGCTGTGTGGCCTAACTGGTCCCCGCGTCTTCTGGGACCAGTGTGTTTCCCAGAAGACAGCGGGGGGGGGGGGGACGGGCGTAACCCCCGTGGGAGTCTATGCCCGGCAGTGGGTGCAAATACCTGTATACAGCTGCACCCCCCTCCCCCTGAAAGGTGCCAAATGTGACACCGGAGGGGGGAGGGTCCCGAAAAGCGGATGTTCCATTTCTGTGTGGAACCCCACTTTAAAGGGTGCCTTGAGATTGTCTGTTATTTGAAAGGGTGCCTTGACTGAAAAAAGGTTTGCGAAACACTGATCTAGAGTATAGATGTGCCGCCTTCAATCTTTATAATGTTTAAAGTGTTTGTTACCCAACACTTCCTGATACTGTATGTGCCTGCTGTACCATGTACTTGTATGAGAAAGTATCATGTTCTTTGCATTACTTCCCTTATGTGAAATCCTTGATGTAAATGCCAGTCCCTTTGCTTTCCTATTAAAAACTGACCACACTAAGCAGGAGAGCACAATTTGATCAGTTCTCTAGCTATGCTGTGAACTCAGCCTGCTCTCCTCAATAGATCAGACTTGTCCTGACACCCCCCCCCCCCTCCCCGCGCTGCACAGCCATTCACTTGGAAGCTCGGTGTGCTTTTGCTTCTCCTCCCCCAGCTCTTATGCAGCTGAGAACAGAGGGGACGTGATCACTTATAAAAAGGTGTTTATAATGTATTTTCATACCTATACACAAAAATAGTTTTCATTTCTATTTTAAACTGAATGGGTTGTTTTACAAGGCGATCAATTACAATCACTTTAAATACTTTTACAATGCTTCCAATATACTTGGTGGTATCAAGCTCCCACTTAAATCGCAGTATATTTCCTAATCTTTTGATTGAAGCCTCCTCCCCTTTCCTTTACCCGTTATGTCTTTGGCTAGGTTCACATTGTGCCTGTTTCCCAGTGGCCACATTTGTGTGGACACAGCAGCCCATTTATTTGCCTGGGTTGCTGTACCTATAGAAAACTCAGAGCAAAGGTCTCTGCACTTTTTCCAAGAACACAAGCTTTCAACAGCGTCCTGATAGGCTGATCCAGCTGTTGGTCAGGCATCTGGGTGGATCCTGATATTACTGCTGGTATAATTCTAGAGCCTGGATAGGCTCTGTGACAGCTGACAGCGGACTTTAGCCCGCTGTCGTCTGCTTCTGGGTCACAGGACTGCAGAACTATGTGCACTCTTGTGACCTAAAAGAGTCTGGCCAAAGAGCCAAATGGGACAGATATTTGATATGGTTCCATTACTCTTCCGTCTTCTCCAAATGGCTTCTTTGCTTGTAAAACTACTGCATGTCAGAGTTGTGACAGGTTCATATACACCTTACTGATGTACTGTACACATAAATCTGTTGCAGGTTCTACCATTTATCGTACTACCACAATATTTCTAGACAGTATCTATGACACTATGAATTCCAGGGACTGTGTTTCTGTGTATGGATTGTGAAAGTTCAACAGGCTGATTATAGATAAGCTGTGCACCACATTGAAGCGGTAGTAATCCGCTGGCTTTTTTGTATTTAAAATCTGCAGGGCAATGTCATAATGTGCTAGTATGCATTGCATACTAGTACATTCTGTGACACTTACCTTAGAAAGAAGACCTCCAGAGCCGTGCTGTCACTGCTGAAGGCGCTTTCCATCTTCACCCGGTCTTCGGGCCCTTTCACACTAGCGGACGAACGGTCCGCTCATTACAAGTCCGTTTACGGACTTGTAATGGGTCCCTATGGGAGCGGATTCGTTAGCGGATGATGCATCCGCTAACGTCCGCTCGATCCGCATCCGTTTTTGCGGACGGAAGAATGTCCTATTTTTCTTCCGTCCGGGCAAACGGATCGGATGCAAACGGACAGATGGTCCGTTTTCACCCGACTCCCCATAGGGCTGAGCTGATGGACACACGGAGCGGACCGAAAAACGGACCGCTCCGTGTGTAAGGAGCCTTCCTCTGGTTTGCGAACTCCAGCTGTGTGAGTGGCCAGAGCCGCGATGACGTCACTCTGCGCATGTGCACAGGAGCTGCCGTTTATGGCACAAGAATCGAGTATGTTATTCCTTCAGAGCGCATGCAGGTGTCACTGGCTGAATCTAAAGTAAATATCTCCTGAATGGTGCATGTTTAGGTATTTACAGTACCTATAGGTACGACCTTATTATAGGCTTACCTATAGGTAAACCTCACGCAGGGGAGTTTACTCCCCCCCAAAAAAAGCCAAAATAGTTGTTCTAATATATTGGCATACCAGATTATTACATGATTACAGAGCATTGTCTATTGCTGATGATTCTGAATGTGGAAAATACACTAGAATTGTGTGGCCTGGGGTGTACTCTGGTTCTTAACTAGCTCACCTCTGAAGTGGAATAATATACAAGTTATATTTTTGTTACCCATCCACCTTAGCCTAGGGCTGTATTTGCCAATACAGTGGAACCTCGGATTGTGAGTAACGCGGTAAACAAGCGTTTCGAAATACGCGCACTGTATTTAAAAAAAATCCTAACTCAGTTTGGGAGTGTTGTCTCGCAAAACGAGCAGGATTCAGGCCAAAGCGATGTGCAGTACCACGTTTGGCCTGAGGGGCAGGGCGCCGATCGCAGCTTGTTGGCGCCGTTTGGAAACGCACGGAAAGGCTTGGGTGACCTCGGCAGACCTCGGAAAGGCTAAAGGAACTAGGTCTTTCCAAAGGTTTGTCGAGGTCAGCCGAGGTGTCCTCGGGCCTTTCCGGTCGTTTCTGAGGCTCTCCGGTGCCCTGCCGCCTTGCATGCCATTGAAGTCAATGCGGAACGAATTATTATGGGGGAAACTCGCTTTCATATGTGAGTACTTTGGATTACGAGCATTCTCCATTCTATGCTTATAATCCGAGGTTCCACTGTATGTGGGACCACTGATGGGTGCCATGCAAGGCCCAGGATTCATTGTGAGGCATTGTATGGGAAGGTGCTCTCTAAAGCCTCGTACACACGATCGGATTTCCATCGAACAAAGCGTAGGACTTTTGTCTGAAGGGCTTTGGTCGTGAACTTGTATACAAACTTGCATACAAACGGCAAAGAATTGTCATCCAACAAACACAAAGAATTGTCATCCAACAAACACAAAACTATGTGGTTTTTCAGCTCTTTTTTTCTCCCCTTTGGGCAACTTCAGCTAATGTTGTGTTATGGTGAGCATTGCTTCTGAGCATGCTTGTTTGGACTTTAGATTTTTTTCTGATGGACTTGTGTACAAACAATCGGATAATCCGACAACACACATTTGTTGTTGGAAAATTTTAAAGCCTGCTATCCAACATTTGTTGTCGGACAATCCGACAACAATTGTCAGATGGAGCATACAAATGGTCGGATTTTCCGACAACAGCCTGTCATTACACAATTCCTGTCGGAAAATCCGATCGTGAGTACGGGCCTTTACACTGACAAGTAATGGCAGATATTGTAGAAAGCACAGCAGAAGCTGAATGTTCACACAATATATTCACTTGAGCTATCCAACCACATAAAAAGCGTTTTTTTTTTTTTGTTACATTTGAAAATGGATAGAAAACTGGCTGAAAGACAGAATTCAGAGAGTTGTGGTTAATGATTCTTACTCTGAATGGTCCAAGGTTATCAGCGGTGTACCCCAAGGTTCAGTGTTGGGTCCCTTACTTTTCAATATATTTATAAATGATATTGGGTCTGAGATCAAAAGTAACATTTCTGTTTTTGCAGATGACACCAAGCTATGCAGTGGAATAATGTCCTTGCAGGATGTCTCCAATTTACAAGCCGACCTCAATGCTCTGTCTAATTGGGCGACTAAGTGGCAGATGAGGTTTAATGTTGATAAATGTAAAGTTATGCACTTGGGGGCTAAGAATATTCATGCATCATACATGCTAGGGGGAGTACAACTGGGGGGATCTGTAGTGGAGAAGGATCTGGGTGTTTTAGTTGATCATAAGCTCAATAATGGCATGCAATGCCAAGCTGCGGTTTCCAAAGCGAGCAAAGTCCTTTCTTGTATTAAGAGAGGTATGGACTCCAGAGATAGAGATATCATTTTGCCCCTGTACAAATCATTAGTAAGACCTCATCTGGAATATGCAGTCCAGTTTTGGGCACCAGTTCTCAAAAAGGATATCGGAGAACTGGAGAAAGTGCAGAGAAGGGCAACCAAACTGATAAGAGGCATGGAGGAGCTCAGCTATGAGGAAAGATTAGAGGAACTGAATTTATTCACTCTTGAGAAGAGGAGAATAAGGGGGGATATGATCAACATGTACAAATACATAAGAGGTCCATATAGTGAACTTGGTGTTGAGTTATTCACTTTAAGGTCAACACTGAGGACAAGGGGGCACTCTTTACGTCTGGAGGAAAAGAGATTTCACCTCCAAATACGGAAAGGTTTCTTCACAGTAAGAGCTGTGAAAATGTGGAACAGACTCCCTCCAGAGGTGGTTCTGGCCAGCTCAGTAGATTGCTTTAAGAGAGGCCTGGATTCTTTCCTAAATGCACATAATATAACTGAGTACTAAGTTTTGTAGGTAAAGTTGATCCGGGGTAAATCCGATTGCCTTTCGGGGGATCAGGAAGGAATTTTTTCCCCTCCGGTAGCAAATTGGATCATCGCTCTGCTGGGGTTTTTTGCCTTCCTCTGGATCAACTGTGGGTATGGAGTTGGGTGTATGGGAGGATGTACTGTGTTTTACTTTGTTTTATTTTTATTTATTTTTTTATGGTTGAACTGGATGGACTTGTGTCTTTTTTCAACCTGACTAACTATGTAACTATGTAATATCTAATCATGTGCAGATTAAATAATAAACTCATGATTGGATAACTATAGTGAATATTCACACCTGCTTTAATAAATCAGCCTCAATATGTTTGGTTTGATGGTTCCTGGGCCATTTTGGAGAGGACAGCAGACATTTATCATTTGAAGAGAGTCCTGGGATGGTAATTGTATGTAGGCATGCTTACGTCCCATGCAAGGGAAATAAAAAACAGCATTTTAGCTTACAGATGATTGGATAATAAAATCAACAGAGCTTCCACTCATTTCAGAGCTTCCCCTCATTTCAAATCTTCCCCTCAAATCTACAGTGAGATTGTGTGTACACAAATCTGTTGGAAAAAAAACGAAAGTACAAACACGTATGCTCAGAAGCAATGCTCACCATAAGACAACATTAGCAGAATTTTCCCAAAGGTTGGCGCTAAAGAGCTGAAAAAACACGTAGTTTTGTGTAAGTTGGACGACAATTCTATGCCGTTTGTATGCAAGACAAGTTCACGGCCAACGCCCTTCGAACAAAAGTCCTACACTTTGTCCGCGGAAAATCCGATCGTGTGTACGAGGCTTTAGATTGTACGTTACATGAGGGGAGGGACTAATGTGAATGTTCAATATATATGTAAAGTGCTGCGTAAATTGACGGCGCTGTACCTGCAATAAATACAAATAAAATATATATAAATAAATGGTCTAAAAAGATTTATGGAACCAAACATATTTGCTACTACTATATGAGCGATATATATAAAACGTTATTTTGACTCTTCATGTGAAGCATTAAAAAACTACTAAAGGTCTTGGAGTGAGTGACAGAATTACATAATGGTGAGTAGGAGGTTTCAGAAGTAGGTCAGACTGACCTGAGGTAAGGTGACTGCTTTCTAGTAGCTAAGTGTCAGCCTTTCCCCAGCATGTGAAGATTTCCTTAAGCCTTGTTTCATTTGGAGAAATTTCTTGCTGTGTAGGCCGCATATAAAGTGCAGGTTTTACTTATTGTTGTCATGAAATTGTTATGGGATGTAGCAATATGCTCCGTGGGATTGACTACTGCTAGTCATAGATGTGCAAATGGTTTTCTGAAATTGACAGGCAAGGAAAGTTCTCCTTCCATTTCTCTTGTGCAGTACTTGCTTTGTTAACGCTTTTATTTTCTCTCACTTATCTCCTGATGCCAAAAGTACTTATTAGCATCTTAGGAGTACCCCAAAAAAGCCCCATCCTAACCTAGGTTTCTTATTAAGGGGGTTGTGTTTTTTCACCTTAATGCATCCTTTGCACCTTGCACTCTCTGGCCCCCCCCCCCGTTTTACTTACCTGAGCCAGGAAACTCCTGTGCGCGATCTCGCAATGGTATCCCTCAGCTTGAGGCGGATTTTCATTGGAGATTGATAGCAGTGCAGCCGTTGGCTCCCGCTGCTATCAATCAAATCACTGATGCGAGCCGAGTGATACACTTGGCGGCTATGGCTGCCACTGTATCACACTGGGGCATGCCCAAAAGCTAACCCCTTTGGGAGAGGGCTTCCCAGAAGGGGGTTAGCTCTTGCGGGGAGGAGGCGAGACAGCCACCGAGGGACCCCAGAAGACGATGGTCGGGGCCACTTTGTGCAAAAGAACTGCACAGTGGAGGTAAGTATGGTATGTTTGTTATTTAATAATTTTTTTATAAAAATACCTTTACAAACCCTTTAACCGCTTCAATACCAGGCTTTTATACCACCTCCATACCGGGCCTATTCTGACACTTCTCTCCTACATGTAATAATCATCATTTTTTTGCTAGAAAATTACACAGTACCCCCAAACATTATATATGTTTTTTTTAGCAGACACCCTAGGGAATAAAATGGCGGTCATTCCAAAGTTTTATCTTGCACGGTATTTACGCAATTATTTTTCAAACGCCTTTTTTTTGTAAAAAAATTGTTTTATGAATTAAAAAAATAACAAAACAGTAAAGTTAGCCCAATTTTTTTGTATTATGTGAAAGATTATGTTACACCGAGTAAATAGATACCCAACATGTCACGCTTTAATTATGCGCACACTCATGGAATGGCGCCAAACTTCGATACTTAAAAATCTCCATAGGCAACGCTTTATTTATTTTTTACAGGTTACAGTTTAGATTTACAGAGGAGATCTAGTGCTAGATTTGTTGCTGGCACTCTAACGCACGCGGCGATACCTCACTTATGTGGTTTAAACAGCGTTTACATATGTCGGCGTGACTTGCGTGTGCGTTCGCTTCTGCACGCGAGCTATCGGGGACAGGGGCGTTTTAATATTTTTTTTATCTTTTATTTATTTTTTTGACTTATTTTTTATTTATTTTTACACTTTTTTTCATTTTTTTTTTTTTTTCCACTTTTATTCCTATTACAAGGAATGTAAACATCCCTTGTAATAGGAAATGTGTGTGACAGGTCCTCTTTATGGAGAGATGTGGGGTCAATAAGACCTCACATCTCTCCTCCAGGCTGGAAACCATGAGATTGGTGAAAAAAAATTCACCGATCTCATGAATGGGGGCTTACAGCCGCAATCGCGGCTTTGTTTACTTACGGTGACCCGGGCGTGACGTCATCACATCGCGCCCGGGTCCTCCGACGGTCATAGAGATGACTTGTGACCATCTGGTCACCAGTCATCTCTATGCTTCCTGCCGCCGCCGACGATTCGTTCTCCGGGCCCCCGAAGGCACAGGTAAGCCCGGAAAAGCACCGGATGGCGGCGGGAGGGGGGGGGATGTCCCCTCCCGCGGCCTGTAAGAACGATCAGGCGGCGGAACTGCCGCTATGATCATTCTTACATTGTGCAGAATAGTCGGCTGAAGAAGAGGATATCTGGATGATGCCTCTGGCTGCAGGCATCATCCAGATATTCGCCTGCAATACCCAGGCCGTCAATTGACGGCCACTTAGGATGGTAAATCCCATCCCAGGCCGTCAATTTTCTATGGCTGGGTATTGAAGTGGTTAAGCTTTTTGATGGTCTTTACATGCGTTTACGACCAACTTAAATAATGTGTCACTTTTGCAGACCATACAAGGATCGAATTCTGAACTAATTTTCTTTAGAAAATCAGAAGTTTTGTGTGTTTTGTGATCCGATGAGGATGCCACCATTGATTTTGAAATCTGACAAACAAAGCCTTTAAAGCGGAGGTTCATCCTAATAACATGTATATCTGACCAACTTTTTTTTTTATGCTGTACGTACCTTGTAATCCATCTTTTCAATCTATTTCTCCCAGCGGGAGTAGGCGTTTCTATGCCTAGGGGGATTGTCATCTGGGAGGTCCTCCAGGTGATTGACGTCTGTTCCCCCCGGCGGATAAGGCCCCCCGTATTGCGTAGGAGCGCACAAGTTATGGGGTTTCCGAAAAAGGCCGAACATGCAGAGATGTGAGTCGGCTCTATACGGCTCCTGCGCTCTGCATGTTTGGCTTCTTTCAGAAACTCTGTAACTTGTGCGTGCCTACGCAATACGGGGGGCGGCGGGGCCTTATCCGGAACAGACGTCAATCATCTGGGCGACCTCCCAGATGACAATCCACTTCAGCCCCGGACCATTTTGCTGTTCAACGACCGGGCCACTTTTTGCGATTCGGCACTGCGTCACTTTAACTGACAATTGCGCAGTCGTGCGACGTGGCTCCCAAACAAAATTCATTTTTTTCCCACAAATAGAGCTTTCTTTTGGTGGTATTTGATCACCTCTGCGGTTTTTGTTTTTGCGCTCTAAACAAAAATAGAGCGACAATTTTGAAAAAAAATGAATATTTTTTACTTTTTTGCTGTTGTCCCCCAAAAACATAAAAAAAACAATTTTTTCCTCAGTTTAGGTCGATACATATTCTTCTACGTATTTTTCATTAAAAAAAATCGCAATAAGCGTTTATTGATTAGTTTGCGCAACAATTATAGTGTCTACAAAATATGGAATCGTTTTATGGCATTTTTTTACATTTTTTTTTTTTTTACTAGTAATGACAGCGATCTGAGATTTTTATCGGTACTGCGACCTTATGGTAGACACTTCGACACTTTTGACACATTTTTGGGACCATTGGCATTTTATAGCGATCAGTGCTATAAAAATGCATTGATTATTTTTAGGCACCTCTCTTCTCTTTTATACTCTGGAGCTCCCGCTGGATTTTGCTTCCAATCCCCCTGTGGAGGCTTCCATTTGTGGATGGACATTGCTATCATCTTTTTATATGGACTATAAACAGAAGGACCTATGAATAAATGGTTGTGGAACAAATCATCTGTGTTTCCAATATTTCTTATGGGGAAATTTGCTTTGATATACAAGTGCTTTGGATTACAAGCATGTTTCCGGAACTAACTATGCTCGCGGGTCAAGGTTTTGCTGTATTCATTTTCAGATCACAGCTCGTTCATATTTTTTTTTCCGATTGCCTCACAAAAATCTGCTCGTTGCTGCGGCCCACTAAAGGTGCGAAATTCAAACGGAAATTCTTAGTTACGATTTTCAAAGATTTTTTTTTTTGGAATTTGACCTATGTATGGCTGGCTTTTGTGTGTGAAATAATCTTTTAGTCCAAAAAACATATTACATTATTTCCAAGTATTCCTACGTGAAATTTTTTTTTTATTATTATCGTTTCACAATATCTTGCACAGCAGGTAGTATTCTGAAAGCCATTCAGGCTTCATTGCTTGGATACAGGATTTCTAAACTCCCAGGCAGTACATGCTGGTGCTGACTAGTAGAGACCTCTCCCGGCCACCTGGTTTTCTCTCCGCTGGGGGTCTCTGCATGCAGCTCATTAGTGTAGTGTAAGGTCTCGTGCACCCGGCCGTATTGATTTGTGCAAGATCTTACTGGAAGCTAAATCCTGTATATAAAGCTGTCTGTACTGCATCTGAACTCATACGGGCATACACCCGCTTATGTTCATATGAGTTGAGTTGCATACATCTCCTGAATAAGTCAATAATGCAGATCAGGCACAGAATGACTGAGGGCTGTGGTCATACTGTGCCTGTGCTGCCACCACATAAAACGGGAAGATGTAAAGATTAATACTGTGTAATAAGCGATGGTACAGGCACAGAAAGACTGAAGACGAGGCCATTTTTTGCCTACTGCCTTGACATTTTGGATTTCTTCATGTTGCCCGTGAATTCACTAGGTGACCATTAGGTCCTATTTATGTTGTATGTATGTTAAAGCGGAGCTCCACCCTAAAGTGGAACTTCTGCTCATCGGAACCCTCCCCCCCTCCGGTGTCACATTTGACACCTTTCAGGGGTGAGGGGGGTGCAGATACCTGTCTAAAGACAGGTATTTGCACCCACTTCCGGCCACACAGTCTGTGGGTAGACTGCGGGCAGGACGTCAGATCCCGTCCCCCCCGTTGTGTTCTGGGAAACACACAGCTTCCAGAACACAGCGAGAACCAGTCAGCACGGCGCAGCGCGTCTCCCGCATTTGCCGTAGGGAAACGGGCAGTGAAGCCGGAGCGCTTTACTTCCTGGTTCCCTCACCGAGGATGGTGGTGGGAGCAGCAGAGTGATGAGCAATCGCTCGTCCTCTGCTGCCGATGGTGCTGGACTCCAGGACAGGTAAGTGTGCTGATATTAAAAATCAGCAGCTGCAGTATTTTTTTTTTCGGCGGACATCCGCTTTAAGGTTAGCACAAACACTTACATGCATATAGAATAAAATACAGTCAAGATGGACCGTGAACACAATTTTTTCGTTTTGGTGTATGCAGCTAAACCTCATGGCTTTAAATTGCTTATTGGGTTGGGTGTCATTTGATGTTTTTTTTTTGGTAAGTAAGCATTAACTTAAATTGTCAGATTTTTATTGCTGTCTGTGACCTTGGTAGAGAGACTTTTCTCTTGGTGACCACTGTCTTCAGTACTGCAAGTGAGAGAAAATACATTTTTTGTAATTAAAGCGGAGTTCCACCCTAAAAATGAACTTTCTATTAACAGCTTGCCTTTAATGTAAAAAAAAAAAATAGTAATAAAAAAATATATATTTTTCACTCAATTATATCTGGCTGTTACTAGGCAGTATTCGCAATCTGCCTAGTTCCTGGTTCTGGGTGGTTTAACTTCCTGTCCTAAGACCCCATTGCTTCCTGGGGAAATGATGACAGGAGTCTCTGGGCATTACTGTGCCTAAAACTCACCCAGCATGCACCTCTCCCTGAAAACCAGGAAGAAAAAGGAACTGGGCTTCACATGCCCACACATATGATGGATACGGCCACAACATGTGCTGGAGGATATAAGGCAAGTGTTTGCAATGATTTCTGTAACTATTGGGGAGCTATTAATATGTGTTAGGGACTATTTAATGTAATTAATTTTAGCTTGCAAAAAAAAAGAAAATTATGCCCGGCACCCCACTTGAACATGAATAGAGGGGAGATCTTCCAGTGGGGGCATCTGTCTAAGAGAGGATTCCAGTAAATTTACAGGCATTTCCTCTTACTTGCTGTGGTTTTATTAGGGAAAGGAAGTCATCAGAAATATTTTCAATGGGATATAAATGGCAAAAAATAAAACTGCAAAGGTTTCACCAATATCTACTCCAGCCTTTCTCTAACATGGAGGCACTATTAAAATAACTTTTGAGTTTCTGGTTTCTATTAAACCATAGTTACTAACAAAGATCTGTCAACCCAGCTCTCTTTGTTCAAACACATTTGTCGCCGGGCACCCCTTTGTTCCAAACTTATCTCAACACTTTACTCACAAATTAATCATCTTAAAGCTCCTGCTCGTGTATATATGTCAGTCTGTCTGAAGGAAGCTGGTCGTGCATGCTGAAAAACCAGCAGCCAACGTACTCTCGATCGGCGCTCTAAGCCAATGGCAGAGAGTGCTGTCTGGGATGTTCTGGCATGGGCGCCCCCCTGTCAGGACACAAAATCACAAAATCTATGGAGGAGATTGCTGGACTAACCTCGCATGGTTAGTACAGTGTCTCTGGCCAGAGCTGTCACTGTAGTATGTACACGGCTTAAGTAGGAATGTGACCTTAAGGGCACTAGAGACAGAAAAGATTGGATACAAATCTGGACCACAAGAGTTCCTGTTCTATCAAATATCATCTGGGCTTTAAATCCATCTCCAGAGGGTATATGGTCCCAACCCATTTAGTAGACCTTTGCCCCAACTTATCCAAGGGGACATACTTTTTTTTTTTAACAGAAGGGTGTTTTTATTAACAAATCAGCATTACCAGATATGCAGCAGTCGACAATCAAGCTTACATAGAACAATGTCGGTCAGAGAGAAACATTGTTGTAAATCCATAACTCCTTCACCCTAACATTCCTCAACAGATAAATTCCAGGTGCATTCCCCACTAAAGCCCTCCCTCGAGTGCAGTAGGGTAAACAAACGTCACCCCATAAGAAAAAAACTCATGTGCCAGTTGGCATGATCGGGTGCGCCCAAGGCAGAGAGGAGAGAGGGGAAAAGGACCCCCAGGCCGAGCAGGGGGGAATCCATCACTTTGTCCCCCAACCCCCCGGCCCCTCATCCACGTGCACCCACCCAAGCTGACCAGACCCTGTCGTGTTTAGCAGGGCACTGCCTGCTTTCATATGTGAGCTTATAAAGGGGTAATACTGAGTCCACGCCTTCCTCCAGGAGGTAAGAGTGGGGGGTTCAACCGATTTCCAGTGCAGCATCATCTCCCTCCTAGCATAAAACAGTGAAAATGTAATGCAGAGCTTAGTATATCTGTCTCCCTCCACCTCAACCAGGTAGCTCAGAAGGAGCACCATGGGGTCTAACGGTACCCTGGTCCTAGGGGACATACGTAAAGAGGTTATGAACCCCCAATGCGGAAGTTGTATTATCCTTATAACTGTACATATAGGTACAGTAACTATCTCCTAGGAGATATTTACCTTGTAGTGTGTCAATGTTATCAGCGCACGGGCTGTAAAAAATTTCACTCTGTGCTGTTTCTTCACTAGCGAGTACCGTGACTGGCGCCTCCCGCACTTGCGTCACGTGACTTCTGCTAGTCACAGAGCCGGATTCCTTAGCCCTGGAAAGAAGAGGGGAAAAGATGGATGCGGCCTAGAGGGCTTCATGGACATCGAGGGCTTCGTTTGCAGGTAAGTGGCACATAATGTGCTAGTATGCGATGTATACATGCACATTGTGCTTTTACTTTGCAGGGAACTAAAAAGGGAAGTAAAACCCATCAGTCATGCTCTATGCGTTCTAGATTTTGGACACTGTTACAAATGTTGTTAACTTGCCCCTTTCCCAGATACCCTTGGTGTGAAACCTCCGAACCTCGCAAAATTCCAATTCCTAGCACCAAAACAAACTATTGCAAAAGCTGGGAAACAACCATTTGTCTCCTTTGTGGAAGTTGGTCATTGTATAGACAATTTTTTTTTTTTTATCAATGAAAAGCTTACTAGCATTTTCCTAGACACACACAAAAAAAGCCTAAAAATCTGGGCCCCGTGGATACATTATGTTAACCCCTCCATATCCCCTGAAAAGTGTGTCCCCAATGTCTTCCTTCTGTTCCCCTCTTCTTCTTACTATTCTGTTTTATTTCTCTCTCCCTTTGTTTTTCTTCTCTGGGTCCCCTGTTCTGGAAGGCCCTGGCTAGTACGTCTCTTGACTATCCTCTGTGCAAGGTGGTCCGACTCTCATACCTACTCCAGGAGTGTCTCCTGGTTTACAGATATTACACATTTGCCATCCTTCCCCTTCCCCCTACTTTCCCTTTCCTACGTATCCTTGTAGCACATATTATGTGTCTTGTTACTGTTAACCTAGTTTATATTATGCCATACTTATTAATCTCTATCATCATAACTGTTATTGTTTTCTATGACTCAAAGCTGCACTCTGTACCTTTTTACAATGTTGATTACATTTGAACATCTGTACGTGTCATACTATGTATCTTTCAAAACTATAACAAAGACCTATTGAAAGTGAAATAACTATCAGGGCCTCAGGGAATCCCTGATAATAATTATGCTACCTATAAATTATGGTATATTAACACAAATGTGTGTTAAGATATAAGAATAAATAAAATAAAAAGGAATGTGGCGTACTTAGGGGGTATATTTATAAAGCAGTGGATGGGATATTTCCAACACATTCACTGCAAGCAAATTTGTATGGTGCATGTCATTTAAATTACAGGCAATGGATTCACCTGCAGTGAATATCACATGCTTAAGAATATGCCCCTTTGTGTATGTGGAACCAAGTGCTGTTTTATATAATTATATATAATCCTTATAATTATAATAAAATGAATCAAATAATAATAATAGCCAGAAAAGAAATGCAGACAATGAAAATTCTAGTTTTCCTTCACATTGGGAGCCAGTGGAGAATTTTCATTTAAGTTGATGGACAGTGGAAAGCTGTCCCTTACACTGGTGGTCAGTGAAAAGTCCCTTACACTGGTGGTCAGTGAAAAGTCCCTTACACTGGTGGTCAGTGAAAAGTCCCTTACACTGGTGGTCAGTGAAAAGTCCCTTACACTGGTGGTCAGTGAAAAGTCCCTTACACTGGTGGTCAGTGAAAAGTCCCTTACACTGGTGGTCAGTGAAAAGTCCCTTACCTTGATGGTCAGTGAAAAGTCCCTTACCTTGATGGTCAGTGAAAAGTCCCTTACCTTGATGGTCAGTGAAAAGTCCCTTACACTGGTGGTCAGTGAAAAGTCCTTTACACTGGCGGTCAGTAAAAAACCACCCCTATCTAACAGTGGTAAGTGTAGTGCCCTCGTACACTGGTGGTACTCCATATTCCTCATTGCGCCCATTCCTGCATAAAGCTCTAAAATATTTGGGTGCGGCAGTAACCATCAGCTGGAAACTGGTTTGAAAAGTCACAATGAGGATAATTGCCAGCACACCACTGATTGACAAGTAGCATCCAAATGGATTATTTTTAAAGCATGATTACATGACATATCAGGCAGTGCAACGTTTTGGAGTCATGCAGGACCCTTTTGTCAGGCATGACAAAGGGGTCCTGTGTGACTACGAAATGTTGCACTACCTGATATGTGATGTGATCATGCTCTTAGACTGGTGGTCACTGCAGTGCCCATTTACACTGATGGTAAGTGGAAGAAGAACTCCCTTGAATTGGAGGCATATAAAGAAGGGCCCCCATTATAGTAATAGTCAGTGGAATAAATTATTCTTGCATTAGCAGTCAGTTGGGGGAATGCCTTTCCCTTTTACAAATACAGCACTACAACAATAAGGCGGCGTACACACGACCGAGAAACTCGTCGGGCGAAACACATCGTTTTCCCCGTCGAGTTCCTAGTTCGGCAGTTAAAAAACTCGTCGAGCCAAATTTTCCCATTGCCCAACGAGGAAATAGAGAACATGCTCTCATTTTGGCTGGACGATTTACCCGGCGGGTTTCTCTGCGAAAAGTGTACACACGACCGGTTTCCTCGGCAGAATACGTCTCCCATTGAGTTTTTGCTGAATTCTGCCGAGAAAAACGGTCGTGTGTACGCCGCCTCAGAGTAAAGCTCATAAAGCGGAGTACGTTTTTCAGGCACACGTGATCTGACCCTCCAGTCTCTTCTATAGAGTGGCTGATGTCAGTAGGACACATGTCTGCTAACACCTGCCACCATGCGATCTGGCCCACGAAAAACTGGCGGATCAGATTGGATGGCATCGGATGGAAGTGGACAGGCGGTCCATTTCCATCTGTCTGATTTCCCCATAGAGGAGTGCGGAGCTGTCATCCACCTGCTCAGCGCAGGGATTCCCCGCTGAGCAAGAGAATTTCGCTTAGCAGAGGTGCCCATGTGAAAGGGGCCTCAGCCAATCACTTTATTTTCAGACTGTGGTAAGAAAGCACAACAAGAGAAAGATCCCACTGAACGGCAAACTCCCAGCACTTTTCTGTAGTGAATTATATGCTGGTTTCCTTTCCATTCTGGGGAAATATAAGTTGGCTTTAACAACAAAACATGGCTTCCTGAGGTTCAACATTAGCAGGGGGCCTCTGTCATCAGGTCAATGCAAATATTTGTTGTGTGCTTTAACAGATCGCATGTTGGTGACATTTATAGGTATACACAGCTGGCAGCGTTAACAATTGTTTTATGGGGGTCTCCTAACCTTTCACCTAAGAGAGGCCCCAGCTCTGTGCCTGCAGGGAAACCTCATACTGTCCCTTAGCAACTGATGGGCTGTTTTGTGGCAATTTGCTATCTACAGACCTGCTCTGCATATCTAATTCTTCTTTATAAAGACTTCCTTATAATCTTATAATGGATAGCAGTCACTGATGCTGAGCTTAGTGTTTTCTTTTACCATATCACATTATTGCAGTGGAATATTATCCAGCTTAGTCTGCTGGATGTGTAATGTAATCAGATGACATAACTATTGTAGGGCTGGCAGGAAACCAAACCTTCTTGTTTACACGAACATGGATGGAAGACAAACAGGGCAGCTGAACAAGCTTGATATCAATGGTCCTAAACCTCCCAGATTAAACTTGCCGTCCACCATCACCAACATCTGCTAAAAGGGTCTAGTGTTATACTGGCACAGCAAACTGAGATTGTGTACTTGTTGTGGCAGTGCTTTTAGAAGCAACCTTATTTGTGAAAAATAAAGGCAACACAATTACATTTTATTGGGGTTTTATATGAGAAATGTTATCTTTGTCCAGGGACCAGACTCCTTAGTCTTGTATTTACCTCTTGGGATGTGATATTAGAGGGTATCGAGTATTGAGGTGGCTAGGCATATAAAACAAGGTAAATATTTAAAACCCTGGCTTAAAATAAATAAATATATATATATATATATATATATATATATATATATATATATATATATATATATATATATATATATATATATATATATATATATATATATATATATATATATATATAATGTATGTGTGTGTGTTCTCCCACTTAGAAATCATGGAGGGGGTCTGAAATTGTCATCGTAGGTGCATGTCCACTGTGAGAGACATAATCAAAAAAAATAATTCCATAAATCACAGTTTATGAATTTTTAACTATTTATTTGTATGATACAGCTGCAAAGAAGTATTTGAACACCTGAGAAAATCAATGTTAATATTTGGTACAGTAGCCTTTGTTTGCAATTACAGAGGTCAAACTTTTCTTGTAGTTTTTCACCAGGTTTGCACACACTGGAGGAGGGATTTTGGCCCACTCCTCCACACAGATCTTCTCTAGATCAGTCAGGTTTCTGGGCTGTCGCTGAGAAACACGGAGTTTGAGCTCCCTCCAAAGATTCTCTATTGGGTTTAGGTCTGGAGACTGGCTAGGCCACGCCAGAACCTTGATATGCTTCTTACAGAGCCACTCCTTGGTTATCCTGGCTGTGTGCTTCGGGTCATTGTCATGTTGGAAGACCCAGCCTCGACCCATCTTCAAAGCTCTAACTGAGGGAAGGAGGTTGTTGCCCAAAATCTCGCAATACATGGCCCCGGTCATCCTCTCCTTAATACAGTGCAGTCATCCCATGTGCAGAAAAACACCCCCAAAGCATGATGCTACCACCCCCATGCTTCACAGGATGGTGTTCTTGGGATGGTACTCATCATTCTTCTTCCTCCAAACACGGTTAGTGGAATTATGACCAAAAAGTTCTATTTTGGTCTCATCTGAGCACATGACTTTCTCCCGTGACTCCTCTGGATCATCCAAATGGTCATTGGCAAACTTAAAGGGTCACTAAAGTCAGGGATTTTTTTTTTTTTTAAATAACAAACATGTGATACTTACCTCCACTGTGCAGTTCGTTTTGCACAGTGGCCCGGAAAAGGCTGGGCTCCTCCTCGCAAAAGCTTTCCTTCTTCATGCGAGGCGCTCGCATGGAGGAAAGCTTTTGCGAGCGCGCAGCTGCTCCCAGTGATACAGCGCGGCCATAGCCGCCGACTGTATCACTCGGCTCCGCCCCCCAGCGCGCCGCGTCATCCGCCCTGATTGACAGCAGCGCTAGCCAATGGCTGCGCTGCATCAATCCCGCCCAGCCTAGCCAATCAACGGCCAGCTGGGAACCGAAGAGGACGACGTGGACCGCCCTGGGAGATTCGAAGTTCAGGTAAGTACAACGGGGGCTCGGGGGGGGGCGGTGCTGCTAGATGTTTTTTTACCTTCATGCATAGGATGCATGAAGGTAAAAAAACTTGTACCTTTAGAACCCTTTAAGACGGGCCTTGACATGGGCTGGTTTAAGCAGGGGAACCTTCCATGCCATGCATGATTTCAAACCATGACGTCTTAGTGTATTACCAACAGTAACCTTGGAAACGGTGGTCCCAGCTCTTTTCAGGTCATTGACCAGCTCCTCCCGTGTAGTCCTGGGCTGATTTCTCACCTTTCTTAGGACTGTATATATATATATATATATATATATATATATATATATATATATATATATATATATATCCTGTACAGACACATTACTGGCTAAAACATATACAATAATCTAGTTAAATCAAGACAAGCAAGAGAAGGAATGCTTTATATTATAAAGGTACCGGAAACCTGCAATTAATCCAAACTAAACCACATAACATTGATACTGCAATGCAGGCATCATAAGGTACTTTCTCCTATTTGTTTGCCTATCCAATCTGCACCTAAAAAAAAAAAAACAAACATTTCTAGGTATAGGCAGATCTGCATGTTCTCCCCAACTATGCACAAACTGATCACACAGGGAGAATATCTAGCCCTATGCAACTATTGACTTTCCAAAAGTAATAGTATTTTCAGGCACTCCAGCAACAAACTTTAGAGACAGTTATGCCTCGTACACACTGCTGGACTTTCCGAGAATAAAAGTCTGACAGGCTTTTTTTTTTGGAAAATCTGGCCGTGTGTAGTCTCCATCGGACTTTTTTTCTCGGAAGTCCGACAGACCTTAGATAGAGAACCTGTTCTCTATCTTTCCAACGGACTCACGGCGGACTTTTGCCCATGTGTACAAGGCATTAGTGCTGTTAAGGCACTACAGGAATGGTCGTCAAACTGCAGCCGGGGGCCAGGTGTGGCCCTTTGCTTTCTTTTATCCAGATCTTGGAGTGCTATTTTATTCACGAACATCAATCAAGGACACAATTCCTCCCAATAACACCAACAATGGGGCACAATGTCTACCAATGACACCAACAATGGGACCTAATGACAGCAATGATGTGGCACAATTCTGCTCAATGACATGAACAATGGGACCCAATGACACCAATGATGGGGTACATTTCCTCCCACTGACACCAATAATGGAGCACAATTCCTCCCACTGTCACCAACGATGGGGGATTGTTTACTCCCTCTGACGCTGGGACATTTTGTACTCCCGATGGCCACAGTCTGGCCACCTGAAGTCTGAAGAGCAGGAAACTGGCCCATTGATTAGAAAGTTTGGAGACCCCTGCACTACAGGCTCTGCTGCATTGGACACTGCTGTCTGTCTAAAGCCCAGTACACATTATAAGAAAATCAGACGGATGATCTTCCAGTTTCCTCAATGTTTAAGTTGAAACTGAGGATGATACTAATTGTACAAAAATTCTCGTACGACAAAGGCTTTTTTTTGTTGTTGTTTATGTTTCATTGTTACGATCCCAGTGTTTTGCATCTGATTTTTCTCTTATAAAAGCCATACGAAAACAGTACACGTTAAACAAAAATGGGATGTCAATAGTTGTCTACGAAATTTTTCTTCTGATTTTCTCATAGTGTGTACCCCACTTAACATTGGAGGAGAGAATCATGATCGTAGTGCACTGCTGTTCCTTCCTTATTCAGTCACAGGCTGTATTACTCAACTGCAGAGGGTGCAAGATCTGAACTTGTTGGTTGGCAGGGGTTTGCTAGATTAGACAGCTAACATACTTGTTTTTCCAGCCTTGAAATCAGGGCTCGAGTCCTGCGGGAATGCGTGGGAACGGCCTCCCAAGCCGATCCTTCACTAAACGGCGATGCCCAGCATCGTCACATAGTGAAGGACTCAACTCGAGCTCCTCCTCCAGGCTCCGACCTCGCCTGCCACCTGTCCTTTAGTACACGGCCGGTTGCGCGTGACATCACATGGTAGCAGAGTCACACAGCAATGCTAGGGTGAGCATGCGTCTCCTCTCCTCACACCGTCACACACACTTTGCCCTGACACACTGACACTATGTGCAATGATCTGTAAAAAAAAGCCCTTTTTGTACGCTGCTATTATATATATTTATATATATATATATATATATATATAGATTGACCAGCCAGCCAGCACCCTGAGGCCAGCCAGGCCAGCACCCTGAGACCAGCCAGGCCAGTACCGAGTACCCTGAGGCCAGCCAGCAACCTGAGTCCAGCCAGGCCAGCACCCTGAGACCAGCTAGGCCCGTACCAAGTACCCTGAGGCCAGCCAGTAAGCCAGCACCCTGAGACCAGCCAGGTCAGTACCAAGTACCCTGAGGCCAGCCAGCCAGCACCCTGAGGCCAGCCAGGCTGGGTGGGAGTTCCCAAACTTTTTTCCCCAGGACTTGACCCCTGCGTAAAATTAACTGTGTGCTTTTTACTTAGTTTTAATGGGGTGCAAATACTCCATTTGATGCTTCCACATTTTACAGGCTTGCTAAAGTGGGTACACAGCTCTGAATGCACACTGTCATCATTCAGGGCCACACACAAGCTTGTCAAATTTCATTATAAGTAGTCGGTACAGCTGCAACGTCTGCATTCACTGTCATAGGCTACCTGCATGCAGCTCAGGGCAGATGTAGGCACAAAAACAAATGCCTCGCCCAGTGCCCATGTAAAAGAGGTGATCTCTGCACAAGACTGCCATGTCAAATATATTTACCAATGAACGGGGTAAACCTAGACACCGTTCCAATTTGTAAGCTTGCTCAAAAAAATCTTCTAAAAAAAAAAAATTCTAATTATTTACAAAAAATATATATATATATTTTTTTCTAACATCCATTAGTGCTTACAAGGCCTTTGGGTTCAGCTAGACAAGCCTGCTTTTTTTTTTCTTTGAGACAAAACGATGTCCTAGAATTAAACTGTACAATAAGATAGATGTTTTAAATTGCAGCACTTTAAGGGGGTGATGTCAGCCAGTTCTGCATCTATAAAACCACTTAGAGGGGTAATATGTTGAAATGATCAAATCGGGTGACACTTTGTATATGAGTAATTTCAGCAATGATGTAATTGTGTAACACCTGAGAGAATCGACTGGCTGCATCATCCGTGGCAATGGAACCATCACGGCTATTAAAGTGCAATTTGTCGCATTTCTTCTGCTCTACAGTGATATAATCACACATAATATCCAATATCTATGAATCATATCATAGCCTCTGAAAACATTTGTGCTTAGATCATTGACTATACAATCATGAATTTGCTACCTGAAACTCGCGATCAGATAATTATTATTATACAGGATTTATAGTGCCAACGGTCTGCCTTCAAAATGAAGGCAGACCGTAGAGTTACATTACAACTTGGTACAAGAGGAATCAGAGGACCCTGCTCATTATAGCTTACAATCTAGGAGGGAAGATAATGTCAATTATAGCCATTTTTCTCTGTGCCACTGCATTTAATCAGGAGGGCTTTGTGACACTGTATACTAGATTGTTAAATGGAAGCAACTATAAAACAGTCATTTTGCCACGTACTAACTACGCATTCATTTTTTCATATATTCAGTAAAATTAGAACATTACATTACAAAGATTTGTCTGAATTGGTTGCCATTTTTGTCATTTTCTACGCCTACCCACACAGATGGTAAATGTAATATTATAATGCCCATCAAAAATCATTATCTCTGATCTTCCTATGTACGCATACGTGTTTTACCTTCTCTTATTGCTCAAGCATCCTCTGCATACATAGTTTAAAGTGGATGTAAACCCCAATTATTATTTTTTTTTTGCTGTGACAATGTAGAGTATAAGATTTCCTATCATCTGTGCCCAGTCATGCCACAAAGAGTTGATCCAGCTCTGAGCAATCCTCTTTTTTTTCAGTGAGATAAACGGACAAACAGGAGAAAACTTTTGTCTGTTCTTCCCCCTTGCTGTGAATGAGGCGGCGTACACACGACCGGTTTTCTCGGCAGAATTCAGCAAGAAACTCGATTGGAGATGTATTCTGCCGAGGAAACCCGGTCGTGTGTACACTTTTCGCCGAGAAATCCGTCGAGGAACTCGTAGAGCATGTTCTCTATTTCCTCGATGGGCAATGGGAAAATTTGGCTCAACAAATTTTTTGACTGCCGAACAAGGAACTCGACGGGGAAAACGATGTGTTTCGCCCAACAAGTTTCTCGGTCATGTGTACGCCGCCTGACAGGTTATTTACATATCTGATGCACTAGCTTGAGACAGACATTATTTTTTAATTCCCTCCTTTTTTGAAGTCATGTGGTTACTTTTCTGGATTTTGACTGGATGTTGGTGATTATAGCAGAATTTAGTTTAAAGTGGATGTAAACCCCAAATTTTTTTTTTTTGATGTCACAATGTAGAGTATACGATTTCCTATCATCTGTGCCCAGTCTTGCCACACAGAGTTAATCCAGCGCTGAGTAATCCTCTTTTAAAGTCCAGTGCAAATTAACCGGACTTCAGATAAAAACCTGCCAAATTAGGTTAAGTCCGTTTCTCTGTTTTTGCTTTCAGTAACAGGTTATTTACAAATATAGCTTGGACATGTTTATCATAACAAGAGGTGATCCAAAGTTCATTGTATATTACTAGGATGTGTTATGATGTTATATCACCTCATGTTATGATAAACAAAACATAACATATGATAAACATGTCCTAGCTATATTTGTAAATAACCTCTCACTCAAAGCAAGAAGAGAGATTCCGGACTTTTTGATTTAGGCAGGGTTTTATCTGGAAGGCTGTTCGTTTTCACTGAACATAAAAGAGGATTACTCAGCGCTGAATTAACTCTGTGTGGCAAGACTGGGCACAAATGATAGGAAATATTATACTCTACATTGTGACATAAAAATTTTTTTTTTTTTTTTTTGGGTTTACATCCTCTTTAAGGAATACACAGGAGAAAATGCATGTTGACAAGGGGAGTGTAGAGGTGGGCAGGTCTACTGACATCACAACTCCACCCACCGAGCTCTAGACAACAGATCCACCCACAGAATCTGCAGTTTTTCAGTTCTTATAACAGACAGAGGGGAGACATTTAACAGGTAAGGATACATGCAGGAGGCATCTACATGCTTATAGATCAGCACAATGGCAGTAGTTTAGAAAGGACGAGCGTGGGTTTACATCCACTTTAAGGCCTTTGTTTAGTGTAAGTATACCCTCCTACACATGTGATCAGTTATGACACCAGCCATTGGATGGTTTGACAGTTTGGTTGAGAGCACAACCAATAGGAGTGTTACATTTCCTGACACGTGACAGAAATTAAACTGTTTTATGGATGGGTTTACTTCCACTTTAAAGACAACACAAGTGACAGTACTTACATTCAATGAGAAATGTCCCTCATGCTTATGGCTGGTCTCTTGGTTAAAATTCTCTGCATCAGTAATCTACTGGTGCTGCAGGGTTAATATAATCAGCTGGACCTGTCATAGGCACTCGTGATTTTTTTCCCCGTAAGGCATGATTGGTTAATTGAAGTGAAAAAGCTATAAATGCAAAGAATGGTTTTATCGCTTATTATAAAAAAAAAAAGACTGTTTCTCCTTTACATATAATGTAGATAACGGTGCATGGTCATACGCAGGGTGCATTGTCCTACATTGTAGCACTAATCTGGTCTTGTAAACTGCTGAATTTTCTAAACTTTTTTGGTAGCAGTTTTCCTTTACAAGGGTGTCAAACATGCAGCCCTCCAGCTGGTGTGGAACTATAAATCCCACGAGGCATTGCATGATGCAGATGTATGATGGGACTTGTAGTTCCGCAACAGCTGGAGGGCTGCCAGCTTGACACCCCTGTGTAACATTTTTATTTTTGTGAGTAATGGTAAGATATGTTCTTCCTAAAAAAGATAAAGTATTTTGCAGTTGTGTTTCCCACCTAGAACATCAGTGGAGTTCGTAGTGAGACAAAGCTTTCATGTTTTTTGCTCTCAGTGTTCTGTAGCAGGTTGCAATGTTGGGAGTTAAAAGCTTATCTGAAGCTCAGAGAGGGACTGACAGGCTGGCAGTCTGCAGACAGAATCTGTCTACATTCCTAGTTTTCTCTGTAGAGGTGTAATAGACCTAAAGATTTGGGAGGCACTTCAGTTGTCTGCAGTGGAATTTGAAATATTTTTTTTAAGGTGAATCAGCAGACTTTTTAATGCTAGACTGGGGGTTCTGCTTCCATTACTCTTTACTGTTGTTACCATTTTAAAAGCATTCACCTTTCATATCATGTTTTTTCGTGTTATGGTGGTAACATTCTCTAGTTCCCTGTCACCAAATGCAGCCAGTTACCTTACCAGAATTGTGGGGTTCTTCCCCCTGCAGGCTTCTGTTTAGTTTTGAACTTGGCACAGCCTACAGACCCATGTCATCCACCCATAGGAATCTTTGAATGGAAGCTAAGTCCTATCCAATACCCACAATAATTGGGCAGAGCTTGGCGATACAGCATAAAGCTCTTGAATACGTTGTTTCCTCTTTTATTAATGTGTGTGCAATTATTATTATTTTTTTTTAAATTGGGCCTTTAAAAAAAGTAAGGTTTGTGTAAGTCATCATTTGGAGCTTACACAGGACAAACACCCACCCACCCCCCCACCCCCATATGCCAGTGCAGGTTGCCTGAGATACCAAGCACCAGTACTGTCACATGCTTCTCACACCTATAAAGGTATTTTCCTATGCTCCCTACAGCCAAACCCAACATCTGGGAAGTGCAGGGAAGGTGAGTGTGGACAGCTGGGGAGGGCAGGGCATTCAATTAACCCGTTAATGCATGGGAAAAGCCCAGGTCCATGTTAACAGTCGTAGGCCCCTTTCACATGGACTGTTCGATCAGGTCCACCTGTCAATTTTTCAGACGGACCTGGTTGGACCCTTCAGTTATTTCTATAGAGTTGCAGATGTCAGCGGACATCAAATGCGATTATGGTTACCAGTAACAGACATATGGCGGTCCTATTCCCCATCTGTCTATCGGACCGAATGGAAACAAACAGCCGTTCCGTTTCCATGCGATTGCCCCATAGAGGAGAGCGGGACTGTGTTTGTTTCCGCTCTGTATAGCGAAACGGACACTGTCCTGTCATCCACCTGCTCAGCAGGGGTTAGAGGAGAGATCCCCAACTACCAAGCACGTTCTGCTAAGTGGAGATGCCTGGGTGAAAGAGGCCTTATTTGTATGGATAATCAAGAACAATACAGCACTGAACTGCCTTCCTTTCCCAGAGAAAGTGTTGCTACAGATTGTCTACAATTCTGATGAAAAAGCCAAAGTTTTAGCCATGTGATTTCTGCTAAAAAAAATGGGCTACTCTTAATTTTGATCCTCTTCTTAACATATAACATTTAGGTATAGGTACACTTAATCCATATGAGTTTTCAGAAGAAGTTCAATGAATGAGTAAAAACAGGGGGATTTCCAAGATTTAGCTATTGTTTGTTTCGCTGCTGTAAGGAGTTAGACAAAAAGCTTGAATTGTTTACATGATAGGGAGTCTGGTTTCAGACTGAGAAGGGCCGTGGCTGGGTCCTGTTGTACCGATATGTTAAACATACTCAAGGCGAGGGCAAAGATATCATTCCAAAAGGTTTGGACTATTGGCAGGGCTGGACTGGGACAAAAATTTGGCCCTGGACTTCATCCAGACTGGCCCACTTTGACAGGTCTCTCCCAATGGCGGCCAGACGACTCCCACACTCCCCCGGCCACCCAAGCCCCCTCTCCCCCTTCACTAGCCACTAGCCGTTCTACTTTATTGGAGTAGAACGACTGGTACTGGTACTCTTATAGGCAGTACCAGTGGGCTAGACATTATTTCACCCAGGGGAAAGAATCAGTTTGGTGCCCCCCCATATGGGACAAGATTAGGCAGAAGTGATAAACTCCCAGGCCATAGCTGTTGAGTCAGCTGTCTGTCCCCTCCCCCATGCTCCTCCATCATCCCCCCTGCTCCTCTGGTCCTCCCTCTGCTTCTCTGTTCCCCCCCCCCAGGTGAGCGCTGTGGAAAGGGAGAGACAGAGGAGCGGAGGGGGGGCGGCGGTCCACTGTCACTGAAGCCGGCCCACTGAGCCACCGGCCCACCGGGAAACTCCCTGTAGTCCCAATGGCCAGTCCATCCCTGACTATTGGGCAGGTCCACCATATATGCATATACGTGCCTTGTTCCTTACAGCCACGAAAACAGAGAGCTGAGTAGGAAGGGACAAATCTAGCTATTCTGGAGGGTACTAGGTCCCAGCGGGTTAGTACTTTATAATTGGCTTCCACCGTTAATACATTGGGCGAGAAACCTGTCTGGGACCAGTCTTCCATTTCAGTGTGTACTGGGGTCTACTTGGATTAGAGAGATGAAATCAGCCCTCTAGCGTGCGGGTCACATTTATATGTGGATTTGAAGCTAGAACATTTATTAGGAGGGTATCAGTGTTAGTGTTGGGTGTGTAAAAGCTTTTTATTTGGAGGTAGCAGTACAGTTCTGATTGGGATAGCCCAATGGATTCGCAAAGAGTCGAGAAGGAGAAAAAAGTGAAGGATGTGACAAAATTGTGGAACCTGAAGGTGGTAAGAGATCTTGAGCCTATCCCACTCGGAGAAGAAGTGTCTGGTGATGGGGTTGCGTAGATTAAGGTGATTAGCCAGGCACAGCCATAATGGGTTGGAGACTAATATGGGTCACAGTTGACTGATTTGAACGCCACCCATAATGGAATTTCATGGGTGGCATGGTAATTGGGTAGGCTAGCCACCTGTGCTGCTTTAAAGTATGTTGCAAAATTAGGGAAGCCAACTTCATCTCAAAGCTTAGGAAGATAATGTGTGCTCCTGGGTCCCCATAGATGAATCGAAAGTTGGCCGGTTCAGCCAACACTGAGTGAATTTTGATCCACCTATGGCCGGTCCCACTCGGCAGAAGTCAATCTAACAATCAACGTCTGAACGGGTCTGTTGGAAAACTTTTCTCGATCAGCCGGCTGCAGACAATATTTGGTAGTGGAGGAGTCACACACAGTGGGGAAGATTCTTCCATTCGCCTTGCTTTTGTGGATGGGGAATCTATTTGTTTTCTTTTTTCCGATAATTTTTTCCGTCATCCCTCTGGCCCACCTTCTGGTCTGCTTCTTAACAAGGAGGAAAAAGGCTTGTTTTTTTTTACATCACTGGGAACCATCTAGTTGTTCAGCAATGCAATACAGGAGCCCAGATGAACACGGTGATCTAGTAACTACGAGTGGGCATAGTATATGACCTTTGTTCTCTTGCTAAACTTGACATACAAACTGGGGGCTTTTGCTAATCACTGTCCAAAATTCAATTGTGCTGGTCTTTATTGTCTGCCTTCAACAAAAACTGAATTAAACTTTTGAGTTTTACAGTTGACAAATGTTAATGAGAAAGGGTTGCGCCAAAGTGTACGAACACTTAAAGGGTCACTAAAGGAAACATTTTTTTTTTGCTAAAAAGACTGTTTACAGGGTATAGAGACATAAAAGTTAACTGATTCCTTTTCAAAATGATTAAACATAGATAAAAATCAATCATATAATGTGCCTGCAGTTTAGTTTCATTTTTAAACTGGTTTTATGTTTCTGTGAAGTAAAGAGACACACAGAATAAAAACAAACAAATAGGGGCGGAGCCGGCAGCCAGAGCTGATGGACGTGTGCTAGGTGAGCTCTGACACACCGGGTGATATATCGCGGCTCACAGCACACAAAGACACCCCAAAAACACCTGCAAAATACAGGGGAAGCAGGGGAACAACCTGGACACCATGTTCAAGCGGAAAGAGAGAGAGGGACCCCGAAAACTAACCGATTTCTTTCCCCCAGCCGGGGGCCGAGATTTCCAAGATGGCGCCGGCGCTGGGAGCCGCGCTCCAGATCCCACACACACAGCTGCAGCTAATCCGCTGCCATCCTCGGGTGAGTCGAATCCTAATGGATTTCCCCCACCAGCATCCCCCTTTAGCAGCCCTGCCAAGCAAAAACGGAGGGTTGGGGAGGCCCCGGGAACCCAAGATGGCGCTGTCCATGAGGGAGAGGAGATGGAGGAAGCTTCTGCTTATGCCCAGCAACTGGATGCGTTCCCCACATCAGGTCAGCCTATTATTGATACCACCATGAAGGAGATGCTGCAAACCCTGAGGGGAGCCCTGCAATGTGATATGGCAGCGTTCATGCAATCTACTAAGCAGGAAGTTTCTGCAGTTAATAACAGAGTGGGGTATGTGGAGCAGAAGATGGAGGAGTTCACCTTAGCACACAATGACCTTGTGGATGCTCACTTTGAATTGGTGGAAGATATTACAGCTATGCGCCTCAAAATGGCAGATTTAGAGGACAGGGCAAGAAGGAACAACGTTAAGTTTAGGGGGGTCCCTGAGACTGTCAAACCCGCAGAACTTACACCTTATCTGCAAAAACTGATGATGACAGCCATTCCTACTTTGAGTCCAGCCGACATCATTATAGACAGGGCTCACAGATTGCCCAAACCTTCCTTCCTGCCTGAGCAAGTCCCTAGAGATGTGATAGCAAGAATCCACTTTTACCACATCAAGGACCAACTTATGCGATACTCTAGACAACATCCTGCTTTACCTGATCCCTTTGCTGGAATCGCACTATACGCTGACCTGTCACAAGCCACACTGGCAGCACGGCACAAGCTAGTACCTATCACTAAAATATTGAGAAATCACAAAATCCTCTACAAATGGGGCTTCCCAGCCAAACTGCTGGTGGAAGTGAACAATGAATCGCATTCAATCGCATCACTGGATAAAGGTCTCAATCTCCTCAAGAAATGGCGTCTGATCCCTGCTGAAGGACTCCCGGCGGAACCTGAACCCTCACTCCAACATCGCAACTCCCAGCGGCAGAACAGAAAGAGTAAGTGACTTTTGTATGCAGATTTGATGCGACTCCTGCTACTTTTCATTGAGGACTGCCTCTTTTGCTTCTCATCAACTGCTGTACTCTTCCCTTTCTACTTGTCAACCTGGCCCACTTTTGATGTCTTTGATGATTATCCATCTGTCCTGAATGGCACCCGGTGTTCGGCTGTTACTATTTTTCTTTTTTTTTTTTCTCCCCATGTTTGGTTACGGGATGCTTGCCGTGACTTACTTGCCGCATGCCAAGCGGCCTGCTCGACATGAACCGGTTTTTGGTTCGGAGGTTACATGGACTCTAGATCCTTGTCTTTTTGTGTTTTTTCCTTCATTTTTCTTTTTTCATCTCTACAAGCGCTACATACCTGAACTGATCCTGTCAATGCTGAAAACTACCACTGGATGGCACTGCTGCCCAACTTACCAGAAGAATGTCACTTAAAATATGGTCTAATAATGTGAGGGGGCTAAATAGCCCTTACAAGCGCAGGAACATGTGGAAATCAGCCATAGAAGCCAAATGCGACATTTTGTGTGTACAAGAAACTCACTTCTCTAACGTAAACCCACCAAAATGTACGCATGTCAAATTTCCACATGTCTTCACCGCTATGAACAGCTCCAAGAAAAACGGGGTCTTGATTGCTTGTAAGGACACATTAACATTTTCTCTTTTACAGGTCCATGCTGATCCTTGCGGTCGTTACCTCATACTAGTAGCAGACATTGACCATGTCACCTACACGCTGGTAAATGTGTATGCACCTAATGTTAGGCCCTTAAGGTTTATCAGGAAGGTTATCAAAAAAGCAAAGCAATTGCAAAAAGGTGGTTTAATAATATGTGGTGACTTTAACATGGTACTGAACGAGGAGCTGGATGTCTCTTCGGTGGCCCTCAGGCGGAGACCCTCTTTAGGGGCACTGTGTCACGAGGAAAGGCTATTTGACCCCTGGCGGTGCCTGAGGACTACCGAGAGGGACTACACCTTCTATTCTAATGTCCATGATAGCTACTCGAGATTAGATTTCTTCCTGACTGACATGTACACGCTACAAAAAGTCCGAGCTGCCGACATCCACAGCATCACATGGTCGGACCACGCGCCTGTGACTATTGAGGTGGTGGATTCCGGCAAAATTTCCCACAGGCCACTGTGGCGAAACAACACATTTCTCCTGTCACGCCCCGAAATTAGGGACGAGATAGGCGAAAAAATAAAAGAATTCTTCCTCATCAATGACAACGGTGAATGTTCACCTATGACAACTTGGTGCACACACAAAGCTTTCACTAGGGGCGCCCTCATACAGGTTGCCTCTAGGGAAAAGAAAAAGAAACAACAACGAATGGTACAACTGCAGGAGTCCATAGCTGACCTAGAAACGCAACATAAAAATCCGCAAACCAGGTCCAGTGAAATTCTTCAACGCCTAAATGCCAGCCGTGAGGAATTGCGGCAGGCACTTAGGGCTGAATATGACACCTTCTTTAAGAGACTCAAAGTCTCTTACTACTCCCAGAACAACAAGGCGGGGAAGCTGTTAGCTTCCCAGCTTAAGAAGAGACAAGCCCGCTCCAACCTTACTCACATTAAACACCATAATCGTGAAATGACATACCATAACCCCAAAGATATCGCCAACGCCTTCAAAAATTATTATGAAGAACTATATAATCTGAACAAAGACCAATCTACACACCAACCGACGGATAAAGAAATTGAGGACTTTCTACAGGGGGTGCATCTACCCTCTGTGGAGGGTCCTTCTCTGCACAAGCTCAACTCCACCATAACATTGCAGGAAGTAGTGGATGTGATACATTCCTTACCCATGCACAAATCCCCGGGAGCGGACGGTTTTTCAGCAGAGTACTATAAGGCATTCTCTGATATACTCGCCCCTCGATTAGTAGAAATTTACAATATCGCGGCCTCGTCAGGAACCTTCCCCACGGAAATGCTCCAAGCTGTCATCGTCACCCTACCCAAACCTGGCAAGGACCCGTCGACCCCCCAAAATTTCAGACCAATATCCCTCCTGAACTCCGACTTAAAAATATATGCTAAAGTCCTAGCCAATAGACTAATGAACGTCACTCCCTCCCTTATTGATCTTGACCAAGTTGGATTTGTGAAAGGCAGACAAGCACCGGATGGGACCAGACGGATGCTTGATCTCCTACGCCTAGCAGAGGCCACGCAAACCCCCAGCGCCTTCATAGCCCTTGATGCAGAAAAGGCCTTTGACAGGGTCCATTGGGGATACCTGTCAAGGACTTTACATAAGTTTGGAATCTCGGGCTTAATACACTCGGCAATCATGTCGCTGTACTCCACCCCCACAGCCAGGGTATATTCATCTAGCCTACTGTCTGACTCCTTCTCTCTCTCCAATGGCACCCGTCAAGGCTGCCCACTATCCCCAATCATCTTCTCGTTAGTGATAGAACCATTGGCAGAATACATCAGGTCTAACAATAAGATAACGGGTATAGGAATTAACTCCGATATTCACAAAATCGGGCTTTTTGCGGATGACATAATTTTAACTGTCTCCAAACCGGTAGAATCCCTGCCAGCGATACAATCAATATTACATAAGTTTGGGCAAGTATCCTTTTACAAAGTTAACGCAGTTAAATGTCACGCCTTGACACTAAATTTATCTGACAAAGAAAAGAACACTTTAAAAAATAGCTTCCCCTGAAACTGGGACCCTCCCTCAATTACTTACTTGGGTGTCCAATTAACGGCCTCCTCAAACAAAATCTATGCAAGCAATTTCCCCCCCCTCCTAAACAAAGTAGAGGCGGAACTCACTCAGATTGGTGCCCTACACCTCTCCTGGCTAGGAAGGATAGCGGCGTTTTCAAATGCAAGTACTCCCCAAACTACTGTACCACTTCAGAACGCTGCCCATCCCGATACCTCAAAAGTTCTTTACGCAATTAGAAAAATCACTTAGGAAATACATTTGGGGGCATAGAAAGCCCAGAGTGGCATTAGCGCAACTTTACAAGCCCAAACACCTGGGGGGAGTTGGATTACCCAATGCTCAACTGTATTACAGAGCGGCAGTATTGGACCAAATGCGCTACTGGTTCTCTTGCCAAACTGACAACCGGTGGTCAGCAATAGAACATGCGGTCACTCCTGGTCATGATCTCCCTGCACTAGTGATAGCTGCCAGTCTGCATCACAGCCCAATTACTCCGCCTTATCCAACTATACAAGCTGCTTTGAAGGCATGGTCGGCCCTAACTAATGTTCACTTCACTGACGTTCCCACCCAAACCTTGCAAATACCACTAGCAACATATGAGTACCTCATTCCTGACTTCACGGTTACAGCATGGAAAAAGATGGGGGCACACTACTCTATGCCCCCGCTGACTGAACAGAATACTGTAGACAAATATAGGGAGTTCCAAATACAGCACTATACCAAAATCAATGGGAGGAGACCTATAGAAATTCCGCAGATCCTCTGGGATTTCCTGAGGAGCAAAACCCTAAACTTGCGCAAGGGGATATCCATTTTTTATAAATATGCCTCTCCCCTATACGTTCAGAGTAAAAGCCCAAACATGTTAAAATGGGAAAGGGAACTGCAGCTAGAATTTCCACTGCATCAATGGCATGCAGCAATCAAATATAATGGGAAATCATCAGCATGTGTGGAGCATTGGGATAATGCACAGAAATTGCTACATAGGTGGTACCTAACCCCTGTCAGATTAAATAAAATGGATAATTCTATAACACCACTTTGCTGGAGAAACTGTCAGTTGGTGGGGAGCCTACTCCATATCTTTTGGAGCTGTAGAATCATTCAAAAGTTCTGGAAGAAGGTACAATCGATTATCTTTCATGTCACATCAATAAAATACGCACTCAACCCTGCATTTACTCTGCTGAGTCTGGGCATAGAAAACTTTCCGCCACTAATGAGAAAGGTGGTTGTGCACATATTGTTTGCGGCCCGTATTTCCATAGCAAAGGAATGGCGCACCCAACAAGCTCCAAGCATTACAGAAGTAATATCTAGGGTGAATTCGCAGTACACTATGGAAAAAATGTTAGCTTACACAGAAAGAAGATCCCACACCTTCTATAAACACTGGGACATATGGAAGTCATCTAAATATGCCCCCTCACACCTGTAACTCTGTAATATACATGATATATGTAAAATGTAGCGACTATGCCATCTAGTGGTAAAACTCGGTATCTAGGTATGCTTTTCTACATTCGATTCAGATCTTTGATGATCACTGTTGAACTGTTTCTTTCTTTCTTTCTTTCTTTCTTTCTTTCTTTCTTTTTTTTTTTTTTTTTTTTTTTCTTCTTCCTTACCTTGTTCTTGTTTGAGTTAAATGTGTCTAGGAACACTTATAGGTTTGTTGCGCACCATGGACCCTCGTTAAGGTCCTGGATAGGATACATATTGTTGAAACTGCATCTAGCCTGCTCACAGTAGTACCCGAAGGGGTGACAGGCCTAACCTCCTCAGGAGGTCAACCTTTAGAGAATATATGTAACCCACGTTGTACAATGTCCATATATCCCTGTAAGCTGTACTTTTTTATAATGCTTTATACAACTTGAACTAATCTCTTTGTACCAGCTCTGTATACTATGTTGATAATTTAATAAAAAATTTATGGTTAAAAAAAAAAAAAAACAAACAAATACAGGGCAGTTTTTTATTTTTAAAATGAATCTGATTGGTTCTGAGGAGTTTTAGACACACAGTAATGACAACTTGGACTACAGTGAAAAGCTGCCATGAGATTTTTCATTAGAAGCCAGACAAGCGGGAAGTGTGGAGATCAGAGCAGAATTACAGCAACTTCAAAGCAAAAACGAACAATGAGGACATAAAACCAGGACTGCAGTAAGATAAAGGAAGCTATTTAGCTAAAAAAAAAAAAAAAAAATTCCTTTAGTGATCCTTTAAAGGAGAAGTCCAGCCTGAGCTTTTTAGGCTGGGCTTCTCCTAAGGGTCACAGTAGTGCAATTTGTTTGCACTTCTGTGACTCGTTTTCTGCAGTGAGCGGTCTGAAGACCGCTCTCTGCTGACATCACTGCAATCAGTCGAGGCACCGCGTCATCCCGACTTAGGAAGTCTGGATCCGCTAGTACACACGAGTCAGAATCTCATCAGGAAAAAAAAGGTTTTCCTGACGAGTATACAGACACTCCATTCAAAAGAATCACGTTCTTTTGAATGGAACAAACGCTGTGACGTCATCGACTACGATGAGCATGCGCATGCCTGTCAAATTCGATGCCGTCGCTGCCATCTTGATACACCCTACCTATGCCTAGGAAGCTACAGCGCATGCGTCAAAGTCATTTTGAGCATGTGTGGATTTCTACAGCGACAGGTAAGTATACACACTCTCGGGTTTCTCGGCAGGAAAACACTGCCGAGAATCTCACGACAAGAAAATAGAGAACATGTTCTCTATTTTTCTCGTCTAGATTCTGGGCAGTTTTCTTATCGAGAAACCTGAAAGCCTCGTACACGCGCTCGGTTTACTCGTCAAGAAAGCTCTGCCAGCAGTTTTCTTGCTGGTCCTTACCTTACCAAGCATGTGTACGAGGCTTTAGCCTCTCAGCGAGCCTCTGAGATGGCTGCTCCCCACCCCTCCACAGCTCAGCTCTCAAATGAGCGTGGAGGAGCAGAGCAGGAGAGCTGCTGACTGACTGACTGACTGACTGACTGACTGAGAACTGCTGACCCTCTTTATCTGTTCAGCCAATCGTTTGGATTCATTACAGGGAACACACTTTGGACAAAAATTACACTTTTTTTTTTTTCAACACACTTTATGAACAATGAGATTTCTACCTAAAATGCATTTCCATACATTATAGGGAGGAAAATTATGTGACTGGGCTTTTTGGTTTGAATCCCTTGGCTTTATGAATTGCATTGGCTGTAAGCAATTCAATTGTACGTCTATTTTATAATGGATGGGGTAAATACTGGTGCCATATTATTGAATCTATTCCTTTTGAAACATATAAGTGGAGATTTTAGCCAAGAACTGACAATACACATTCTGCTGTAGAACATTTAACTGTCTGCTTACCTCTGAAATCTAAATATAATGGTGTCAAGGATCCAGATGCTGCATTTTGTCTTTACTAGGGAAAGGCAGAATCCTATCAGTAGATAGAGAGAAGCCTATCAGTAGATAGAGAGAAGCCTATCAGTAGATAGAGAGAAGCCTATCAGTAGATAGAGGCTGCATTCCCAGGTTGAAGTGTGGCAGGTGATAGTGGGAGTATGACAGGCTCTGGTGCTGTGTACAAGGCAGAGATAGATCTAAATGGCAGAGAGTAACAGATGTCTTCACTTGTATGTGAGAAGAACAAACACACAGTGGGCCTAAGTGTGGAGAAATGCACATAGTTGTGTGTGTCTGAGCTGTCACACAGCGTAGAAAAGAAGGCTAATCAAAGTCTTTAGAGACGAGTATTCCAGGCTGCTGTTGTAGAAAGTGGAGCATGGGCAAACTTGTTATATCTTGGAAGGCTAGATCCTGCTAAAAATGAACTACGGCAAGCAATGGAAGGATATGACCTTGCATGAAATCTCTTCCCTTAATTTGGTGGAAACATCTGCAAAGGTAACGACCCTTTTTATACAGTAGCAGTAGAGCTTTTTTTTTTTTTAAATGTGCTTTGCTGTCTACAGAATGAAAATCTCTGTAATAAATTATAGTTATGGACACCTCAAAAGTACTTTCGAACAAATGTACCGCTAAGAATTTTCATAAAAATGTTCAAACCAATGTGCGTTCCAAAATCTACTAGTGTATGGCCAGCCTTGGAGCCCTTTCACCTTGGCATGACTTGTGATGTGTTTTCATGAGTTTGCTGTGGTTTTCTAGGATGGTGATTTAAATGGAATCAGCTAGAGCAACATACAATAAAAATTGTAATAAGTGTGGTGATAGTACATACGGGTCCTACAGAAATCATTACGTCAAATGCTGGTGCAGCTTTTGGTCAATTTATCAACCAAGATTTGCCATGCATGTAGGTAGGTGTCAGAAATGTATGAAGATTTTTGCCAAAAATTCAATAATGGTCAATTATTCTTAATTGGGACTAAAATATTTTTTCAGTGATGGAACAAGTAAAAGAAATCTAAATGAATGATAGTATACCATTTTTTTTTTGCTTAGATTTAGTTGTTTATTTTTCTTAATTTTTTTTTAATTATTATTATTATTATTTATTTTTTTGCTACATTGTATCCTTCCAGTTTCCACATTATCTCTATAAGCTGCATCAAAATAGGGCAGACTGAGGTTACATTAAAAAGCAGTTATTTTGCTCATCATTATACATAAGCCTTTAGGCTAGTTTCACGCTGCTGCGAATTCTTTTGCGAATTTGAGCCGTTGCGATTGCTCAAATTCGCAAGTCATTAAAATAACATTGTTTTTGATTAGTGCCGTTCACATCAATGCGTTGCGAATATAAGCTGCGGGAAAAAAAGAGTCCTGTGCTAGTTTGATCCCTCTACGATGCAAATTCAGCTCTATAGACTGGCATTCCCTAAAATCGCGGCCACGAATCATGGCAAATTCACGGCAAAACCGCAGCTGCAAAATCACCGTAAAATCTTGATTTTACCACAATTTTGAATTCGCAGCATTGTGAACCTAGCCTCATACTATATTATGTATACATAGGGGGTTATTTACTAAAACTCTGGTGCAGCTGTGCATCCAATTAGCTTCTAGCTTCAGCTTGTTCAATTAGCTTTGACAATAAGCCCTGGTTCATACTGGGCTGCGGGAGTGAAATTGCGCAAGTTCAGCTGAAATCGCGCAATTTCACTCCCGCAGCCCAGTGTGAACCAGGGCTAAAACCTGGAAGCTGATTGGTTCCTGTGCACAGCTGCACCAGATGTTACACTCTGTAGTTTTAGTAAATAACCTTCAAAGTTCCATATTTGTGTTTTATTACATATTCTCTTTGTATCGGCAGCTTCCAATCTTCAGAGGAATCAGCTGATCTATTAAAGTGGATTGTAGTGAGTTAAATAGGAGTGCAAGCCATAGTGATTAGAAAGCCCAGCACAAGAGCTTTCACCTTACAGGGATTACATTATTACCGGGAAGGAGACCACGTGTAGTCACTTGAAAATGGCTAAGAAGCTTATTCTTTGCAGCACGCCTGTATGTTCAGTGATACATGTGGATGTTTTTATTTAATCAGGGCTTAATTTCTTTTATTAAAAATGTTTCACTTGCTGGCTTCATTCAAGGTGTTTTATTCTGGAGATTTGTTCCTTTCAGAAAACATGGCTGACAAGTTGTTACAGATTATGGCCCATGGGATGTAGTTAATCTTCTTACACCAGATTAGATTCCCCAACCCTTTAATTGCATGAAGTGACTTATTCTATGTATTTGTGTATGTTAAGATGTGTAAGAGTCAGACAAGGAGACATCTAGAAATGCAGGAAAAGCTTGATTACATTTTAGATCTATTGTTGTGGACATAATAAGCAGTCATAAGGTATATTCATTGCATTAATATTTGATGCGTTTCCTAGAATCATCCCATTTTTTAGGATTTTATTTTTCCCATCTATTTTTATCAAAGTTTGAGTATTCAGTGCTAATCAAATGTCCTGCACTGGGATGTAATTTTTTATTTTATTTTAAATATAAAAAAAAAAAATGTATTATGTTTTACAAATCACAATAAATCAGCATTGTAAGAACATATTTTTACAATAGAAAGTCAGAAACATACAACAAAGCTTCTTGATTGAAAAAAGGGTTAGTAAGTTAAAATTATGCTGTTTTATATAAGGATAGATTGTATATCAAGCAATGTTTTAATATTTGATTTACCATTTTAGGAGTAAGAATATTGAATAAAGAATAAATCAAAAATATGAAATTAATAAGCAAATATAAATATGAAGAGGGGGTAAAGATAAAGAATGATAATTTTAAGGTATCATGAGATAGTAGGGGATAAAACCGTTAGTTTTAACCAGGGCCAAGGTCCGGCTTCATGGGATGTAATTTTTTTATATAAATTATTAATGATATACAATGCATTCATAAAGTATTCAGACCCCCTTCACTTTTTTTTGTTATGTTGCAGCCTGATACTACAGTTGTTTAAATTCAGATTTTTTTTTCACTTAATCTGCACTCAATACTGCATAATGACAAAGTGAAAACAGAATTTTAGAAATGTTTGCAAATGTAGGAAAAACTGAAATATCACATAGGCATAAGTTTTCAGACCCCAGCAATACTTGAAATTTAGCTCAAGTGCCTCCCATTTCTCTTGATTGTTGCAGAGATGTTTTTATACCGTGATTGGAGTCCACCTTTGTTAAATTACATAATTTGATTAGATATGACTTGGAAAGTCACACACCTCTCTATAAAAAGCCTCACAGTTGACAAAGCATACTGTATCAGAGCAAAAGCCATGAGGTCAAAGAAACTGCCTGTAGAGCTCAGAAACTGGATTGTTGCAAGGCACAGATCTGGGAAAGGCTGCAATTTTATTTATTTTTTTGCTGCACTGAATATTCCTAAGTGACCTCCATAATTCCTTATATGGAAGAAGTGTGGCACAACGAGGACTCTGTCAAATATGCCTTTCCTCCAATCAACTCCCACTGAGCAATGAGGAAGTAAAAATTATGTAGGAAGATTTGTTTCATCTCTGTGTATCATCTGAGGCTGTTCACTTCACTGGGCATATGTGAAGGTTTACATCCACTTTAACCTCCCTGGCAGTAATCCAGAGTGTGGCTCGGGGCTAAGTTTTTCAGTACCATTAGCCACACTCAGAATTGCATTGCAGAATCCTGGTCCAGGTTACTTACCTTGTCACCAGGATCCTGTGATGACCCCCCCCCCCCCTGCTGTGTCTGTGGGCTGTGTCCTCCGCTGATGTACTGTGTGCCGGGCTCCGTTCCCTGTGAGCATCGCGGCGCATGGTAGTGGAGCCTAGCGGCAAAATAAAAAAATACAAAAAACATAACACATACAGTACACTGTAATCTGTAAAATTACATTACTGTATTAAATCATTCAATCTCCCTTTTGTCCCTAATGATTTAGGATGAGACACATAGAGATGTCTGGTGACCAGATGGTCACCAGTCATCTCTATGACCGTTGGAGGCTCGAGGCCCAAGCGACGCCTATGGAGATTTTTAAGTACTGATGTTTGGCGCCATTCCATGAGTGTGCACAATTTAAAGCAAGGCGTGTTAGGTATCTATTTACTTGGCGTAACATCATCGTTCACATTACACAAAAAAATTGGGCTAACTTTACTGTTTTGTTATTTTTAAATTTATGAAGCTGTTTTTTTTTTTCCAAAAAAAGGCGTTTGAAAAATTATTGTGCAAATACCGTGCGAGACAAAAAGTTGCAATGACCGCCATTTTTATTTCCTAGGGTGTCTACTAAAAAAACATATATCCTGTTGGGGTTTTCAAATAATTTTCTAGCAAAAACATGTTGATTTTTGCAAGTAGGAGAGAAGTGCCAGAATAGGCCCGGTATGGAAGCGGTTAACCATAAACAAATAAATAATGATAGAAATATTACATAACCCCTCCTATCTGAATGTAGAGCAAAGTGGATTTGCTTTTCGTAAATAACCCCCATTGCGTCCTATACACACCTATGGCAACCAAGCAAATATTTATTTTATTGGAGTGAGGTTTTTGATGCAATTACAGATTTATGTGCAGTATGTTAAATATGTATAAACGTAATGGAAAGTGAAAGTGTGTCTCACACACAAACAAGTACTCAGAAAAAATACAAAAATATACTCCGAGATTGGATTGTGACAGCTCATATTTTCCTGATTTATATTTCAGGCGCAGAAGAATGAAAGAGAATCTATCAGGCAAAAATTGGCGCTTGGGAGTTTTTTCGATGATGGCCCTGGCATCTACACTAGTTGTAGCAAAAGCGGGAAGCCCAGTCTGTCTTCCAGGTACGTGCTGTTGTTTCAATACCATGTTAATATTGCCATGTTGAAGGTTTCCTGTGTAGACCAAAGGAGAGCATTGAAAATGCAGGTTCGAGGAGTACTTAACCACTTAAGGACCCGCTCATGTACATATACGTTGGTTTTTTAAAGATGGATATCTCGGTAATGGCAGCAGCTGCTGCCACAACTGAGGTATCCATCTTTAGCATGAGCGGTCCTGTAAATGATAGTGGTGGTCTCCGCGGTGGATCCCGCGCCCTCCAACGCTTACCGGAGCCGTCGGTAGCAGCGGAGGCGATCGGGTCCTTCTGCCTGTTGTGTGGGGATGCGAGTGAGGGCAAGATGGCCCCCACCCGACCCCATAGCATAGCAGGGCGGAAGTGATGTCAAAACTTCAGTTCCGCCCATGCGTCTTAAAGGAACATTTTTGTTGTAATTTTTTCAAATGACAAAATTTCCATTTTGTTTTTGCAATTAAGTCTAAATATGAGATCTGAGGTCTTTTTGACCCCAGATCTCATATTTAAGAGGACCTGTTATGCTTTTTTCTATTACAATAGATGTTTACATTCCTTTTAATAGTAATAAAAGTGATCAATTTTTGTAAAATATGATAAAATGAATAAAAATGAATAAGTAAACAAAAAAAAAAGTTTTTTAAAGCGCCCTGTCCCAACAAGCTTGCGCACAGAAGCGAACGCATACGTGAGTAGCGCCCGCATATGAAAACGGTGTTATAACCACACAAGTGAGGTATCGCCGCGATCGTTAGAGCGAGAGCAAAAATTCTAGCCCTAGACCTCCTCTATAGCTCAAAAGATGCAACCTATAGAATTTTTTTAAACATCGCCTATCGAGATTTTTAAGGGTAAAAGTTTGACGCCATGCCACGAGCGGGCGCAATTTTTAAGCGTGACATGTTGGGTATCATTTTACTCGGCGTAACATTATCTTTTACAATATATAACAAAATTGGGCCAAATTTATTGTTGTCTTATTTTTTTAATTCAAAAAAGTGATTTTTTTCCAAAAAAAGTGTGCTTGTAAGACCGCTGCGCAGATACGGTGTGAAAAAAAGTATTGCAATGACCGCCATTTTATTCTCTAAGGTGTTAGAATATTTTTTTAATAATGTTTGGGGGATTTAAGTAATTTTCTAGCAAAAGAAAACTGTTTTAGTCTTGTAAACACCAAATCTAAAAAACACCCAAGGTCCTTAAGTGGTTAAACACATGCAATGAGGAGCAGAGATTGACCAATAAAATTGGTCATGTGTACATGGTGTGTGCTCCAGCATGCATAGACAAAGTACCAGGAGAAACAATGCTACTTCTCTTGCTAGGAGCGTGATTGCTTGCCCATCACATGTGCCAGGAGCTGTGGACCCCTGTCCAAGACATTGTGGCTTGGGGACAGGATATGGGCCAATTTATATTAGTGGATAATGTTCAGCATTAGACATCAAATCAAGAAAGAAAAAATCCAAATATTCAAAAGAATAACTAACTAAAAGAACTAATAATAACTAACTATTACATTATAGGTATTGACATTTCCTTTGAAATTTGTCTGTTAGCGAACATATTGAATATTAATTTATCCAAAGTTATGAATTATCCAAAATAACGAATGCCACATCTAAACAAATGGAATGGAATGAATAAATAATAATAATAAAACGTTTTTATTACCTTCGTTTGGATACGGCATTGGTTATTTTGTATAATTTGTAACTTTGGATAAATTTGTATTTGTTACGTTCACTAACAGACACATTTAGAAGGAAATTCCAATACCTATGATTTAATAGTTAGCATCAGTTAAGTTATTATTAGTTAGTTAGTTATTTCAGATTTGTGAATTTCCAAGTTTGTGAATTTTTGAATAATCAAATTTAAATCAGGCTTGTATATTTAAATATATATAGGGGGGATGATTTGTTATGTGTTTTTTTTTTTTCTCATGAATTTTTTTATGTTTTTTTTGTTATTATTGTTTTGTCTATGTTTTGTAATGAAAAATATGAATAAAGGAGAATTATTGAAAAAAAAAATGATTTTCGTTGTATTCTGAACAAAACTAATTGCACGTGTCTATTCTGCATACAATAGGATTTCCACTTTTGCTCCTTTTCAGAAGGAATTAATAACACTCTTTTCTTTCCTAATTGAATTAATGAATCTCTGGGAATTCAAAGAGATATAATTTTGACTTTTAGCCTTTTGGGGATAGTACTTATTCCAGAGTGTATTTTCTTATGGATCTCATAGTGGGATTTTTATTTCAATTTGATGAGTTTATGAGAGGTTACAAAGTGTTATTTCTGATATTTCTGATTGCTGTTATCCCACTTTACTACTCAGTGTAAGTGGAAGCATGAAAGAAAACCACTAATTACCTGAGCTCTGATGATTATTATTATTAAATCTGTGATTAATGTTATTAATGGTTTATGTAGCACGTATATGCAAAGTAAAAAAGTCTAAATTATCTTTTAGTTTACAGCTTCTATGAATTTATAAATACAGATGGGGCTAAGTACATTTGTATGACAAAACCTATTCAGCAGTACCATGGTACAATACTTGGAATTGCTCTAGAACACTCCTGCGGACAGGATTCTTGCATTGTTATTCCGAATGATGCATATTCCAACGAATTGGAAATTGTGAGCCAATAAACATTGAATAGTTTTGTACATAAATGGGTATATAATTTGTCCAAACAGCCAAAGAGGAAATATTTTCTGCATGTTGTCACCAAACGCTGCCGCTGGTGGTCCATGGTACTGGTACAGAAACTCAAATATCAAATTATAATTATCCTATTAAAATGTTACCTGTGTTCAGTTCCCAATGTGGAATACCTAGAAATGTCTGGAAAGAATAATGCCTAGGTTGCTTATAGTCAGTAGTTCTTTTTTTGTCTTCATGTATTGCACATGGAAAATAGGACATAGGATTCTTGCTATTTGAAGCTGTTTGTTTAACCACTTGCTTACTGGGCACATATACCCCCCTCCTGCCCAGGCGAAATTTCAGCTTCCGGCACTGCGCCGCTTTAACTGACAATTGCGTGGTCCTGCGGCGTGCCTCCCAAACAAAATGAACGTCCTTCCCCCCCCCCACAAATAGAGCTTTATTTTGGTGGTAATTGATCACCTCTGCAGTTTTTATTTTTTTGCGCTATAAACAAAAAAAGAGCACCAATTTTGAAAAAAAAAGCACAATATTTTATACTTTTTGCTATAATAAAAATCCCATTTTTTTTTTTTTTTTTTTATAAAAAACTTTTTTTTTAATTTAGGCCAATACGTATTCTTCTACATATTTTTTTTTTCTTTTTTTTTTTACCATGTCAGCTTTAACTAAGAAACTGGAGAGCAGCTCATAGATCTATGCTTCCTTTGTCTCCATGGTAGTTTTGCATCATCTGTGGTATCTACAGCGTCCCATTTTTTTTTTATTATGATTATATATATTTTTATATCAAATAATTTATAGTATAAGGCAATGGGTAGATTTTTATACTATCCAGTCCTTTTCACAATTTTCTAATTTTTGTTTACTTTTTGCCGCGTTGAGGAGGTGGGGTATGATAGATTTTTTATACCTTGTTATCCCCACTTGCCCACCGTGGAATAGGACCGCCCACAGGTCGTTTTTTATTTCTTTCCCCGTGATCTCTTTTATTTGCTCTAAGATCTGTTGCCAACATTTTTTTAATTTTTGGGCATAGCCACCACAAATGTGCCATATTTCCTTTTTCCAGGCATCCCCGCCAGCAATTACCCAGTTCTCCTACGCTGAATCTGCTATCTTTATCAGGCGTGGCGTACCAGCCCGAGACACATTTGTAATTTGACTCTGCGGTTTTTGTGTCAATGGCCGAAGAATGGGTCGGTTTCATTATCTTTTCTAAAGTGTTATCTCCTCTTGGTGACCCCAATTCCCTTTCCCATTTCTGGACGAAGGGCGGCTCCACCAGCGCGTCCACTTTTACCAGTATTTTATAGAGTTTTGACACCGTGCCTTTTGCATTTACTTTTTTGCACAGTTTTTCCAACGGGGTGAGCTCTACGCTCGTCCGTAACGGCTGTGGAAGGTTTTGCACAAAGTGGCATAACTGGGTATATCGCCATTCATCCAGAAGCCAGATTTCTGACCTGTGTTTCAATTCCTCAAACCCCATAATTTTACCATCTTTTATTATTTCACCTAAGTATACTTTATCTATTTTCATCCAATTCCCCCCTATTTTTTCTTCCCCCGGTGCAAAGTATGGGTTTTCTTTCAGATTGATGAGGGGTGAATTGTAGCCCCCAACTATTTTTCTGTGAAGTCTATCCCATAATCTTAGTGTGTCTAGTGTTAAATCGAATGTTTTTTTATTAAGTGCTCTAAATTTTGCGGGGATCCATATCATAGTGCTCAAATGTGCTTTAGCTTGTGCATTTTCTACTTGTACCCATCTTTTTTCACGTCGGTCTCTGGCCCACTCTACTACCCGTGACAATATTGCCGCTTTATGGTAATCTCTTATATCCGGCACAACCAATCCTCCCTTAAGTTTTTCTTGTTTTAAAATTGCTAGTGAGATCCTGTGTTTTTTATTTTTCCATATGAAGTTCAATAAGATTGAATTCAATGTCTTCAGTAATTTTTGGGGTAGTGCTATCGGCATCATTTGAAATTTATAGAGGATCTTGGGGACCAAGAACATCTTTACATTATTGATACGTCCTATCCAGGAGATTGGTTTGTTTATTATTCTTTTAATATCTGCTTTGATCTCATTTAACAGGGATATATAGTTTATTTTATACATTTCCTTATCAGACCTTGTTAATTTGATACCTAAATATTTGAGCTCTGTTATCCAGGGGTATGGACATCTCCTCCTAATAATCTTCTCTTCTTTTTTATTAAGGTTTATATTAAAAATTTCCGTTTTTGATTCATTAATTTTGAAATTTGAGATGGTACCGTACTGTTGAAAAACATTGGTTAGGGCGGGGATCGTTGTCTGTGGGTTGGTAATATAAAATAGAATATCGTCGGCGAACGCCGATAACTTATGTTCCTCGTCTCCTACCTTTATCCCACTAATTTCGCAGAAAGCAACGGCTCCAAGGACAGGATAAAGAGCAGAGGGGACAAAGGGCATCCCTGGCGCGTCCCATTTTTCATTTCAAAGAGGGCAGAAAGGGTGCCATTGATTTTGATTTTTGCCGTAGGGTGGTGGTATAATGTTTTTACCCAGCTGATCATCCTGTCCCCGAAGCCCATCGCCTCTAGTGTTTTAAACATAAGGCCCCAATCTACCCTGTCGAAGGCCTTTTCGGCGTCTACCGACATAAGAATACCTGGGACCCTATCTATTTTTAACTTCTGGGTTAAGAGTAATACTCTTATTCCATTATCTTTACTCTCTCTGTCTGGGATTAACCCGGTCTGATCTGAGTGGACCAGAAAGGACATTACTCTTTTTAGACGCTCTGCTAAGATTTTTTTAGTGTCTGCGTTCAGCAGCGATATTGGTCTATATCCTGAGCATAACGAGCTGTCCTTACCTTCTTTTAATATGATGGTAATCGAAGCGGCTAAGGCTTCTTTACTTGTTTCATACTCTAGACCCACCCCGTTATAGTTATAGTATTTAGCCTGGGTATCAAAATGTTACTGAATTTTTTAAAGTACAGGGCCATGAAGCCGTCTGGTCCTGGGCTTTTCCCCACCTTCATATTATTTAAAGCTTCTTTGATTTCAGCTTCCGAAATTGGTTTGTCTAAGTTGAGACTGTCTATTTCGTCAATCTTAGGTATCCCTGATTTGGAGATAAAATCGCAGATTTTAGTCTCTTTCTCTGCGTTTTGGTGTCCCCCCTGATCGATCGAGTACAACTCTTGGTAATACTCTTTAAAGGTCTCAGCTATTTCATTGGTGGTATAGGCCAGGTCTCCATTTTTTTTTCCTAATCTTCTCAATATAATTTCTAGATTGCTTTTTTCTAACCATTTTCGCCAAATGTCTACTAGGTTTATTACCCCATATATATCTCTCCTTTGCTATGCTGTTAAATATTTTTTTTTATATTGATTCTAGGGCCTCTCTCAATTCCACTCTTTTTAACATTAATTTGTGGTAGACCTCTGGCGTTCTCACCCTTTTGCGTGCTTGTTCCAGGTGGGCTATTTCTCTAACTAGGGACACGTACCTCCTACTTTCCTCTTTTTTTTTCCTAGCCCCCTCGGCGATTAGTATTCCTCGAATATAGGCTTTGTGCGCTTCCCATAGGGTAGCGCCTGAGATTTCCCCGTTGTCATTAGTTGAGAAAAAGTGATTGAGTTCTTGTTCAACCCTTTTCGCCCCCTCCTCGTCTCTTATCAGATTTTCGTTTAGATGCCAAGTAGGTGTCTGATTTTGATGCGGGAGGATTTCAATTGTCATGGTTATTGGGGCGTGATCCGAGAGGGTCGTTATTTCGATTTTGGCCTCCACCACTTTATCCAGGAGTCTGTGGTCTGCTAGAAAATAGTCTATTCTAGAGTAGGTCCCGTGTACCGGGGGAAAAAAAGTGTAGTCCTGGAGCCTTGGATGTAACATCCTCCATACATCTACCAACTGGCTATCGTGTATTTTCCGTTAAAATTTTTGTAACCACATACAATTCTTCCCCAGCACACGAGACGTACTATCTACTCCCGGGTTTATACCGAAATTGAAATCGCCCATCACTATCGTATAGCCCTCGGAAAATCCATTAAGTTTTGTCAGGATCCTATTGAGGTATTTTACAGGTCCGGCGTTAGGGGCATAAATATTGGCCAGCGTGTAGGTGGTGCTTCCGATTTTGCCCTTTAAAAATAAAAATCTTCCTTCGGGGTCTGTTATTCTATCCTCCACTGTAAATCTCATGTCCCTAGCAAACCCTATTGCTACACCTCTGGCCCGTTTTGAGATGGAGTCCCCGTAAAACCATACTGGATAGGAGGAGGATCCTAGTTTTATATTTGAATCTAAGGACAGATGTGTCTCTTGTAGGGAGACCACGTCGGCTCTGTGTTGTCTAATTTCTTCCATCACCCTATGTCTTTTAGTCGCGGCATTTAAACCCTTAACATTGTAAGACAGAAATTTGATTACTGTCATCTCTTTCTTGTTCTACAGCAGTAAAATCCCATCCACCTCCTGCAGGGAGTCCCCTTCTTAGTAAAGCCCAAATTTCCGCTTTTTCTTCGTAATTTCTAAACCTTACGATAATATCTCTGGGCCGCTCCCTCTCTCTGTTCTTTAATTGTCCTATCCGATGGACTCTCTCTATTTTGAGGGGTTTTTCAGGGTTTTTCGCCAAGATGGGTATAAAGAGGTCATTCATGATTTTTCTTAGGTCCTCCCCTTTTTCTTCCTTAATTGAGCGGATCCTTAGATTTTGTCTCCTGTTTCTGTTCTCCTGGTCTTCAAGCCGGTACTGTAATAATCTCTGATTTTGTTTCATTGAACGATGTTGATCTTTTAATTGATTGATTTCCAGGGTTTGTTGTTCGTTTGTAGTCTCCATCTCTTCCACCCGTGTTAAGAGGTGGCTTAACTCCTGCCTTAGGGTACTAATTTCCTGCCTAATTTCTTGTCTAATAGCCTCTTCCAAATTCTTTAGCATGATGTTCATATCGCTCTTTGTAAGTAATTGGACTTCTGCTCTTACTTCCTCGAGGTGGCTTGCATCCTGCTCCCCCTCTATTGATGTATCAGTGTTTGTGCTGTTTAATCCTCCTGCTCCTTTTTTGGTCTCCCCTTTTTTTCCGTTTTCCATTCCATCTTTTTTGAAGTATTAGGGCTTTTGGTGTTTCCCTCTTGAGTCATATATTGTCTGATCGTGCTGGTAGTCGCATTTTCCTTGGGTATCTTCGGGGTGGTACCCCTAGTTGTTTTGCTCATATTATATTTCTTTGCGGTCCTAATTCTTTTCCCCAGTTTTTAAAGTAATATGGGAACTTTCCTGGTTTACAGGGTTTGTTTGGTCCCTCGATTTCATGTGTTGCCCCTTCTCTTCTTGAACTACACCTTATCTCTCCAACAAGTTACCCAAAAGTAGGGAGTCCCAGGGGGAGCTCTTTTCCCCAGGTACCGTCTCTCTCTCCCTTACTTAACCAACGGAAGAGGGGGGGGAGGGCGCGGGGGGCACCAGTCTCGAATATTTGTTCCTTGTCTTATACCCTTGGCACTTACGGTATAAGCACCCCAGTAGAACTTATGCCTCTTTATGTCAATATATCAGTTATGTGTCTTATCGGCCGTCTACACCTCCTATGTAGAGAAGGGGGCTGCACCCAACGCACAAGGTGAATGAAGTGCGCAGGGCCTTTTTGCCACTGCTATTGGTTCTTTTTATTTACCAGTTCGGGCACTACGGGTTCACCTTAAGCATAGTTTGACACACCGAGTGTGCTATAGTGTCATACCAGGGATTATGCTTCCGAACCGCAAACATCAATAGTGGGGGAGCCCTAGTTCTTCTATGCAGTAAATAATAACATTATGGGCGGTTAAACCCGCTATCCACTGTTTTTCGATCCGAGGGGAACAGCCCGAGATCTGCAAGAGTAGTCCATATGTATTTTTAATCCTGGCAGTCTTTCTCCTTCCCTCCCTCCACCTCCTTACCAGATAAACAAGGGGAGGGAAAGGAAAAAAAAAAAAAAAAAGAACCAAAATGCAAGCAGGCTGACCACCCTACCCAATCCTGATGTTGATCATACCCAGTTCATGTTATAGATGTTTACACTCACAGAGAAAGTCATAAGGTTTGTTTTACCTTGTTCCGCCTGGGGTCTGAGATGGGGGGGATTCCAATCTTACCCGACCGCAACTCGCAGTGTCCACCGCTCCACTCCGCTGCGATTCTCAGGTGGCCGCTGCTGTGCTGTAGGGGTAGAGGATTTTACCGCTGAGGCGCGGCGGCAAGGTCAGCGGGGATGAGCGGGAGACGGGAGACGTTTCAGCCTCGGCGCGGACCGTATTTTTGCAGCATCACGCGGCGTCCATCCGTCCCGTGGTTCTTCCGGGTCGCGCCGTCTCCTTCCACTTCCTCCAGCTCCGAGCTTGGGCGAGGCTCCGCCCTACCCTCAGCGTGGGCGTGCTACGTGCACCTCATCACGCGTGGATTCTTCTACATATTTTTGATAAAATAAAATAAAAATGTGTATTTTTTGTGCGTGAACTCGAGAGAGAGGAGCCGGACTGCAGGAGTTGGGAGTAGGCAGACCCTCCCCCCGGAGGCATTCGCCATCCTTCTCCATGCCCCTGGTGGCAATGGCAGGTGTGAAGGGGGGCCTCCCACTCACCCCGCCCTACCTGCTCCTCTTGGGAGCCCAACTGGGGCCCAACGGGACCCCAATGGGGCAGAGGGACTCCCCCTATGAGGGGGCCTAGCCCACCCAGCCAGCCCCGTAGGTCCTTTGCCTCTCTTTATTTTAAGAGACCGCATGGCCAAAGTGCGTGTGTTTTTAAACCAATTTTGTGTGCGTGCAAGTGTGGTGTTTTTTTTTGGAGGGGGGGGGGGGTGGGCGTACTAAGCACAGGCGTACCTTGCATAGCACACCCACCGGGAGCCGGGCTGAGACCACCAAACTCAATTCACATGTAGCCGAGACCGGGATCCGAACCCTTGGCTGCAGAGGTGAATGGCTTGTCAACGCAGTGCCAATCACGTTGAGCCACCACAGCTCCCTCAACACATTGAAAACTTTTGACACATTTTTTGGGACCATTCACATTCATACAGTGATTAGTGCTATAAATATGCACTGATTACTGTTTAAATGTCACTGGCAGGGAAGGGGTTAACACTAGGGGGCGAGAAAGGGGTTAAATGTGTGCCCTGCATAGTGTTTCTAACTGTGGGGGAAGGGGACTGACTGGGGGAGGTGACCGATCTGTGTCCCTATGTACAAGGGACACAGCATCGATCCCCTCTCCAGGACAAGACGTGGATCTGTGTGTTTTACACACACAGATCCACGTCCTTTTCTGTGTAACGGCCGATCGCGGGTACCTGGTGGACATCGGCACCACAGTGAAGCGGCGGGTGCGCGCGTGCCGGCGGTGGGACTCGCGCTCCCCCAGTGGCCTGGAGAAGCCGAGGAGGTCTATAGACGTCCTCCCGGCAATTGAGAGCCACCTTGTGGCCGTCGTTTGCCTATGGCCGGGATACCAAGTGGTTAAAGGTAACCTCAAAACTAAGAATGACAGGTTGAAAAGCATACGGTTATATAGTCTACCTTCTGTATTTCGTCTCGTCGTAGCTGTAAACAAGGGATATGCACTTAGTGGACCTCCAGCTGTTGCAAAACTACAAGTCCCATCATGCCTCTGCCTCTGGGTGTCGTCCTTGTGGCTGTCAGAGTCTTGCTTTGCCTCATGGGACTTGTAGTTCTGCAACAGCTGGAGGTCTGCTGATTGCAAATCCCTGCTGTAAACCATCAGGCCACCCCCATTTGTAATCTGCAAACCTCTTTTGCTTATCAGTTTATAATGCTGGGGGATATTCCCAAACCTACACACTGTAGGTCCTTTTCAGTCTTTAAAGTGGTTGTAAACCCTTACATATACCCAGTGAAAGTACTAGCCCCAGGTAATACACAGAGATGAAACAAATCCTCTTACATCTTAGGTTATACCTGTTTTATCTGTAGCCCTCTGCTCTACTTCTACATTATTGAGGGGAGATCAGGTGTTAGGGTCCTGAAAACATGACCTGTTAGTGTGCCTTGAGGACTGGAGTTGGGAAACACTGCTCTAGATCGTGGTGTAAAAATGATGTGATACACCATCTAGTTGTAGATTCAGGATTAAGTGTGTTTTATGAACTGTATGTGTATCAATGGTACATTAAGACTCTGCATTGTGTTTCTGAATTGGGTTCAGAACTTCTTTATATTCCACCATTATTAACTGCAACAGCATAGTGCAGCTGGTGACGTATATGTCAAGTAGAATCAAAAAATGTGCTTGGCAGCTGTCTGGGTTACAAAAGCCCACACTCTATTGGCTAACAGCCAGAGACAGAAAAGATTCCAGATCTCTCATTTTCTATGATAAATGACTAAGTATAATGTATTCTTCCTTAAATGTGTAATGTGTAGTTTGGTAAATGTAATTAGGAAGCATTCATTTTCTGGGCAGTGCCATTAATTTGTTGTGTATATTCTTAGTTGTATAACTACCATACAAGCCAGTGAACTGTCACTTTTGAAAATGACAAGTTTTATAGAAGCTGAAAAATTACAGCCTAAAATTAGGATGCTGGCAAAAATATACAGAATCCCATTTTGTGCACTGGCTAGTGAGCTTCAGAAGTCCCTGCACTGAAGGTTAATAGTCACCTAAGCAGCTGTATAGGTTTGTAAACAGACACATTACTAATATCACACTAACTTAGAGCTGCACCGAATGGAAATTTTGGTGGCGAAACCGAAAATTCAGAATGCACTTGGCTAAAACCCCAAATTACTGTTTTTTAAAAATATACATATTTTTATATATAATTGTATTTGACTTTTATGAATTTTAATAACATGAATTTGTTGGCACCTTTAGCGCAAGAAAACCTAAAGAAAAATTAATCCCTTAAAATTCTTTACACTGGTCTGTTGCGCTTCCGTTGTGGTGTTAAAAATCTTGCTTGCTGCATTTTTGGTCAGTTAAAAAAACTGCACCGAAAACGCGCATTCCCGTGTTAAAAAGCATTGAAAACGCAGCAAGAACACATCAATAAGTACCCGTTATACGTTTTTGATGCGCTGGCAGGACAATAAAAAACCTCCTGGAAGCAGCATCTTGGGAGCAGTGAAGGAGCGCTGTGTACACCACTCCTGCTCTTTGAAATAAATGGGCAGCGTGGCCTAGCTGCAGCGGTGATTTGCGGGTAGTTTTAACCTATTTCTGGCTGCTAGCAGGGGTTAAAAGCTCCCTGCTAGTGGCCAAATACCTCTGCAAAAATGACGGTAAAGCGGTACTTTACCACCGACTCCGCCCCCGCCCCAGTGTGAAAGGGGTCTAAAGGAAAAAAAATGTATGTAACCATCACATCTAAGAATTGTTATTCTGCAATTTAATAAATGTTTGGGTTTCATACGGCTTTTACTATGTCCCAAAACGACACATTATCGTCATTTTATGCATTTGCCACATGACCTGGAACGAATGTTCTGAATCATTGCAATTAATGTTTCACATTTTCATTTTCAGGCTCCAAAGCGGGATGAATTTGCAGATCTGTTTTGTAAATGATAGTGGGAGTGACAAGGACAGTGATGCAGATGACAGCAAAACTGAAACAAGCCTCGACACCCCGTTATCTCCAATGGTGAGTTTAAGCACTCTTGAGAGTGCCTTGACGCTTGGCCTTCAGCTTCCCAGTTTTTGGTGCTGAGATTCAAAATTTTCAAATCTGTGAAAGTACATGTGTGATCGACATTCCGGAGATTGACGCATCTGTACCAGCTTGAGACTTTGTTTACCCCGTTTACACATACGTCATAAATGTGGAGATGGTATATCTATTTTCATCTGAAGACTTTACTGCATAGATCCTTTTTAGTACATCATAAACTATGAGTTGGCTTCTCTGTGTCTATCAGGTGGAGTTTATATTTGGATAGAGTTTTTTTTCCAATTTATTTTTAATATTTTTGTGGCTTCATTAGTCCAATACTATTTCACTGAACTTCACTTAGGTTTGCCCCTTTTTTTCACTTGATCACAGCTGCTCAGCATCAGCAGGTCCTTTTTGTGATCATTAGGTGGATTCCACATACGAATTTACACCTGTGTGATATTATTATATTTTCATGTGGTTTACGATTTATTTTGTTTATAATAATCACAGCACGCACTGTGCCCTTTATTGGTCATAGACTCACGATTAGCGCGATTCCAACCTTCTTGTATATTATTGTTTTATGTTGTATAACATTTTTGAATCGCAGCTTTCACTTGTTAGTTATTCACAGGGTATGCGCAATTTTTTCCTCTGTTATTCAACGTATATATACGTTGATGTGCCCAGCCGTGCCATTCTGCCGACGTAAATGTGCAGTAGGCGATTCTTAAGTGGTTAACCAACCACACTGTGTGGTACTGACTATTAAATTGCTCATTACTGCTGCCTAGGGAAGCCCTATGTATTATACAATTGAATTGACACAGAATTGGGAATGGTATGTTGCTAAGAATTATAGGATTGTCATTAGAAAATAATAGACTATACAAACATTTTTCTGCACAGGACATTGAGGATATTACCAGGTAAACTGAGCAGTAATAATTTTATCAGTGGCCTGTAGACATGTGCAGACTGGAATATTTAGTTTCGTTTTTTCGTTTTCGTTTGGAAAATAAATTTATTTAGTTACTCCCAAAAATCGTTTTGATTTATTTCGTTTTTCGTTGGGGAATAGCTTTCATCCGAAAATCCAATAATATTTGGTTTCTGCCAAATGGTCAAAAGAATATTCGACGGAACGTCGAATCTTTACGTCGAATCGTACATTTCCGTTCGAATATTCCGCCTACAAGAATTCTAATGTTGTATGACTAGTAATAATGTCGAATCTATTTTCTCATAAATCGAAATCTAATCTCTGTAATGTCGAATCTATTATTTCTATAGTGTCAAATCTTTTCCCTATAATGTCAAATCTTTTCCCTATAATGTCAAATCTTTTCCCTATAATGTCAAATCTCTCTATATCAAATTTTTACTGCAACGAAAATGAGAATAAAGCATTTTTTACGTTGGATCTTTCGGTTTTCGTTTCTTGCGCTTTCGTAATCGTTTGTTAAAACGATAACGAAAAAAACAGATTTTCGGACGAAAATGCATTCTAACGAAAACTAATGCACATCTCTAGTGGCCTGTACAGCATGGTGTTGTACAAGTTTAGCCCTCTAGTTATGATAGCTAGTCATAGATACTATGACTAAAAGTCAAAAAGAGAGCCAATTCTAGTAGAAAGATTAAAAAAGGGAAGGTTCAAGGTTACCATCTCCGTAAAGGATAGAGGAGCAGATAGATATATACCATGCTTTCCAGTAAAGAATTTGTGTAGAGGCCCTGCAGCAATAGCAACCCCTTTATTTTTCTGTTATATTAAAAATATTGGTTATGGGAGCCCTGCAGCAATATCTACACACCAAGATGGTGCCGCTTTGTATAATGTAGGTGGATCTAACCACACAAACCATGTATACCAATGAACAATTAAGGTACATACAGCCAATAGCTACCCTAAACAACCCAGAATGATCCCCCTTCCCAGGACTGCCAATCTCCCAAACCCAGAACCCTCACCCCCAAAAGCAGCTGGGGAAACCACCAATCACCTAGCTAGTCCCAATACCCCCCAATATATGGAGCACCTGCTGACCAGACTGGACTGTGAGGGATACCCAGGGCAACTGTGATCTAGACAGCCCTCCACCTTAAAAACCACAACAGGAGAATTGGTGGGCGCATAACAAGGGTAATTAGGTCACTAAGGTGGAGGGCTGTCTAGATCACAGTTGCCCCTGGGTACCCCTCTCAGTCCAGTCTGGTCTGCAGGCGCTCATAGATAGGGGGTAGAGGAACTAGCTAGGGATTGGTGAATTCCCTGGCTCTTTTTTGGGGGGGAGGGGGGGTCTGGAGGGGGTCCTGGGTTGCTTGGGGGATGTGGTGGTCATCATGGGAGGAGAAGGGGGGACTAGGGACTTGGGACTTGTGATGCTGTTTTACAATTTTGTGATTCACTTCTTTGAGGATGTAGCTTCTTGGGTGTATGTACCTTTATTTTTCATTGGTTTACATTCTTTGGTTAAGTGTAGCTGCTTATGGGGTCAATTCACAAAGAGAAACGTTATTGGTTTTCTTCAGGTGTTAAATTAGCACTCCTTATTTAACGCTAGCAAACATGGTATTCACGAAAGCTATAATCGTTATTCAACACAGTCGTTATGGTTTTCAACTGACTCTTTATCCAAACGTTATTCTAACTACTCAGACGTTATTATTAAGATTCGGGACGTTAAAATAACTCTTAAGATCGTTAAATAATGCTGGAGAGATGCATTCTGGGAGCAGAAGGGGAGGAGAACAGCTGCATGTGGAAAAGAGCAGATACAGAGAGAGAGAGGGAGACACAAGCAATACACATGGAGATTGAGCATGTGATGTGCAAAACTTCTAGTGTGTGCTTTTCTAAAGCCATGTGTATTTCCTCATACAGAGAATAAATCATGGGAGATGATAATCGGAATTTAGCTATCACCTGGGTTTCAGAAAAGTCATCCAAAATAGTATGTGAACGGAATACAGGTTTATAAATCTGAACAACATTCTAACGTGTTCTTCTTCGCCTCTGGATAATTTTAAGTTCAAATAGAGCACGGTTCTAGCTTGCCCAACACTACACTACACTACAAAAATCGCCAAAAGCTTCCTCTAACAACAAAATATCGCCTGGGAAATGTCATAACGCCACCCTGAGGGAGGTGTTAATTTAACGATTGCTTAACGATTGATAACTGTCAAAAAAATCTTTGTGAATTGCACTTCTGTACATATTTAACGATTTGACTCTTTAAAATAACGATTTGACTCTTTAAAATAACGATTTGACTCTTTAAAATAACGATTTGAATCTTTAAAATAACGATTTGACTCTTTAATAAGGATCCACACCTTAAAATATCGGTTCTGTGTAGGGAAACGTTATTTGATGATTTTTCAAAGCGTTAAATCGTTTAGTGAATTGAACTAGCTTCAATAACGTGCAAAATCGTTAAAATAACACTCGCAATGTGAAAATAAAGCTTTGTGAATTGACCCCTTTGTGTTTAAGCATAAAATTGCAAAATATCAAGGCAAGGAGTCTATTTCAGGGTATACTCTTCAGTAAAATGCCAGGGTACCTCTTACCTGAAAGTCCACTGTGGAGAAACTACATGCAGTATGTATATGTGTGACATTGGCTCAAAAGCTACATTGACACATCTATATGGGAAATACATCATTAGCCAGTTTACTGTATTATTTATTTGCCAAATTTCATGATGGTGATCAATACTTGTTTTCTCCTACAGAGCAAGCAGAGTTCTTCATACTCAGACCGGGACACTACTGAGGAGGAGTCCGAATCCTTTGAAGACATGGATTTTATCTCCAGGCAGAAGAAACTGCAAGCAGAAGCAAAGATGGCTCTGGCTATGGTGAAACCAATGGCTAAGATGCAGGTGGAGGTAGAGAAACAAAACAGAAAAAAGTCCCCTGTTGCGGATCTAGTAAGTGGGATCTAGATTTATTATTTATTTATTAGAGGTAGTTATATAGCAAAGTAAATTTTATGCAGCGCTTTACATATATATATATATATATATATATATACAGTGCAGAAAATAAGTATTTGAACACCCTGCTATTTTGCAAGTTCTCTCACTTATAAATCATGAAGGGGTCTGAAATTGTTACCGTAGGTGCATGTCCACTGTGAGAGACATAATCAAAAAAAAAATTCCAGAAATCACAATGTATGATTTTTTTAACCATTTATTTGTATGATACAGCTGCAAAGAAGTATTTGAACACCTGTCTATCAGCTAGAATTCTGACCCTCAAAGACCTGTTAGTTCACCTCCACTCCATTTATTATCCTAAATTAGATGCACCTGTTTGAGGTCATTAGCTGCATAAAGTCACCTGTCCACCCCATACAATCAGTAAGAATCCAACTACTAACATGGCCAAGACCAAAAAGCTGTCCAAAGACACTAGAGACAAAATTGTACACCTCCACAAGGCTGGAAAGGGCTACGGGGAAATTGCCAAGCAGCTTGGTGAAAAAAGGTCCACTGTTGGAGCAATCATTAGAAAATGGAAGAAGCTAAACATGACTGTCAATCTCCCTCGGACTGGGGCTCCATGCAAAATCTCACCTCGTGGGGTCTCAATGATCCTAAGAAAGGTGAGAAATCAGCCCAGGACTACACGGGAGGAGCTGGTCAATGACCTGAAAAGAGCTGGGACCACCGTTTCCAAGGTTACTGTTGGTAATACACTAAGACGTCATGGTTTGAAATCATGCATGGCACGGAAGGTTCCCCTGCTTAAACCAGCACATGTCAAGGCCCGTCTTAAGTTTCCCAATGACCATTTGGATGATCCAGAGGAGTCATGGGAGAAAGTCATGTGGTCAGATGAGACCAAAATATAACTTTTTGGTCATAATTCCACTAACCGTGTTTGGAGGAAGAAGAATAATGAGTACCATCCCAAGAACACCATCCCTACTGTGAAGCATGGGGGTGGTAGCATCATGCTTTGGGGGTGTTTTTCTGCACATGGGACAGGGCGACTGCACTGTATTAAGGAGAGGATGACCGGGGCCATGTATTGCAAGATTTTGGGCAACAACCTCCTTCCCTCAGTTAGAGCTTTGAAGATGGGTCGAGGCTGGGTCTTCCAACATGACAATGACCCGAAGCACACAGCCAGGATAACCAAGGAGTGGCTCTGTAAGAAGAATATCAAGGTTCTGGCGTGGCCTAGCCAGTCTCCAGACCTAAACCCAATAGAGAATCTTTGAAGGGAGCTCAAACTCCGTGTTTCTCAGCGACAGCCCAGAAACCTGACTGATCTAGAGAAGATCTGTGTGGAGGAGTGGGCCAAAATCCCTCCTCCAGTGTGTGCAAACCTGGTGAAAAACTACAAGAAACGTTTGACCTCTGTAATTGCAAACAAAGGCTACTGTACCAAATATTAACATTGATTTTCTCAGGTGTTCAAATACTTCTTTGCAGCTGTATCATACAAATAAATAGTTAAAAAAATCATAAATTGTGATTTCTGGATTTTTTTTTTTGATTATGTCTCTCACAGTGGACATGCACCTACGATAACAATTTCAGACCCCTCCATGATTTCCAAGTGGGAGAACTTGCAAAATAGCAGGGTGTTCAAATACTTATTTTCTGCACTGTATATACATATATATTGTACATTCACATCAGTCCCCGCCCTCAAGGAGCTGACAGTTTAAGGTCCCTTAACGCAAACTCATTATATACAATATATTAGGGCCAATTTAGACAGGAGCCAGGAACCTACCAGCATGTCTTTGAAGTGTGAGAGGAAACCGGAGTACCCAGAGGAAACCCATACAGTCACAGGGAAAACATACAAACTCCAGGCAGGTAGTGTCCTAGTTGTACATCTGTAAATCTGTACCCTTTTCGTAACCGGCAGGTTAGCACGTTTCCATGAGCCGTCGTAGCTGTACGTCAGCCCTTTAAGCAGGGATAGCAATCGTGCGCATGCTGCCGCACCTCGAGGCAACCGATTTTGGGAATATTTATTATAGCAAAAAGTAAAAAAAACATAGCACAACAAATAAAAACCAAAAGAAAGCTTTGTGGGGAAAAAAGGATGTCAATTTTGTTTGGGTACAGCGTCTCACGACCGCACAAATATCAGTTAAAGCGACAATTGTCGGTTAAAGTGCCGTATCGCAAAAAATGACCTGGTCAGGAAGGGGCAAATCCTTCCGGGGCTGAAGTGGTTAAACTGCACTAGTAGAATCTTGTTTTAAGAACATTCCTCCAATCTTTTAAGTTTTTGGGGTCAAATCAATATTCACTTTCAACTGCAGTGACGAGAACATTTCAAAGATCAGGATGATACTTGTTTTTTTTAATTACCACATGTCTAACAGTGTATGTGGTTTTTTGTTTGGGAAATTACATTTATAGCTTCATTCCAAAATCCAATGTTAAAAGCAAACAACATTTTTAAAAGAACCATTCAATGACATTCATCAGTTCATTGAACGTACTGAGAATTTTTGTACAAATATTCATAGGAACGTTTATTTGAAAATCTACTAGTATATGGGCAGCTTTCTATTAGTTTAGTGTTTAGCGGCTTGCTGTCATCAATCCTGCCAGGCTTCATGCTGTGTTGGAATCAGCACTGTGTGTCTGGGGCGAAGGATCTGTAATTAATGCAGCATCTGGCTGGACTGTCTGCATTGTCCATTTGTGCCATGTTAGTTACACACCATTACCCTGTCCAGACGTGGCTGCAGTAAGGAGGGTGCTCTACTCCTCTTCAGCAAAACAGCCGCTGCAAACAGGTTCACAGCTACACAGGTCTGGTATGGAAAAATCCTTATGTAAAAATGACGGTATACAGGTGTCTAGATTACATATGTGGACCCCCAGCAACATGTCCAGCTGTCAATGTCTAGTGCATGTCAGGAAATGAGTACAAGCTTTTTCATGAGCTGGAATGTAAAGCATGCAGTTTTTTCCCTTTAGGCAGGGCCGGTGCTACCACTAGGCAAACTAGGCAGCCGCTTAGGGCGCACTGGTAATTAGGGCGCCCGGCCACTGGTGATCCTACTCTCTTCTCTTGCAGTAAGCAACTAAGTCTCAGCATCAGAAGGCAGCCATCGCTCTGTTTGCACATGGTATCAGAGGTGCAGTGGCGGCAGAGGACTGTGTCTGTCTCCTGAATGAATGGAAGCAAGTAAACATTCATGGATGAGCACTAGTAGACTGCATTGATGGGCGCTGGTGAGGATGCATTTGTTGGGCTCTGATAAGGCTGCATTTGATAGGTGCTGGTGAGGCTGCATTTGATGGGCGCTGGTGAGGCTGCATTTAATAGGTGCTGGTGAGGCTGCCTTTGATGGGCGCTGGTGAGGCGGCATTTGATCGGTGCTGGTGAGGCTACATTTGATGGGCGCTGGTGTGGCTGCATTTGATGGGTGCTGGTGAGGCTGCATTTGATGGGCGCTGGTGAGGCTGCATTTAATGGGTGCTGGTGAGGCTGCATTTGATGGGCGCTGGTGAGGCTGCATTTGATGGGTGCTGGTGAGGCTGCATTTGATGGGCTCTGGTGAGGCTGCATTTGATGGGTGCTGGTGAGGCTGCATTTAATAGGTGCTGGTGAGGCTGCATTTGATGGGCGCTGGTGAGGCGGCATTTGATGGGTGCTGGTGAGGCTACATTTGATGGGCGCTGGTGTTGCTGCATTTGATGGGTGCTGGTGAGGCTGCATTTGATAGGCGCTGGTGAGGCTGCATTTAATGGGTGCTGGTGAGGCTGCATTTGATGGGCTCTGGTGAGGCTGCATTTGATGGGTGCTGGTGAGGCTGCATTTGATGGGTGCTGGTGAGGCTGCATTTGATGGGTGCTGGTGGGCTGCATTTGATGGGTGCTGGTGAGGCTGCATTTGATGGGCGCTGGTGAGGCTGCATTTGATGGGCGCTGGTGAGGCTGCATTTGATGGGTGCTGGTGAGGCTGCATTTGATGTGTGCTGGTGAGGCTGCATTTGATGGGTGCTGGTGAGGCTGCTTTTGATGGGCGCTGGTGAGGCTGCATTTGATGGGTGCTGGTGAGGCTGCATTTGATGGGTGCTGGTGAGGCTGCATTTGATGGGTGCTGGTGAGGCTGCATTTGATGTGCTCTGGTGGGCTGCATTTGATGGGCGCTTCATTAAAGAGGGGCAGGGGAAAGGGGGTGGAGTCAGGGCTGGAGCCGGGGGGGGGGCATCAAAATTAGGTTTTGCCTAGGGTGTCAAAAATCCTTGCACCAGCCCAGCCTTTAGGTTCAGGTTCAATCTCTGTTGGCTTTATTCATTAAATACACACAATCAGAAAATCATACAAAAAAATAAGCGACTGTTTCGTTTAATCAGTACAGTTTTCACCTTAAAATACAATACATCACATCACTTCTGAATTTTTATTCTCAAGTACGAGACTTTTTATACTTTAGTAACCTATCCATTTTCAATATGGAGACTAGAATGCAAGAAAACAAAGCAGACGATCATTCGTTGAATAATCTCATTGTGTGTACCAGGCCTAAAAGGGTTTTAAAGGTTTGTTTTTTATTTTCTAAATAGGTTCCTTTAAGCTAGTGCATTGTTGGTTCACTTACCTTTTCCTTCAATTTCCCTTCTAAATGTATTTTTTTTTTTTGCCTAAATTTCTCACTTCCTGTTGCTCAGTAAGCTTTCCACCATCATCCAAGCCATTCTGGCTGGGGGTTGGTCAGCAACCCCGCCCCCTCCCCTGGGACTTCATCCCTGCTGTGTTCACAGCGCCTCCCCGCAGGGATGTAGTCCCAATGGAGGGGACGATCACGCTGACATACCCCCAGCCAGAACGGCTCGGATGATGGGGGCAAGCTTACTGAGGAGGAACAGGAAGTGAGAAATTCAGACAAAGAAAAAAAAAACATTTAGAAGGGAAATGGAAGGAAAAGGTAAGTGAACCAACAATGCACTAGATTAACCACTTGATACCCGCCCACCGTCAAATGACGGCGGGCAGGTAACTCCATTGTCCTGACTGCACGTCATATGACGTGCAGTCATAGAAAGCTGCTAGGGCCGCGCGCGTGCACCCGTCGCATCACTGAGAACCCCGTGCGTGTGCCCGGCGGCCGCGATGGCCGCCGGGCACACGCGATTGCCAAGTAACTGAGCTGGGACGTGGAGCTCTGTGTGTAAACGGTCACCTCCCCAGTCACCCCCCCTCCCCCACAGTTAGAACACAAACTAGAAGAAACATTTAACCCCTTCCCCGTCCCCTAGTGGTTAACCCCTTCGCTGCCAGTTACATTTATACAGTTATCAATGCATTGTTCACTGTATAAATGTAAATGGTCCCAAAAATGTGTCAAAAGTGTCCGATGTGTCCGCTATAATGTCCCAGTCCCGAAAAAAAATCGCAGATCGGCGCCATTCCTAGTAAAAAATTATTTTTTTTTTAAATCATAATTATGTCACGTATTTTGTAGGCAATATAACTTTTGCGCAAACCAGTCACTATACGGTTATTGTGATTTTATTTTTTACATTTTTTTACCAAAAATATGTAGAAGAATACGTATCGGCCTAAACTGAGATAAAAAATGTTTTTTTTTTTTTTAAATGTGATATTTATTATAGCAAAAAGCAAAAAATGTTGTGTCTTTTTTCAAAATTGTCGCTCTTTTTTTGTTTATAGCACAAAAAATAAAAACCGCACAGGCGATTAAATACCACCAAAAGAAAGCTCTATTTGTGGGGAAAAAAAAGGACGTCAATTTTGTTTGGGAGCCACGTCGCACGACCGCGCAATTGTCAGTTAAAGCGACGCAATGCCGGTAGCTAAAATTTTGTCAGGGCAGGAAGGGGGTACATGTGCCCAGTAGGCAAGTGGTTAAAGGAACCTATTTAGAAAATAAAAAATAAACCTTTACAACCCCTTTAACAATGAGAAAAACTGGACACATAACATCCATTTTGGATTCTATGTTTTTTTTTGTCCAGCACTGGAAAAAACAAACTTGCAATCTGATTGGTAGAACCACCCTCACATTACATGCATTCCACATTGATTTTCTAGGTGTGCTCCATGCATAATTATGCTGATTTAGGCCGGCCATACACGGTTCGGATCTTGGATGGTATAGCAGGAACCGGCCAAAGATTCGAACCGTTATTCGGCAGGCTGAATGAATGTACCAAGTTGATCGATCACTTGGGTACAACCAGCCTGCTGGATTCTCTTGCGATTATTGCTAGCAATGATCACTGTCTTCTCCCACCCTCCCCTCCACCAGGAGCAGACAATTGCTCGGCAGGAGGGATTCCGCTGTTAGCACTCGTGGTTACAGGAAAGAAATTTGCACTGTGTATGGTCTGCCTTATACTCCAGTGTGTGCATTAAGGGGTTGGCAGAAGGAGAGTGCAGAGTAGGCTGCTGCTCCTTCCTTGTCCAATCAGGTCTATTCTTAGCCAAGCTGTAGTGATTCAGTGCAGGTTGTGGACTGCCTGTGCAGTCTGGCAGGGGACAGGAGTGACTGCCAAGGTCCTTACTCCAGTGTGTCTATTAATGGGACATTTATTTTGGATAGAATAGGAAATGCAAAAAGAAACCCGTCAGTTTTTTAGTTTACCATCTCTGTCCCATTGGGGAGATATCCTGCCACTTCCTGTGCTGTTGACACAACAGGACATGAGAAGAAATCTCTCCAAAGAGAAGGAGGTCCCCTTGTGATAGTTATCAAAAAAATAAGTGTCTCTGTTTTACATATACCCTCCATTCCTGTTCTGTTGACAGCTGGAAATTTGGGATATTCCTTTATTTTCTGTCCTGGTAATAATTGTCACCAGGTCAAATAGAGTGAATGAAGCTCTCCAGCAGGGACATTGACAGAAATAAAAAGGTAGCGAGTTCTAAACCCTCACCAAAAAAAGTCAGACACATTTGTTGAGGGGAGGACAGGGAGTACAGAGTATGTTGCTACTCCGTCACTGTCTAATCAGCAAACAGGGGGTCTTTTGTTAGACACACTGTGCTGCTGCAGTGCAGCTTAAGGTTCTGGCTGTGCAGTCTAGCAGGAGTGCCTCACCGCAAAAGTGGCTGCCTATAAATCCTGCTTTAAAATGTGCAGTGACTCATATCACATTGTCTAAATAAATACATGTCTGGGAAGCTGTGATGCATTATTCAACATGTGCAGGTTCCCCTATATGTTGTGCAGTACAGTTACACTTATGTAACCATGATGTACTGTATTTACTTGTCTGCACAATCTATTTCTGTCACTGGGGTGAGATTCCAGCTACGTGAAATCCCCAGAGGATGGTATTTCACATGGGATGTGAGAGATTTATTTAGTAGTTCAGTGGTAATGTTGCTGCTGCTGCTTGGTCTCTGAAATCTACTATTATCTACTACCAAAAGGGTTGATTTACTAAAATGGAGAATGAAAAATCTGGTGCAGCTGTGCATGGTAGCCATGCTTCTAAATTTAGGTTGTTCAATTAAAGTGGTTCTAAAGGCAGAAGGTTTTTTACCTTGATGCATTCTAGGCATTAAAAGAAAAAACTCTTGGTGTGCAGCAGCTCCCCAAACACCCCCCCCCCCCCAATACTTACCTGAGCCCATCTCTGTCCAGCGATGTTGCAAGAGAGACTGGGCTGTCCGGGACTTGCCCTCCTCATTGACTGAGACAGCAGCAGAGTTCCATTGGCTCCCGCTGCTGTCAATCAAAGTCAGTGAGCCAATGAGGAGAGGAAGGGGCAGGGGCCTAGCCATGACTCCATGTCTGAATGGATACGGGGAGCTGCCGCTCAACTCCGGCGCCCCCATTAAAAGCTGCTTGCTGTGGGGGCACTCGGCAGCAGGGAGAGGTCAGGAGCACCAAAGAGGGACCTAAGAAGAGGAGGATCTGGGCTGCTCTGTACGTAACCAACTGCACAGAGGAGGTAAGTATGACATGTTTATTATGTTTAAACACAAAAAACAAGACTTTAGTATCACTTTAAGCTGATTGGTTTCTGTGCGCAGTTGCACCAAATTTTTCACTCTCCAGTTTTAGTAAATCGACTCCTATGTGTCTGATTAATTCACACGTCTGTATGGTCAGGGACTTATTTGATCAGGCTAAGATCAGGCACACTAGTCTTATCCTTATCAGGCAGTCATCTTCCTCCCTCCTCTAAACTGATAAAAGGTGAAAGCTGATTGCTGTGACACTCATTGTATTATAAAATATAATCTCAATGTGGTTAGATATTAAAATGGCGTACTAATCCTCCTGACTGTGAGGGCTTGTCCAGTGGTAGGACCATTTTACACTGTACACACCCTGGAATTATTTGCATTATTGGAGCAGTCAAGTGCACGGCTTTGTTATGTGATTAACTTAGCTGGTGGGTGTTTAGTGCCACCTGCTGGCCAATTGTAATATTATTTATATAGACTTCATGGTTTTGCTATTCGGAGAACCTGTTTTGGAAGACTACGAAACATTTACAACCTATGTCAATGCTTTTAGGATGACATGTAATGCCATGCACCTATTGGGATGGTGCAGCAAGCAGCACCAAAACAGACAAAACATGTTCAAAATGAATTACACAATCTCCCTTAGGTTTTGTTCAGTTGAGCTGCATTAACCTGCACAGATCAAAGCAGGCTCAGCATTAACGGAACATAGAAAACATGGCACTGACATGAATTGCAGTTACATAGTTGTCCATCAAGTCCAACCTGTGTGTGAGCTTTTATGTTAATAATACATTGTAAACCCCTGTATGTTATAGTCGTTAAGGTGCCCATCTAATCGTTTTTTTTAAATGATCGATGCTCCCAACTGAAACCACTGCTTGTGGAAGAGAATTCTGCATCCTTACTGCTTGTACCACCGATCGGCAGTGTGTTGCATAATAATGCTGGCATTCTTCTATTTCGCATTACACTTCACTCCAATTCAGCACATCTTACATCACCGCAATTAGGAGAAATGTCATTTTGTTATATATCAATAAAGGTTAAAAAAAAAAAACAGTTAAGAGTGCACCAACACACAGCACTACGCCTCTTTGCCCGTATACGATAGACACTAGCAAGCACGCCAAGAAGCCCTATTTTAGCACATGGGCTGGTGTGCCCTTATGGAGACCTCACACTGCATATCAAGATTGTAATATACATGTTGTCTCTTGCTGCAGATTACTAAATTAAGCACTGGAAAGCTTAACTGGTAAAAAGCACTTAAAGCGGAGTTCCATCCTAAAGTGGAACTTCCACTCATCTGATTCCTCCCCCCCCCCCCTCCAGTGCCACAATTGGCACCTTTTGGAAGGGGAGGGAGGACAGGATACCTGTATTTGACAGGTATTCTTTCCCACTTTCGGGAGTCCGGCCGTGGCCAGCGGCCCATGACGTCACCGTGGGGCTCCGTCCTCATCTTCCCTCTGCCCCCGGGCCAATAGGAGAGAGGAGCGGGGCCTCAGGAATGCCTAGTAGGGTTCCTGGCATACCGCAATAGCGGTGGCAGTACCCGACAGCTGATGGAAACATCAGCTGTGGTGCCGACATCGCTGGACACCAAAACAGATAAGTGTCCATTTATTAAAAGCCAGCAGCTGCAGTATGTATAGCTGCTGGCTTTTAATTTTTTTTTTTTCCCCGGAACACTACTTTAACTTACCTGATCCTCCACTCCCCTGGCAGATGGCACTCCCCCATGCTCCAGGACTGGACTGTTCCTCAATATCATCATAGGCCCTGCATTGGTCCTGATGACGGACAGACCTTAGACTGCTGGAGCATGGCGAAGATGCTTTGGGGACCAGTCAAGCAGCGCAGAGGTTTGGGTAAGTAGATTTCTATGTCCCCTAGACCTAAACAAGCAGTAACCCCTTGCAATGCAAGTGCAGCCCGACTACAAGGGAGCATTTGTATGTTTCCCAGAGTTGGGCTTTACCTAATCTTAAGGTGTAAAAGAGTTCTTTAGGGGGTAGCGTTGCAGCAAATTTAAATAGGAATTGTGTTAATTTTTTGAAGTTTTATTCAGAGACTTTTTTTTTTTGGTAACATTTGTTGAGTATTTCTGACAGCCAAGTCTTATCAAATGAGCCCCACTGCCTTTCCCTTGTTCTGTTGAACAAAGCATTCTAAACTGTTGGATGATTGTGCCAATGTGAGGCCTCATATTGAATGTGCTTGCAAATGGACCTCTATTTATCCTGTTAACTGCCATGAGAGAGCGCCCATTCAATTGATGCATAATCTTGCATTCCAACAGAAATAGCTGAATAATGAGCTTCTCTTCACATTCCACAGAAGCCGACTCTCTGCCTGGGAGATGCAGGCTTATTACAGATCTCGTTGGCTGTTTAATAATTCATTTTATGGGAATGGTTTACAGTTTACCTTAAAAGAGAATGTCACTTAAGAGCGTTATGACAGTGTGTGTGTGTGTGTGAGCATGCTCATAACAGAAGCTTTTTGTATATTGCAGTTGCCGCATATGCCTCACATTAGCGAATGCCTAATGAAGAGAAGCCTAAAGCCTACTGATCTAAGAGACATGACGATTGGACAGCTACAGGTGATTGTGAACGACCTTCACTCTCAAATTGAAAGTAAGTCTTGTTTTATCCTTTGTAGGTATTGGCTTAATCAACGTACTGTTACAAGGCAAAGTATTCATATTGCTTATATCTAATAATGGGTTTTTAAATCAGGGAGGTCTCTCATCAAAATCATTAAGAAGTTCTTCAACTTTACAAAAATGTATTTCCCAAATTATAAGAAAATTGCAAAAGACCTGTTTTGAATATCCCAAAACAACTGAACATCTTCATTTTTATAAGCACTTTGGTCTGTACAGCGTAAAAACCGGCATCCTTTGGCATCCAGGAGGCACAGGTGGTGTGTACAGCCTGATGCCAGCAGCCTGTCAAAATGGTTGACAGGCTGAAATACATGGCAGCTGTATGCACATCTGAGTGGCACTCACATATAGGGATTTAAGGCCCAAATGCAAAAGTCCTCTTGGGTCCCTGTACATAAGTATTGCTTAGATGTGTGCACAGCCAGCACATATCAGCCTGACCTTGATCTTGACAGACTGTTGGCAGCAGGCTGAATGTACCACCTGTGCATCCCCTGCACCAAAATACTCCTGTTTTTCTGCTGTATGGGCCAAAATACCCAGATGTTGCTGAGATAATGCAAGACAAAAAATCTTTAACGGTCATTTCACCAAAAGCAAACTTCAGTCCGAGAATTATGTCATTTATAGGTCCACGTTGGATTAAAAATTTTACTAACAAAGATTTTCCAAATGTTTGATAAGTCTTTAAAGCCAACAATAGGGGGCTGGCCAAGATTCGATCCATCTATGGGTAGGCTTGTTATACTGAATTTGATCCATCGACACAACCAGCCTGTGGGATTTTTTGCATGCAATCATTGCCAACGGTTATAGCAACTGGCAGAGATTATTGTGTTCTGCCAGCAGGAAAGGCTCCCCGCTGGCAGAACACAATAGTGCTGCGGGAGGGATTCCCCCGTTAACACTGTCTGTGTTGATGGGGAATCGAGCGTCTTTACAATTTTCTTTGTTTTCACCACGTGTAGAAAGAAAATAAAGTTATATAATCTGTGGTCTGTTTTAGTGATGCGCCCTCCTTGCTGGTCTTTAAAGGGTAATTCCTCTTTTCTGGGGGAAAAAATAGCAAATAAGAAAAATTATAACAAACCATACACAATTGCAACACAAGTCATATTGTGATTGAATGTTATTAAAAATGACCTTTCTTTTTCAAACTGCAGTAAAATGCATTGCAAAATAGCTACCTTGAGGTGTTCTGTACACAGATGGTATACAGAACACCCCTGAAAATGTAAATGTCCTGCTTGTGTGATTGGCTCATTGATCTTACCAGAAGTCTGCACTAAGATAGAAGTCAGATTTTTAGCATGCCCTGCAACAAAAATGTAATTTTTAGTGAGATGCTCCCAAAAGGAAAACACATCTAAATGGATGCAGACTCAGCAGCTTTCCTCATTAGAGCCCCGCAGGTGCAGAAGCTGATTGATAATTATGAAATCGCCCCCATTCACATTCACTCTGATCAACATGGACACTTATGGCCCATACACACGATCCGAATATCGGCCGACGGATCGTACAACTTTTTTCGCTTAATAATCGCAAGTAAAATAAAATAGGTTATTAAACTCACGAAAATTATCGTACGATAGAAAAAAATGATCGGAAGTGATGTCATGTGTTGTAATGTATTTGTATTGTATTGTCGGACGACGGCTGTACTGACTAAATGAAAATCGTACGATCTGACATCGTACGAGGAAAATTTTCGAGCTTGTCCGATCGAATAATATCGGATGAACGGTCGTGATCGGCTGTCGAAAGTAGTGTACACACGATCCGAAAATCGTACGATCCATCATCGGACGATCGTTTTCGTCCGATATTCGGATCGTGTGTATGGGCCATAACAAACAGCTATTCTTTCGGAATGACAAAAGGTAGGAATCTGCCAGAGGGGAATAATCTCAACAAAGTGGAGTTTCATAGTAGGTGAGTTTAAAAAAAAGACACAAGTCCAACCCTATGTGTGTGATTATATGTCAGTATATCCCTGTTTATTGTAGTCGTTCAGGTGCTTATCGAATCATTTTTTTAAACTATCGATGCTCCCCGCTGAGACAACCGCATGTGGAAAGGGAATTCCACATCCTTGCGCACTTAGGCTGCATTCACACCTGAGCGTTTTGTCGCCTGAAGCATGAAGCTCCAAAACGCTAGAGGGGAAAAAATACATTATTCTCAAAGGAGATGGTTCATATCTCCTCTCCAAAATGCCTGACGCCGAACGCCTGAAGCTCAAACAAGTTCTGGACCCTTTTTTGTCGCTCAAATTGAGCGTATTTGGGCGTTTTTCTGTTTTTAACATTGGTGACCCTAGACCTGTCCAAATTTGCAACAAAACGAGGTAAAAATCGTGGCAAAACGCTACGCTCAGGTGTGAATGCAGCCTAACAGTAAATAACTCTCTAAGTAGTTTATGGTTGTACCTGTTTTCTTCTAATTTTTCTAAGTGAGTGGCCACGTGTCTTGTTAAACTCCCTTCAGCAAAAAAGTTGTATCCCTATTGTGGGGTCACCAGTATGGTATTTGTAAATTTAAATCATATCCCCTCTCAAACGTCGCTTCTACAGAGAGAATAAGTTCAGTGCTTGCATCCTTTCCTCATAAATAACATCCTTCTGACCCTTTATTAGCTTTGTTGCCCTTCTTTGTACTCACTCCATTTCCAGTACATCCTTCCTGGTGCCCAGAACAGGGCAGCATACTCCAGGTGCAGCCGAACCAGAGTCTTGTAGAACGGGAGAATTATCGTTTTTAGAGGTCGACCGATATGGGTTTTTCTATGGCCGATGCCGATATTTAGAAATCGGGGCGGCCGATGGACGATATACAATGCCGATTTTTGCGGCCGATATTTTGGGCCGATTTTTTTTTTTCCCCATTTCGTAAAATTTAACAGTTTAGTTAAATAATTAAGAAGGGATACAGAAAATTGCATAAATTAACTGTTTATTTATAGAGGGATGGGTGGTGCTGAGTTGTGGAGAGGGGTGGGTGGTGCTGCGTTGTGGAGAGGGATGGGTGGTGCTGCGTTGTGGAGAGAGATGGGTGGTGCTAGGCGTGGGTGGTGCTGTGTTGTGGAGAGGGATGGGTGGTGCTAGGCGTGGGTGGTGCTGCGTTGTGGAGAGGGATGGGTGGTGCTGCATTGTGGAGAGAGATGGGTGGTGCTAGGCGTGGGTGGTGCTGTGTTGTGGAGAGGGATGGGTGGTGCTAGGCGTGGGTGGTGCTGCGTTGTGGAGAGGGATGGGTGGTGCTAGGCGTGAGTGGTGTTGCGTTGTGGAGAGGGATGGGTGGTGCTAGGCGTGGGTGGTGCTGCGTTGTGGAGAGGGATGGGTGGTGCTGCGTTGTGGTAACGCAGATAATTGATTTGCAGTGCATTGTGAAAATGGAAGAGGATGAGAGTTACATTGTGAAGAGGATCTCCACAATGTAACTCTGATATACACCCAGAGTCATCCTCATCCATTTTCTCAATGCCAGCCTCAGCCAGGTTTCACTTTAAAAATACATTAATAAATAAATTCTGCAGGGGGGGCACAGTAGCACACAATTTTAGGCAACTTACCCTCCATACATGCTTGTATGCTAATCTATCTGCATGCACTTGATAGGCTAGGTGTATGTGGATGAGATGACCAGCCAAGAGATGGTGGGGTAAGACAGAGAGGGAGAGGGTGGGGTGAGACAGGGAGGGGGTGGGGGTGAGACAGAGAGGGAGGGGGGTGGGGTTGAGACAGAGATGGAGGGGGTGACACAGAGAGGGAGGGGGTGGAGGGTGAGACAGAAGGGGGGTGACAGAGAGGGAGGGGGTGAGACAGAAGGGGGAGTGACAGAGAGGGAGAGGGTGGGGGTGTGACAGATATGGGTGAGACTCCCCCCCCCCCTCACTTTTCCCCAGCTCTTTACCCCTCAGCTGTTTCCTGCACATGCATTGCACACAGTCGGCCGGCACTGCCATTCTCACTGGTGGAACAGACAGAGGGAATGAATGGCATGTGCTGTGTGTGTGTGCACGGACCAAGTACCTTGAGGTAGGCTCCTCCTCGCTGGTCTCTTCCCTTATCCTGGGCGGTCAGCCTCCTCCTGGTTCCTCGAGTCCTTCTTACTGCAGCTGCTCACTGTTCATTTTCCCGCCCTGCGCTTCTCTCTGCCTATGGATCACTATGTCACGTCAGCCGGAAGTGACAACGTCTTTCAGTGCCGCGATGCAGGAGCACGGTGGGCACACTCGCAACGCTCCGCTGCAGCTCTGCAAGTGTGTAGCGGCGGCCCCGGTGGCACCCCTCTGGCTGGTGTGGCTCGCTCCCCCATAGAAACACCTCTGGCACTGGTGACTGGTCAGTACATTACTGCAGGGCAGGCGGCCATGCGGGGCCGGATATTGTAGCCGCGATTCGGCCGTTTTTTTCACAATAATCGGCCGATTCCAATTTCACAAAAACGGCCAAATATCGGCCGATATATCGGCCGACCGATATATCGGTCGACCTCTAATCGTTTTATCTCTGGAGTTTATCCCCTCTTTAATGCATGCCATATTCTGTTTGCTTTGTTAGCAGCATCTTGGCATTGCCCTGCTTAGCTTAGTATCGTCCACAAATACAGAGATTAAATGGTTTACCCCATCCTCCAGGTCGTTTATGAACAAATTAAATAGGATTGGCCCCAGCACAGAACCCTGGGGGACCCCACTACCCACCCCTGACAATTCAGAGTATTCCCCATTCATCACCACCCTCTGAACTCGTCCTTGTAGCCAGGTTTTAATCTATGTACTTACCCTATGGTCCATGCCAACGGACCTTATTTTGTACAGTAAATGTTTATGGGGAACTGTATCAAATGCTTTTGCAAAATCCAGATACTCCACGTCTACGGGCCTTCCTTTATCTAGATGGCAACTCACCTCCTCATAGAAGGGTAATAAATTGATTTGGCAAGAACGATTCTTTATGAATCCATGCTCATTACTGCTAATGATACTGTTTTCATTACTAAAATCTTGTATATAGTCCCTTATCATGCCCTCCAATAACTTGCATACTATTGATGTTAGGCTAACTGGTCTGTAATTCCCAGGAATGTATTGTGGGCCCTTTTTATATATTGGTGCTACATTGGCTTTTTTCCAATCCACTGGTACCATTCCAGTCAGTAGACTGTCAGTAACAATGGTCTGCCAATTACTTGACTGAGTTCCCTAAGTACCCTCGGGTGCAAGCCATCTGGTCTCGGTGATTTATTAATGTTAAGTTCCCCAGGTCTAATTGTAATTCTGACCTCTCTTAGCCATGAGAGTGCTTCCTGTGATGTTTCATGAGGATAAACACTGCAGTTTTGGTTACCCCCAATTCCCTTTGTGAAGACTGAGGAGAAGAATAAATTCAATACCTTTGCCATCTCCTTTTGTAACCAGATGTCCTTTCTCATTCTTTATGGGGCCAATATGGTCTGTCCTTCTTTACTGTTTACATACTTAAAGAATTTCTTGGGATTTTTTTTGCTCTCCTCTGCTATGTGTCTTTCGTGTTCTATCTCAGCTGCCCTAATTGTACCCTTACATTTCTTGTTGCATTCTTTATAAAATCTGAATGCTGATAATGACCCCTCAACCTAGTATTTTTTAAGGCCTTTTACTTTGCTTTTATATGCATTATTACATTGGAGTTAACCTATCCAGGACTTTAGTTAGCTCTTTTAAATTTATCACCCAGTGTGATGCACTGGCTAATGCCCTTATTTAATATGTTCTTAAAGCAAACCCATCTTTTCTCCATGTTCTTTGTTCATAACATTTTATCCCAATTCATGCCTTCTAGCAAGGTTCGTATTTTAGAAAGGCAATTTTGAAATTCAGTGTCTTTGTATTCCCCGTATGCTTCCTATTTGTGTGATTTATACTGAAGCCAATTGACCTGTGATCGCTGTTTCCTAAATTGCCCTATATTTCCACAGGCCTGTATTGTTGGTAATCAGTAAATCTAGTAACGCTTTATTTCTAGTTGGTGTGTCTGACCCATGAAGTTGTCCTGTGAGACATTTAGTAATTGGTGAGCCTTAGATGAATGAGTGGTTCCCTCCGCCCAGTCTATATCTGGATAATTAAAATCATCCTCCATTATGATGACACTTCCCATCCTTGCTGCAAATTGTGATAGGAGGTCCACCTTTGCCTCCTCCCTCAGGTTAGGGGGCCTGAGGCTTCATCCCTTTGGATCTTTACCCATAAGAATTCCACCTCCTCCCTAGCTCCCTTAGTGATGTCATCTCTCACATTCACTTGTACATTATTCTTCCTATATAGACATACCCCTCCCCCTTTTTTTCCTCTCTATCCCTGCAATAAAGGATATACCCTTGAATGGTTGCCAGCCAATCATGAGAGCTGTTGAACCAGGAGAGCTGTTGAACAACAGTAACTCTAGTTCACTCATCTTGTCCACCAGGCTCCTGGCATTGGTGAACATGCCACGTAGCTTCTACCGGTCACATACTATCATCTTATTGGGTGTTTCGAGCTTGCAACTAGGACTTGTTCCTTTTTTATATTGTTACTATACCTACCTTTTGGTTTATGTGCTTTAGTCAACCTACCACCAATTCCCCCAATATTACTCTCTGGAATATGTTCCACACTGACTATCTCTACCTCTGGACCCTCCCCCCTTCGCCTAGTTTAAAAACCCCTCTAACTTTTTGGCCATCTTTATTTCAAGCAGATCTTCACCCTCCTCATTTAGGTGCAGTTCGTCCCTTTTGTAGTACTGGTGACCGACTAAAAAGTCTGCCCAGTCCTCTAGGAACCCAAACCCTCCTTACTACACCAGCTCCTCAGCCACTTGTTTACTTCCCTAATCTCCCTCTGCCTTTCTGGTGTGGCTTGAGGTACCGGTAGTATTCCTAAAAATACTACCTTGGAGGTCCCTTTCCTCAATTTAGCTCCCAAGTCCCAAGTTTCCTCTTTAACCCCTTCCCCACCAAGCCATAGTAAAATGACGTCGGTGGGGACCCTTTGTCCTCCAGACTGGACGTCATATGACGTCCTTGTTTTTTCTGGCCGCCGACGGCGCGCGCACGCCCCCGCCGCATTCCTCGGGACCCGGTGCGCGTGCCCGGTGGTCGCGATGACCGCCGGGCACCTGCGATTGCCCGCAATCACGGCAGAAGCATGGATCTGTGTGTGTAAACACACAGATCCATGTCCTGTCAGCGGTAAGGAGACTGATGTGTGTTCCCAGTACAGAGGAACACACATCGATCTCCTCCCCTTGTGAGTCCCCTCCCCCTAACAGTTAGAACATACTTTTAGGGAACATATTTAACCCCTTCAGCGCCCCCTAGTGTTAACCCCTTCCCTGCCCGTAACATTTACACAGTAATTAGTGCAGTCTTATAGCACTAATCGCTGTGTAAATGTGAATGGCCCCAAAAATGTGTCAAAAGTGTCCGATGTGTCCGCCGCAATGTCACGGTCACAATAAAAACTAGTAAAAGAAAAAAAAATCCATAATTCTATTTCCTATTTTGTAGACGCTAGAACTTTTGCGCAAACCGATCAAATACGCTTATTGTGATTTTTTTTTTACCAAAAATATGTATAAGAATACGCATCGGTCTAAACTGAGGGAAAAAAACGTTTTAAAAAAAAAAAATCGCTTTCTTTTGTTTATAGCGCAAAAAATAAAAACCGCAGAGGTGATCAAATACCACCAAAGGAAAGCTCTATTTGTGAGAAAAAAAGGACGCCAATTTTGTTTGGAAGCCACGCCGCACGACCGCGCAATTGTCATTCAAAGTGCGACAGCGCTGAAAACTAAAAATTGGTCTGGGCAGGAAGGGGGTGAAAATGCCCTGTATGGAAGTGGTTAAAAAAAAACAGCATTTATCTTATCCAAACTACATAGATTAAATAATAGATAAAACATCCTTAGAATGTTTCCCACGCCATTCCCTTTAAACTATGCTGCTTTCAACGACAATATGTCAGAATTTTTTTTTTCTTTTGGGAATTTTTTTCTAATGCCTCGTACACACGACCAACTTTCCCATCTGGAAAACTGCCATGACAGCTTTTGGCCGGGAAAACTGACCGTGTTTATGTGCCATGGCAGTTTTACCATCAGGAAAACCGCCGTAAATCACAGCAGGAAAAATTAGAACATGTTCTCTTTTTTCCTGCCGGGATTCCTGGCGGTCTTTTTCCCGGCAGTTTCCCTATGGGAAACACTACGGTGGAGCATACGCACGGCTGGCATTCCCGGCATAAAGCTCTCACCGCAGTTTTCCAGACGGGAAAACCTCTGGTGTGTACACGGGGATAGTGACTGAGCAGGTTCTCAGTTTTCCCCCCGGGATTCCCAGGATTTTTACCACTGGGAATCCCGATTGTGTGTACGGGGCATTTGTTGGAAATTCTGTCATGATGTGGTCATCCTACACAAGATTTCGTTCTAAAGAAAATACATTTAGATTATTTTTCATTTGTAGAAAGTCCCTTCTGTTTTGAAGCCGAGTTATGCTGTGTTTGTTTTACTGGCATAACAAGTAAATCCATTGACTGAGAATGATGTGATTCAGCAGGACCCCATCTTACATCTATACAATAGACCTTTTGTACAGATGGCAGAGCATCATTTGGATGACAATCATGACATACAGATACTGTAGATTATGGATCACCATATAAAATACTATAAAATACTGATTGATTGTTTATGAAAAAAATTGTAAAGATAAAATAAATATTTCATATTTGTATGGTATGACTGATTTATTTTGGTCTTTATAGCAGTGTGTACCATTAACCATTTCAGCCCTGGAAGATTATATCCACTTCCTGACCAGGCCATTTTTTGCAATATTGCACAGTTGTGCAATGCTGTACCAAAATAAAATTGATGTCCTCTTTTTCCCACAAATAGAGCTTTCTTTTTATATTTATGGAAGGCTCCACAGATAGTATTTTAATATAAGCTGCAGCACTTGATAGGGAGAGTGTCCATTATTCCATTCCATAGAATTCCACGTTTAAGCTAATATGAGATTTTGGTGATTGGATGTACATAAAAGGATTGCATTGTTTTCACTACGTCAGCAGACCCATAGACTTGCATTGTGAAAAAGAGCAATAAGAGGCAACCACTGTGTAGCACTGCAATACAGGATGCAGAGTTAGGTAAATATAAATAGAATATTTGGTCAATTTTTCTGCCTTCTGCACCATATATTAAAACCTGCAGTAGAACTGAGAGTTGAAAAATAACAAGTGTTAGGAAGTCACATAAGATGCACAATAAACGTTCTTTAAAGATAAAAGTAAGCCATTGTTTGATGCTTATGAAAAGTGTATAATAGAGCAAGGGTTGGATAGAAAGCACCCACTGAGAGTGCCGATGGCAACATCAAAGGAAGCCAGGAGGAACGTGTAGCTCGTAAGCTGCAGCTGGGGGATAAGGTATTAAAGTTTTATATTATGGACATAACAGATTTGTCTGCATATTTTTAGTGCTCAAATATTTGTCAGAAAACACTGGATTAGAAAAAACTCAAAGTTTAATTTCATTTAGTTGCCTGCTAGCTATATTTTTGTATCTACATTTAAAGCCTAGCTGGTTGGGCTAGCTGGTTGTACACAATTCAATCTGACCAACTTGTGTACAACCAGCCTGTTGGCTTTTTCCTGAACGAAAAGTGCCACCAGCTATAGCCAAGGAAGGCTCCCCGCCGACAGAATACAATAACTTGGTGGGAGTGATTCCCCCATACACCTCGAATGTGTGGATGGGGGAATCAGTTAATTTTTTTTTTATTCAAAAGAATATTCTCTACCAATGAGATGCCTATTGCACCACATGCATTGGTCTCTGTCCTGTGTCTAGCCTCCCGAGTAAACATTGGTCACTCCTGAGTAACATCAACTCTCCGGAATTCATGTAACGAGTGAGATCCACACACTAGCGTACTCACCATACTCCCCAATATCCATGTCACCAGTGAGATCCACACACTAGCGTACTCACCATACTCCCCAATATCCATGTCACCAGTGAGATCCACACACTAACGTGCTCACCATACTCCCCAATATCCATGTCACCAGTGAGATCCACACACTAACATACTCACCATACTCCCCAATATCCATGTCACCAGTGAGATCCACACACTAACGTATTCACCATACTCCCCAATATCCATGTCACCAGTGAGATCCACACACTAACGTACTCACCATACTCCCCAATATCCATGTCACCAGTGAGATCCACACACTAATGTGCTCACCATACTCCCCAATATCCATGTCACCATTGAGATCCACACACTAACGTACTCACCATACTCCCCAATATCCATGTCACCAGTGAGATCCACACACTAACGTACTCACCATACTCCCCAATATCCATGTCACCAGTGAGATCCACACACTAACGTACTCACCATACTCCCCAATATCCATGTCACCAGTGAGATCCACACACTAACGTACTCACCATACTCCCCAATATCCATGTCACCAGTGAGACACACTCTAATAAGGGGGGACCACCAGCCCTCCTGTACTGGGCCCGGGCTCCTTCAGTTTAACAAGGGGCCCTGTCAAGGAATCTAGTAGACCAGACTGTGTGTCTACACAGAGGAGACCAAAAAGGTATGTAAGTGAAATAAAAAGGTGTTTATTTACAAGGTGACAAACATGCGAAAACAACCAGTGAACAATTAACCACAAATAGTATATACAAATCAAGGGGAGATACCGTAATCGTAAACAAAGTCAGGCTCATAGGTCATACACAGGGAATATCAGCAGATGGGTGCGGATGGAAACACAAGAGAGCAGGGAGAGGATGGATGGACAGGCTTCGGGGCAGGAATCCAAGGTAAACAGGATCCAAGGTAAACAGGTAACAGGAAGGATAGGTCCAGGATGGTCTCGGCATAGGGATCAGAAGCGGGGTCCAGATAGCAGGCTCAGGGTCAGGATTACAGGCTCAGGTCAGGAAGGAAGAAAGATACCAGGGCGAGGTGTGCTTACACTCGCCGGGTATATGTAGAGGTATGTTGATTGAGTTCAGGTCACACCTGAGCGCAGCAAGGGCCATCTGCTCCACACTGCCAGGGTCCATCCGCTGATGGAGACCAGTACTGCGCCCCAAAGGTGATAGAACACCAGCAGGGAGAAGTTCTCCTGACAGCTCCAAACTGCCAGGAGACACCTGCTGGTGAAACGCAGTACTGCGAGCAAAATAATAAATAGCACCAGCGGATGGAACCTTTCCTGACAGGGCCACAGATGAGAAGCAGCTCTCTTCCTATGCCTCTCTGCTACATTAGCAGCGGATCCACAGCCTCTTGTCATTCTCTGGTCGGCAAGGCGCAGTGCTCTGATCTTAGCTCTGCTTCCTGCATTCCCCTTGGAAAGTTTGTGTCTCACCCCTTCCTCCAGATTATTTTCCTGCTCACTCTTACTGCCATATATCGCGCCTCAACTCTGCAATCACTCTCTTATCTTTCTCCCTTCTCAGTTGATTGTGCCCAGGTCAGTCTCCATGCAGTCACTCCTGTACTCTCACAGTCCATCCCATTCCTCCAACTTACTTCCCAGCCTGTATTTTGTTTTCTGCTCCCCCCTCCAGCTCTGCCTCCCCAACACAGTCACAGCCATAGATATCTTTTATCTTATCCAGTGGGGATCAATGTCCAATTTTCTATTACCTATAGCTTAGATCTGTAAATATAGGATTCTTAAATGAGTCTCAGCACTAGTCCAATTGCGTGCACAAATTATTATTATAAAGGATTTTTTATAGTGCTAACAGTTTGCACAGCACTTTACAACAGTAGGGCAGACAGTACAATTACAATACAAATCAATACTGCAGGAACCAGAGGGCCCTGCTCATTAGAGCTTACAATCCAGGTCAACCCCATTCCCTTACCTTTAATAACTTTAATTTATTTCACTATATTTCTATTTTCTTTTTTATAATAATAATAATAATAATAATAATAAAAAATCCTATGAATATTTATTAAAGAGGAACTGCAGTCTGCTCACATAATTTGTAATAAAAACTTCTTTGCCATTCTGAAGCTTCCCTCCAACCACTTTACATATGATTTTATATATAGTGTGATTCTGTACTTGCCAAATATGCTGCAGAAATCTCCCTCCACTGAGTCTGGCTGCAACCATTTTAACTGTGGGCAGTTGGAGCTGCTGCCTGTTCACTTCCTGGATTTACACAGACACACAGAGGCACACCTCCAGCTCTGCAGCCCTGCAGCTCTCATTGGTATTCTTTGTGACTTTTTCCACCTGATCATCCTGCAGTAACACACTCCATGTCCTGGGATTACAACACGCATTACCTGTACTGTATCTAAGGAGGAACAGCAATGTTACCCTGGGACAGGACCTATGTTAGGACAGCAGAACACCCCCTCTTTTCTCATCGCCATGACAAAGTGTGAGGCATTATGCAATTTACAGAGCAGGGTTGTTTGATATACCACTGCAGAGTACACAGGAAGTTTGGCAGGATCTGTAGGTATTTTTGCACTGTAAGGCTGCGTACACACAATCAAATCTATCTGCTGAAAACGGTCTGACAGACCGTCTCAGCAGACAGATTCGATCGTGTGTACGGGCGAGCCGACGGATTTGGCCAGCAGACAGATTTTAAAACCTGCTTTAAAATCTGTCTGCTGGGAACCCGTCGGACCGATATGTCTGCTGATTAGTACGCTAACCAGCAGACATATCTGCCCGCACATGCGTCGAATGGATTTGACGCATGCGCGAAAGTGATTTACTTCCTGGTGCGGTGACGTGGCGGCGTCATCGCCACGTCACCGCGCTGTCTGCTGGCGGGGATTTTGGTTTGATCGTGTGTACAGCGATCAAACCAAAACAGCCAGCAGACAAATCTGTTCAAATCGGTCTGTCCGACCGATTTAAACAGATTCATTTGGTCGTGTGTACGGGGCCTAACAGATACGGTATAACACTTTCAGTTGTATATTGATCAGACCAAAAGGGGAAAAAAAAAGATAAGTTATTTTTTAAGGATATATATGCAGGCTGGTTTCCTCTTTTCTTTTTATGTTCCCTAGCGTTGAGCTCACATTGGCCTATGTAGGTGAATGATTAAGACATATGTGTTGTTAATTTGGTACATCCTGCATCTTTTCCTTCATATGGGTCGTCATGAGCAGGGCACTCTGTCCCATTTTGTATTGAAACTTTTGTTTCCCAAAAGTGGAACTTCCGCTTTAAGCACGCCTCGCCCCCTTACATGCCACATTTGGCATGTCATTTTTGTTGGGGAGGGGGGGAGTGGGGGCTACGTTAGGAGTGGGACTTCATGTCCCACTTCCTACTTCCACCTGGGGACCGCCTAGGCGACTTCTCCTCTTCTCCTAGGCGGCCCCTCCCTCTAGGCGATCTCCTGGGACACGTGACAGGTCCCAGGAGATTGCCTGTCCACACTTTTTGTAGCTGCTGACTTTTAATAAACATTAAAAGGCTGGAACTCCCCTTTAAAGTGATGCACAATCAGTTGACGTTTTATAAATTCGCAATAATATTGTGATCATTTAGTTTGCTGGGGTTTAAATCTGATTTCAGCTTTAAGTCAACAAATATACAATTGTTTGTTTTTATTGTTTTCTGTACTTTGCATATCATTATTGCTCTGCAAAACCTTAGTGCATAATTTCTCTAGTAGGGGAACCGTGGGCCCTTAATCTGGAATTCTGGCCAAATTTTACACTCTGGATGGATAGGTTGGGTAAATACCACGCTGCTAGAATGGTATGTGTTAAGCTGCTAAACACGGCAAATAGAAAACAATAAGCAAAGAAATACAGTGGATAAAAATAGTGTAGCGCTAGGTATAAACATATGTAAATAAAATACAATATGTCCATAGGTTGTATAAACTATAAGTGGATAGTGAGTGAAGTCAATATACACCGGATAGAAAAAAGTGTCCAAACATAAACAATGTAACCAATGTCCAGTATCAATGGACCAAAAGTGCTCTGTAAAGGCAAGTATTGTCCATAAACGATATCTTGCTTGGTGACAGATAGGAAAGAGACCTTCACCCGGTGAAAAATTGGAGGCTTACCGGATTAAATGGACTCTACAAGCAATATAGACTTGAGAGTCATGTGGGCTTTTAGGGCATCCAACATGGATCGGGGCCTCGTCAGGCTGCAGGTAACAGAAATGTACATCCACGCCTTGATATAGAAATAAACCACTGCTGCTGAAGGCTTGTAGCTGGCAGCCGCCGTCATCCAGACGCAGTGTATCTCTCGGCGGCAGGTGAAGGGTTAATCTGACACGGCAGAGTATTCGTCGGCAGTAGCTCTGCGCTCGACTTCAATTGCCTGAAATCGGCACTGCGAGGCCCCGATCCATGTTGGATGCCCTAAAAGCCCACATGACTCTCAAATTTTACACTCTATCCATACAATCACTGCATAGTCTTTGTTCCTAAAATATAACCAAGGCTATTGTAACACTCTCTTGTGGGTTTTTTTCAGGCTTGAATGAAGAACTGGTTCAACTTCTTCTGATTCGGGATGAATTGCACATGGAACAAGATGCAATGCTTGTAGATATTGAAGACTTGACAAGGTAAATTGATGCTTTAGCATTTCTCTTGTAAGACTATTTCAGAGCAAAATAAGGTCCAAACTCTTGTTAAAATATGGTACAATACTGCCATCTGCTGGTAAAGAAAAGGTGTTGTTTACAATCACTGAATAAGTAATATAAAGTGCACGAAAGTGGAACAACACAGCCTTTTTCTTCAGGGGAGTCTTGGCAAAAAGGCTAAAAATTGCCCAAAAATGTTACACACACCAGCAGGTGAATCAAGCCTGCCTTTTAGTTACACAAACACAACAGTTTTGATTAGGCATCATTACAACCTTCCTAGCCTCCAGGATCTTAAAAGCCAGCTATGACATCAATTGATAATGAGGACATTCGGTGCCTGCACAGTACCTTTGTTTGCCCTCATCATCATCGTCTCATCAGCACTGGGGTTTTATTAGCTGAATGAGGGAGAGAAACACTATATAACAAATAGCTAAAGTACTGATGTTTTACTGTATACACAAAGTAATATTCCCGTGTTGTGTATATATTTATTTACACTCATTTTAGCATGTGTAAAATCTGTTCACGTCAATTAGGGTTACTCCGTTCTCCAAGCTGTATGTAAAGCCTCCTGAGATGTGTGATGAGGGTATCCCAGGAGGCTGCGGGCAGCTGGGGCTACTTCACTCTCACCTAGTTAAAAAAAAAGTCAAATGAGGGAGAGGAGCAATATAAAGTATAGAAAGAGAGTGAAGGTCCACCTTAATCCCTTTGTCTATAAATGGTAAGTTTGCTGCCCCCTGTAAGTACACAGTCTTGTAGCAGAGATTCCTGCTGCTTCAGAGTCTCTTCAGGCTTGTTCCTACATTTGCAGCTTGATTCATTAACCGGTTAACGATTGGCTCCTGCACATATACATCGGCAGAATGGCACAGCTGGGCAGAGTAACATATATTTACGTCACTTTAAATTTCCCGCCATGTGGGCCCCTGCCGTGAGCTCCGTGACCGTATAACTTTTGCGCAAACCAATCAATATACACTTATTGTTTTTCGGCCTAAACTGAGGAAAAAAATCATTTTTTTAAGTTTTTTTTTAAGTTTTTTTTTTATGTAGAAGAATACGTATCGGCCTAAACTGAGGAAAAAAAAAAAAACATTTTTTACGTTTTTTTTTTTTTTTTATGTAGAAGAATACGTATCGGCCTAAACTGAGGAAAAAATCATTTTTTATATTTTTTTTCAGGAATTTTTTTTATAGAAAAAAGTATAAAATATAGCATTTTTTTCAAAGCTGTTGCATAAAACCCGCAGAAGTGATCAAATACCACTAAAAGACAGCTCTATTTGTGGGGGAAAAAATACGTACATTTTTTTTGGGAGCCACGTCGCCCAACCGCGCAATTGTCTGTTAAATCGACGCAGTGCCAAATCGCAAAAAGTGCTCTAGTCTTTGGCCAGCCAAATGGTCCGGTGTTTAAGTGGTTAAGGCCTCATTTAGGCGGCTGTAAAGAACAGGCATTTGCTTAAAGTTTTCCAAAACCAATGCCTGTTCTGTAACATATAAACAAACAGACTGGTACACACAGAATTCAGAATGTTAAGGCTTTTATTGCCCTAGAAATGTTTGGCAAGCTTTGCAAGTTGCCAATTCCTGCCAAACATCTCAATTCAGCTGAATGACAGTGTGCCCTAGGCACTCATAAGAAATTGAGTTAGCTTTTGATTTTAATAAATTTTCATCCCGTAAAAAAAAAAAAAAAATGGAAAGGCATTCTGAAAGCTTCAGTCATCACTTTACACAGTGCAATGATATATGCAGTACACGAGTGTCTAACCCGCGTTTCTTTGCGTACTATTTACAGCCTATGTTGTACTGTTTTCTGTAGCATTGTAAGTTCTGCAAAAATAACACGCTTGCCTTGTTGCTTTTCTTTTCACAGACATGCTGAAAGTCAGCAGAAGCACATGGCAGAAAAGATGCCTACAAAATAAAGCAAAAAGCCATTGAACATTAGGAACAAGCTAAACTTTTATTTTGCTATTGTGGTTGTCAAAATGCTGATGCTAAAGATGATACACAAGGAAAATCAGTGTTAGTCTTTGATGTCTGACGCTTTTTGTCCAGTGATTTGGCCTCTGCTTCCTAATTTATTTTAACTTTTTACTTGTGCCACTCACTACCAGGCATTTTATTAAGAAACTATATATGTACAGTACTTATGCCATTACAGATTATGAGAGAAAGAGAGATATAATAGTTTAAAATGTATTTATTTTTTTCATTTGGAAAGTTTTAAGTTGATGAGTATTTTATCTATGATAACTACCTTTTATTCTTCACTGTAGTTCTCCGAACACAAATGTTATTGACGGTGCTAAAAGTCAACAACTACATGCCTGCCTCATCGTAAAGTTGTAGCTTTCTGTATCTTGTATAATTCAGTTCAGTTCTCAACATTTTGTGAATGTTGATTATCTGACTTCCATTTTTAGATGTGCTATTATAATATTCAATTGGATTGAAAAGAAAGGTCACCTTCAAAAGTTTTATGTATAAATATGTAAAATAAACTTTAAACATTTGTTTTGTATGTTCACGTCTTTTGGCTACTATGATCTGTGGAGATGCAAACAATAGGCATATAACCAGCAGTTTAAGGACTTGGAGGGGCTCTATGACATGGAAATATTGTCATTGGCAAGGTAGCATCCTCAGTGCTGCTCGTAGATCAATACAGTAGTGCAGGGGTGCCCAACCTTTTGAAGCACGAGGGCCACTTAAGCGACTTGGTAACTGGTCACGGGCCAAAATCAGCGGAGTGGGTGGATGGCATATGCAGAGCGGACACAGACCACAGCCTGATTTTGGCATTTCTGCACTTTGCAATAAACTTCTATTATATTCTGCAGGTGTGGTGCACTTTCAGAAAGCTCACCAAACTTGCAGGTAACAGAAGTCTATGGCTCAGTGCAGGTAACCCACAGGTGCACTGCTCTGCATCTGTGGATTAGTTTGAAAGCAGCCCAATAACCACTGCAGAACAGATATGCCCATGTATACACTGTGATTTTAGTAATAAACTGATCTTTAATAACAGCATTCTATTCCATCCCAGATGGGGAGGTCGCAGGCCACATCAGAGGGCTCCGCGGGCCACTGGTTGGGCACCCCTGCAGTAGCGTAAGGTTACTGCATATAACACTAAGGGCCCTTTCCGTTTATTGCAAGTCCGTAAGCGGACTTGTAATGCTTCCCTATGGGATCACAGCCGTTAGCGGATGAGCATCCGCTAACGTCCGTAATGACCCGCCTCCATCAGGATCCGGTTTTTCAGATGGAAGAAAACCCTATTTTTCTTCCGTCTGAAGGATCAGATCGGATGAATACGGACACACGGTCCGTATTCATCCGATTCCCCATAGGGCAGAGCAGAGGAGAGACAGGGCGGTCCTTGCACAATGTACGGGGTCCGCCGACAGCTGAGCGGGGATTAACGGAGGAATCCCCGCTGAGCCAAACGGGCTAACAGAGCGGATCAATACGGATCCGCTCTGTGTGAAAGTGCCCTAAAGATGCCTGAATTAAAGCGGTACTAAACCCAAAACCAAAAATGTATTATGTTGCAGATTACCAATCATTAGAGATGGTGGCTGCTTCAGTTTTCTTTTTCTTTTTTCCCCCTCTGTTCTCACCTGGTGATCTGCCCAGTAAATTGGGGCGAACCCAAGGCTCTGTGTGAATTCAATTTGAGGCCTGGGTTCACAATGGGAAAGAAGCTTGATTTGTCATATTCTGCATAAACACGCGATTCCGCAGCACAGCTCCTGCAGCCCTAGAGGATGTCTCTTAGTGACGAAACGCGTCAGTAGGAGATATGTTGCTGGCGCCATCGCTTTCCCAGTAGTGGACATACGTGCCGACTTGGTGCTTTTTGTTTACACAGTGTTGGGGTTTAAATGTTAGATCTGCTGAGACCACACAAGTGTTACATGATTTAAGCAGTTCATGACTTCTCTTGAGAAAGAGGGTCATGTTAATCTGGTAAGCAAGCACCTAGTACACCTCAGGTGCACGTTGGAAGAATTTCCCCATGATCACACTTTTTTTAAGCACTTTTTCACGATTAATCTTGTATTTTTTTATTTAAATTCCTTGTGGACTTTATGGAACTTATATTCTGTTTCTTTCATATGTTGATATATCAATTTAGTTACTTTTCATTTTTTTTTACATTTAGCGCAACATGTTTGTATATTGCTCTGCCCAGTAACACACCTGCTCTATTAGTGAGAGACCATTCTAGATGAAGGAGAACGGGAGGCACAGCAGCTGCAACAAATAATTGCTTTTGGGTTTAATACTATTTTAATACCGCTTTAGGCTCCTTACACACGGAGCAGTCCATTTTTCGGTCCGCTCCGTGTGTCCGTCAGCTCAGCGGGGGGGTCTCCACTCAGCTGTCGGCGGACAGGGCGGTCCCCGCACACTGTGCAGGGACCGCCCCGTCTCTCCTCCGCTCTCCCCTATGGGAAGTCGGATGGAAACGGACCGTCTGTCCGTTTGCATCCGATCCGATCCACCGGACGGAAGAAAAATAGGGTTTTCTTCCGTCCGCAAAACGGATCCAGACGGACGCGGATCGTAGGCGGACGTTAGCGGATGCATCATCCGCTAACGGATCCGCTCCCATAGGGACACATTACAAGTCCGTAAACGGACTTGTAATTAGCGGACCGTTCGTCCGCTCATGTGAAAGGGGCCTTAATCCTTTCCTTTCTATAACTCGCCTGAATCTGAGTTGAAGCTGATTGTGGCCATTAGAATCTAATAATAATTGGTAATCCAATGTCCCTTTATTTTGCTTTAGTTTGCTTTATTTCCAGATTTATTAAATGTTATTGTTTTACATTGAAAGTCAGCAAAAGCACGTGGCAGAAAAGATGCCTACAGAATACTACAGTACTTTTGTGAACAATACCAGCATAGCACATTTGGCTTACTTACTAACAACTTTAAGTGGTGTTATGAAATTAAGAGGGCAAATGAGAAAATACAGATTTATTTTTAACCCCTCATTTAATACACAGGTACATTTTTATTTTCAATATTTTCCTAGTTGAAGCATTACCAATGCTAAAAGATTACCGAGTTCAAATTATATCTCAGTTGGCATTTAAACTTCTTGATCTTGACCGTCTGTAGTCTGCAAATTATCAGTAAAGAAGGACAGACCACTAATTCTGCAGTCAGCCAGTTAATGGTCAAATCACCATGGACTTCTTAGAGCAGGGATCCTCAAACTACGGCCCTCCAGCTGTTGCGGAACTATACATCCCATGAGGCATTGTAAACCTCTGACATTCACAGACATGACTAGGCATGATGGGAATTGTAGTTCCTGAACAACTGGAGGGCCGTAGTTTGAAGACCCATGTCTAAGGCCTCGTACACACGATCAAATCTGTCTGCTGGAAACGGTCTGCTAGACCGTTTCAGCAGACAGATTCGATCGTGTGTACGGGCAAACAGACGGATTTGGCCACCCGACAGATTTCAAAGCATGCTTTGAAATCTGTCGGCTGGGAACCCGTCCGCCCGACAAGTCTGCTGGTTAGTACGCAAACCAGCAGACATGTCTTCTCGCACACGCGCCGAATGGTTTCGACGCTTGCGCGGAAGTGTTTTACTTCCTGGTGCGGTGACGTGGCGGCGTCAACGTCACCGACACGTCAGCGCGCTGTCTGCTGGCGGGGATTTTGGTTTGCTCGTGTGTACACGCGAGCAAACCAAAATGCCAGCAGACAGATTTGTTCAAATCGGTCGGACAGACCGTTTTGAACAAATCTATTCACTCGTGTGTACGAGGCCTTAGAGGGACTGGCCGCTAATTAAGGCGGTGCGCAAAGAGATAAAGTGCACCAGCTCCCAGAGATTGTTGCAAGAATTGTGAAAGACACAAAGGGGGAGATTTACTAAAACTGGGTCACACAAATTCTGGTGCAGTTGTGCATGGTAACCAATCAGCTTCTAACTTCAGCTTGTTCAATTAAGCTTTGACAATAAAACCTAGAAGCTGATTGGTTACTATGCACACCTGTGCCAGATTTTGTGTGCACCAGTTTTAGTAAATCTCCCCAAAGAGGCACACCAAGAAGATGAATTGTGTCTATATTACAGTGGGAGTGGCTTAAAAGGAAATGGTTAAGCAGTCTACTTGCTGTAAAAGCCACAGTCCTTGTACCTACAAAATACTCCTTACTTACTGTGTCACAGTTAAGAGTCCACCAGACACACACAGAACTCAGAACGATGGATCATTAAAAAAAAAAAAACTATTTCATTACATATACTTTCCTCCACAAACCAAATATAGACAGTTCATACTTTGAGATGTAACATACAAATCATACATCATATAAAGTTACAAATTTACAAATGTGTATAGTATTATTGTGCTACTATAACTATGCAGTGTACATAAATTCCTCAAGCTGTACACACGATCGGTCCATCCGATGAGAACGGTCCGACGGACCGTTTTCATCGGTTCACCGATGAAGCTGACTGATGGACTGATGTGCCTACACACCATCGGTTCATGAACCGATCGTGTCAGAACATGGTGACGTAAAACACAATGACGTGATGAAAAAAACGAAGTTGAATGCTTCCAAGCATGCGTCGACTTGATTCTGAGCATGCGTGGATTTTTAACCGATGCTTGTGTGTACTAACGATCGGTTTGGACCTATCGGTTAGCCATCCATCAGTTCAATTTTAAAGCAAGCCCTCTGTTTTTGGACCGAAGGATAACGGACCGATGGGGTCTACACACGATCGGTTTGGACCGATGAAAACGAACTTCAGTCCGTTTTCATCGGTTTGAACCGATCGTGTGTACGCAGCTTCAAATATGTGCTGCATATCATAACAGAACATATTCCCAATGGCAACAAGCAAATAATAGGCAACGCACATAACAAATAAGAAATAAAACATGTAAATCAAACAAAATGAAAGCATTAGTCCATATTCCTATGTGCAATCTTGAATAAAAGATAAATATACCAATGTGCATTACTCAGTATTCCAGGTGCATTCCCACCATCCACTGGACTGTAACGCACTGCATCAAAATGACCACCAGCCTAAATGTAAGTTGAAATGCACTTTATAATCTCCTCTCCATGTAAACAAAAGCCCTTACCTCTACAATCTTGAAATCAGTATAGCTAGATATCCAACTGACAAATCAGTACGCTCTCGTACCACCATCTATGAATGCAATGCTCAGGAAAGAGGCTATTCATAGCAAAATAGGTGTATTTAGTTTATTTTTAACAAAGTTGAAGAAGCAAGGAACGCTCACATGGCATAAGTGCCATCAGCACTATCATGTAGTTTTCATGTGTATACAGAGATTTAGTAAGTTGATATCAGATCACATGACCCAATGTCTGACTTATTATGGGGCATGCGCCACAGTGTCTCCAAGCTCCCTCTGACATGTTTTACTTTCCTCTGGAAAAGTCCAGGTGACAAAATGCATTAACTATATTGCAACATATTGTTAGGGTGAATATTACCGCGCTTACCATAAACGGGGGGAGGGAGAGGGGAGTGGGTGGGTACAGCTGCTGCACTGATTGGTGTATCAACCAAGGCAGATAAAAATGGGGGGGGGGGGTGTAGTGCTGCGCTGTAAGGGAGAAAGTGGGGATGGGATAAAATGAAGAGGAAGTGTGGCAAAAAACTAGATATGTGGAAAAAAGAAAAAAGGTAGGAATAACCTAACTATTATACATAGTAATGTCAGAAAATGACAGTGGTGTATATAAGAAATATATATTGAACGAGCTAAATGTAGCTTAAGCCGGCTACCAAACCAATAACAGTGCAAAATAACATAAAAAGTGTAACTTCCTTATAACAATCTGGTGCACAAAGTGCCAGAAATAGCACGCAACAGTGTTATTCAGGGTGAATGTCCATACAACAGGTAACAATGGGTCAATGCAATGTATAAATGCAATATGGAAATAAAGTTCAAAAAAGATTGCTGATGTAAAAGCCAAAATGCTGTGATGACCAGTTGCAGATGCTATTTCCAAAATAAGTAAAGATGTCCCCTTACCTTACTGCTGTAAGGTAACAGCAGAAAACAAAGCCCAGGAGCACTTTTCAGGTTGAGTCCACTTGTGGTGTCATCCAAATAGGTAAATGTGGTGAGAATGGGTCCTTCCTGGTAATCACCTCCAAACGATAATAGTCACTCACATCCAGGAAAACAAAAAAATGCCCATAGTGTAGTACCATTAAAACAGGGGGGTTTTATTAAAACAAAAACTGGGTACTCACAAGGTTGAAATAAAAAACAGGCATAAAAACACAGGGCGTCCGCCAACGTCACCTCTGGTACCTCATACGCGTATTCGTCACTCCACGTGACTTCCTGCAACATAGTGGTTGGGGCTGTATATTTGATATATAACCAGTAAAATTTAATAAGCAAAAAGGTACTTACAATAAAACATTGTATCATGAACATATAAAACAATCGCCGGCCAGCAGATTGATCGGAGCCCTTCCTCCGTGCGTGGTGACGTCACTGCGCGTCCTCCCATTGACAACGTCCGTTGATGACGAAACGCGCCGGCCGGCCGGCGATTCTTTTTGTATGTTCATGATACAATGTTTTATTGTAAGTACCTTTTCGCTAATTAAATTTTACTGGTTAAACGGAATCACACTATTGGCGTATCCTTTTTCCCATCTTTCTGTGGCTGATCGTGAGTATTGCCCGGTTAAAGACCTGCTGGAAGCTGCGTCCAAAGAACCATCCCAGGATTCAAAGGCCGTGGCTGGGTTATAGCCAATTGCTACATTGAGCTTGCCCTCTGGTAAGCGCCCCCCCCCTTATATCGGTGAAGGGATCACTTTAAGTGTTTTTCCGTCACAGTGGTGGTGTTATTAACCAGGATCCTGTTTGTGTGCTGTTTTTGGGACATTTATTTATTTATCTCAGAACTGGACATTTGCAAGGACTGTATGGGCATTTGTCGTATTTTCTTTAGGGAGACTTGCCGGTTCCTGTTGTGTGCCAAATGCCCTGTGGTATACATCAATTAACATATGTCTGCTTCAGTTTATGAAGATATAATATTATTTTAACCATTTACTCATCAGTGGACTGATGTATATCATTATTGTCACAATTTTACTGTTTATGTGGGCGCGGCTTTGCTAAGTTGTATTGTATTTTGTGTTATCACACGACAGCCGCTGCCTAATTCCATTTCTTTTCCTTTCTTTATTTAGTGTAATTTTATATGGTTATGTGTATTGTGACACCGGCGCAACTAAGGCCTCGTACACACGATCAAATCTGTCTGCTGGCAACGGTCTGCTAGACCGTTTCAGCAGACAGATTCGATCGTGTGTACGGGCAAACAGACGGATTTGGCCACCCGACAGATTTCAAAGCATGCTTTGAAATCTGTCGGCTGGGAACCCGTTCGCCCGACATCTCTGCTGGTTAGTATGCTAACCAGCAGACATGTCTTCTCGCACACGTGCCGAATGATTTCGACGCATGCGCGGAAGTGTTTTACTTCCTGGTGCGGTAACGTGGCGGCGTCAACGTCACCGCCACGTCAGCGTGCTGTCTGCTGGCGGGGATTTTGGTTTGCTCGTGTGTACACGCGAGCAAACCAAAATGCCAGCAGACAGATCTGTTCAAATCGGTCGGTCCGACCGATTTGAACAGACAGATTTAATCGTCTGTACAAGGCCTTAGTGTGTAATATAAATATATGTCAATCTGCTGCAGTTATTGTAAACACCTGTGACAAGTGAAAAAATGAAAATGTGGATTGTGTATATGTGACATATACTCCTGCGCTGATTGTCTAAATCTAAATTGTCAAATATTCAAAAAAATCAATAAAAATATATATATAAACAAATATCCATGAACACCAGTGTTAATTTAAACCATATAGAATAAATAAATATTGTACAAAGTATAAAGTTCGGATCCTGTTGGTGCGTGCTATTGCACCTATAAGCAGTCCATAATTCTTTAATTTTCTTATTCCAAGTGAAAACCGTGCTCTATACTGTGGAATCATTTATGTTCATTTATACTGTGGAATCATTTATGTTCTCTGTGTAGGTTTCTACACAATATAAAGGATCGTGCGGAACCGCTACTTAAAGGATATTACATGCTGTTTCCCTTATGTGATCTGGTGAGCGCAATCTTTACTAGAGGTGGTGGTGACACTAATTAAGGGTGCCAAGTCACGGAGAACATAAATGATTCCACAGTATAGAGCACGGTTTTCACTTGGAATAAGAAAATTAAAGAATTAAGGACTGCTTATAGGTGCAATAGCACGCACCAACAGGATCCGAACTTTATACTTTATACAATATTTATTTATTCTATATGGTTTAAATTAACACTGGTGTTCATGGATATTTGTTAATATATATATATTTATTGATTTTTTGAATATTTGACAATTTAGATTTAGACAATCAGCGCAGGAATTTTATATGGTTAGCGCAGTTTTTTGTTTTTCTTATCGGTGTTTAAATACCTGAGAAAAGCTACAGAGGTCCTGCACCATTGCCTACTAATGCCGCGTACACACGATCATTTTTTGTGATGAAAAAAAACGACATTTTCTGTGAAGTAAAAAACTACGTTTTTAAAACGTAATTTTTCAAAGACGATGTTGCATACACACCATCGTTTTTTTCACAAAAAGCGAGGTTACGTTCACCACTCTTTTCCATTGAAGCTCGCTTCATAACTAGCTTCTGGGCATGCGCGGGTTGAAAAACGTCGTTTTAAACAACGTTTTTGCTACACACAGTGACTTTTTGTGAAACAAAAAACGACGTTTTGAAAAACGACACAAAAAATTCAAGCATGTTGGAATTTTTTTTTGGTCGTTTTTTTTAAGACAAAAAACTACGTTTTGCCCACACACGATCAATTTAAATGACGTTTTAAAAAACGTCGTTTTATTTCATCGCAAAAAACGACCGTGTGTACGCGGCATAAGACTCTGCTTTGAACGTGATCTATGCATTGAAGCATCAGGTGGAATATTGCTGCACTCATTGCCTCCAGCATGTAGAATGTGCCACTCTGATCCAGTGATATGATAACTGTTCTGTTAGAGGTTTCTACTAAGCAGGGCCATCAGCCAAGAGACCTGAAGCAACACAGCCTATGCCAGCTCCTAAGCGTTTACTGGAACAGGAAAACCGAGGTAAGTGTAATGCACATGATCACACCTTGTACTTCTGGAAGGGCATAGAGCCAATATAAATATAGGAAGCAGCCTCCTTTTTTTTTTTTACTATTTTTAAGAATGTAGGCCCTGCAAACCAAATGTGTAGAAAAGATCAAGCATCTCACCAAATGAGCAGTCTTTTTCTTATTGTATCATACCTACACATCCTGCTAAATGGTGTAATTTGCAAGCACAAATAACATGTTTAACCACTTAAGACCTGGACCAAAATGCAGGTAAAGGACCTGGCCAGTTTTTGCGATTTCTGCGGTTTTTATTTTTTGCTCTATAAACAAAAATAGAGCGACAATTTTGAAAAAAAACAATATTTTTTCCTTTTTGCTATAATAAATATCCCCCAAAAATAAAAATAAAAATATTTTTTTTCCTCACTTTAGGCCGATACATATTCTTCTACATATTTTTGGTAAAAATAAGCGTTTATCGATTGGTTTGCGCAAAATTTATAGTGTTTACAAAATAGGCGATAGTTTTATTGCATTTTTATTAATAATTTTTTTTTACTACTAATGGCGGCGATTAGCGATTTTTTTCGTGACCGCGACATTATGGCGGACACATTGGACAATTTTGACACATTTTTGGGACAATTGTCATTTTCACAGCAAAAAATGCTATATAAATGCATTGTTTACTGTGAAAATGACAATTGCAGTTTGGGAGTTAACCACTAGGGGCGCTGAAGGGGTTAAGTGTGACCTCATATGTGTTTCTAACTGTAGGGGGCGGGGCTGGACGTGTGACTTCATTGATTGTGTTTCGCTATATCAGGGAACACACGATCAATGACAGCGCCACAGTGAAGAACAGGGAAGCTGTGTTTACACACAGCTCTCCTCATTCTTCAGCTCTGGGGACCGATTGCGGGACTCCATCGGCGATCGGGTCCGTGGCCGTGGTCATGGAGCTTTGGACCAGGTCGTGGGCGCGTGCCACGGCTGGGCACTTAAAGAGGACGTACAGGTACGTGCTTGTGCCCAGCCGTGCCATTCTGCCGACATATATGTGCAGGAGGCGGTCCTTAAGTGGTTAACAGATATGCTCTCAAGAAAAAAGTGTTGGAATAGAAGTCACTCTATCTATTGTGATGTTGACCGCATTCCTCAGCACTAATGTAATCTGGCACATGCAGAAACAGCCCCTGTTTAACCTCTATGGATCACATTGTTAATCAAGCTGAAAAAAAAATCCATGGAATGGTGTTGCAGAGCTGATCAGGACTAATAATGTTTACAGCACAGACCCCTTTCATACTTCAAAGTGGTTGTAAACCCAATTCATGAAATTTGAGCTGGGCACATCTATCTGCAGTATTTTGTTATCTCTCTTCAATGAGCTAAGTCTTAGGCCTCGTACACACGATCGGACATATCCGATGAAAACGGTCCGCGGACCATTTCCATCGGATATGTCCGATCGGGAGTTTGATCCGATGGCGTGTACACACCATCGGATCAAATTCCCCGCCGCCGGACAGCGCGGTGACGCGGCGGTGACGTTGACGCCGCCACGTCACCGCCACGTCACCGCACCAGGAAGTTGAACACTTCCGCGCATGCGCCGAATCCATTCGGCGGCGGCGCGGCGGCGGTGGGGGACGACATGTCTGCTGGTAAGTGTACTAACCAGCAGACATGTCGGGCGGACAGATTCCACCGGATGGATTTCAAAGCATGCTTTGAAATCTGTCGGGTGGAGAAATCTGTCCGCTAGCCCATACACACGAGCGGAGATGTCTGCTGAAACTGTCCATCGGACCGTTTTCAGCGGACATATCCCCTCGTGTGTACGAGGCCTTATAGCTCTCTTCTGACTAGTGTTGAGTGGAATACGCCATATTCGATTTCGCGATATTGCGTGAATATATAGAAGAATATTCGCGAATATTCGCTAATATCGAATATTCGTGATATTTTATCCAAAAAAAATTTGCGAAATTTCGCTAATGCGAAAATGATTGCGAAATTCTCATAAACGGAGATCATTTCCTGTATTACTAAACTAATATGCACTAAACACTAACTCTACACTAACTCTACTTAAAAGAAAGGAGAATAAGGGGGCAAAAAAAGGGCGGAGAAGATAATCGCGCAATATTCCTATTGCGCGATTATCTTCTCCGCCCTTCTTTTGCATCAGAGCCAATCAGAATAACTCGAATATTCGGCAAAAGGAATATCGCGCAATATTCCTTTTGCCGAATATTCGAGTTATTCTGATTGGCTCTGATGCAAAAGAAGGGCGGAGAAGATAATCGCGCAATATTCCGTTTGACGAATATTCGAGTTATTCTGATTGGCTCTGGTGCAAAAGAAGGGCGCATCAGAGCCAATCAGAATAACTCAAATATTCGGCAAAAGGAATATTGCGCGATTATCTTCTCCGCCCTTCTTTTGCATCAGAGCCAATCAGAATAACTCGAACATTCGGCAAAAGGAATATCGCGCAATATTTCTTTTGCCGAATATTCGAGTTATTCTGATTGGCTCTGATGCAAAAGAAGGGCCGAGTAGCTGATGCGATTCTTTTATGTTGCCGAAAATTCGCAATGCGAATTTTCGGCAACATAAAAGAATCGCATCAGCTACTCTGCCCAGGGTCTCTCTCTAATCATACCAGCAATGCTTTTAGACGTCGATGGAGATGACTAGGATGTGATCTGTTTTACAAATACATTTGAAAAAATACGAATATTCGCCGCAATATTCGAGTTATTCGCGAATACTCGAATATGCAATATTCGTAGTGAATATTCGCAATGCGAATATTCGTGAGCAACACTACTTCTGACCCGTTCCTCTGTTATCGGCCTGAGAACTCCTGAAAAATTCTCAGACACATCAGTTAAAAGCAGCCTTAAATTTCTGTCTGGGGAGGTTTGCTATAAATAGATTAGCAGGGAGCTGGCCCTGTTACAAAACACCTCTGAGGCCCTGTACACACGATCAGACCGGTCTGATGAAACTTGTCCGACGGACCGTTTTCATCAGACAACTCTGAACTTGTCTGATGTGCGTACACACCATTGGACCAAAATCCGATCAGACCAGAACGCGATGACGTAGAACACAACGACATGATGAAAAAATGAAGTTCAATGCTTCCAAGCATGCGTCGACTTGATTCTGAGCATGCGCAGGTTTTTGGTCCGATGCTTTTGTGTACTAACCATCGAACCTGTCCGACGGACAGGTGTCCATCAGACAGGTTTTAAAGCATGTTTTAAAACTTTGGTCCGACGGACAATGGTCTGATGGGCCGTACACACCATTGAACTGGTCCGATGAAACTGGTCTGCAGACTAGTTTCATCGGACCTGTCTGATCGTGTGTACGCGGCCTGAGAGTCTCTGCCTGTGATGAGAGGGGGTGTGTGCCTTTCCTCCAATCAGCAATTTTAGCTACCTTGGTTTTATAAATGTAAAGATGGCAGATAGGAATGTAAAACCTATGTAGGGAGATTTGGTTCATCCCTGTGTATCATCTGAGGCTGTTCACTTCACTGGGTGTATGGAGGGTTTACATCCACTTTAAGGCTAAAGTGTCTGAAGTGGGAGATATTTGCTAGCATTAATTGTACCGCCTTGTTTTGCAGTAAGACATACAGTATATTTACTCGGCTATCATTGATTATACAAGTATAACTTTCTTACAAATCCCACAATCATGTTTTTTAGATGTTTTAGTGTTCTTCTGGCTCTTCCCACTTTTTCAAGGTTTGCCACTTTCAAGTGGGATGAAAAGTCGGGTTTTTACAGAGCATTCCTCACAAACATACAGTATATGTGCCTAAATCAAAGTTAAAAAGTCACATAAATAAAAGCATAATTTCACATACATTTGGCAAATGAGTTTTGAGTAAAGGTATTCTTTGTGCTGACGCACATGTTGGCTCCGTCATTCATCTAAAGTCATGACCACAGTAAGCTCTGGCTAGCCTCTCAAGAAGTGAAATGTATTTTAAATCCCCCAAGGATTTCCTGAATAATATGATTAGTTAAGTGATACTGGTGTCTCAAAGACCTTGGTTCTAGTTCTTAGACAGATTGAACACTTCCTCAAAGTTTCTACAGTGGAAATTCTAGTGACAAGAAACTTTAAATTACAATAACAAGAGTTTCCTTAAAAAAGGTAAGGATTCTTGCGCTTCTCTTGGTGAAGATATTCATCCTGTGAAATCCTGTGAATTGTACATGAACCACTGAGGGCTGGCCCAAAACTACTTCAAGGCAAAACAGAAACCATAAGTACTGGTTGTGGTGTTATAATAGGTTTAAAAAAAATCCAGATGCAGGGATTAAACTTAAAATTGTATTTAAGGAAAATGTTGTGAACGATGTAATTTACTAAATATTTAAGCGACATCTCTAAATGTGTATTAGTGCACAAAACATGTTTTTTAAATGCAAAATCAGATATAAACTATATAGTACATAAACTTTAATAGCATCCTAGTCTTATGCCGCGTACACACACACAATCAGAAATTCCGACAAGAAAAGTCCAATATGAGCTTTTGCTCCATCTGACATTTGCTGTCGAAATTTCCGCCAACAATAGATTGAAAACATGTTCTCTACATTTTGGGCTAATGAAGGCCAACCACACACCCTTCTTTTTTGTTAGGAGTTAATGAGGTCTGCCTATTGGAGTTCCAAAGCTTCACTTTAACCCATAAAATGTCAATAGCTACAAGAACTCAAGAGAAGGCATATAAACTGTTGAGTAGATGGTATAGGTGTCCTTCTACCCTTCATCAAATTAACCAAGAAATATCTGATACCTGTTGGCGTTGCCATGAGTCCAAGGGAAATATGATTCATATCTGGTGGGACTGTCCCCCGGTGAGAAGGTTTTGGAAACATATTTTTGACCTATATGGTAAATTAGTGGATATAACTATCCACGCATCACCCAGAGTGTCTCTTTTAAACATGATTCCAAGCTCTTTAAAGAAAGCAAAGGAGGATGTGCTCAGACACTTCCTCCCTGCAGCTAGAGCAGTCATTCCACGACACTGGAAATCAACGATCGTACCCTCCCTGGGGGAATGGGCAATTGAAATGAACTTTATTAGAGACCTAGAAGGTCTGATGGCAGGGAAAAGGGAAGAGAAGAACAGTTCTCCCATACCTGGTCCGTTTGGTCCAAGTTTCGACAGTCAGCTGAGTTTCTAAATTGGGTTAAGGGATATTCTACTATTGTTTAGCTATGTTTGAGTGACTATAATTATCAATATCTACACAATTCTTGTCTTTTTTTCCTCTTTTTTCTTTCTGGCTTGGAATAACATCTGATCAGTTCTATAAGCTAAAGTGGAGTACCCACTTAGTCTTTTTTATTTTTTTCCCTTTTCTTTTTATTTTCCTTTCCTTTTTTTCTTTTTCTTTCCTTTTTTCTTTTCTTTTTTTTCTTTATTTTTTTCTTCCCTTTATAAAGAAGACTTGTAGTGAAGATCTGTATATATATTGTATTATGTAAGTATAATCCCTGTAATATCAATATAAAACAATAAAATAATATTGTAAAGGAGTTCCAGGCACTGAGCCCACAACTTTATATATAAAAAAAGGCAACACGCCTAAAGTAGAATTTTTTTTTTTCTTATCAATTTTATTGAGACAAAATATGAGTGAACAATCATGCAAATGATAGTATGTACATCACAATGGGTGTATATATATATATATATATATATATATATTGTACAGGACGCCGGGGTTGGGTCCTGGGCGGGTGCTATACGGCACCACTATTTGGACTATGGTCCATTTAAATAGAGGTAGAAGGTTCAGGGGGTCACCCAAAAGTGGGTGAAAAGTTCCAGGCAGATGCTAATTCAGAGAGGACTGGCTCGCAGTCTTCTCTATATTAATAAAGTAGTTTGGGGCCTGGAATTTTGGAGGCTCCAAAGTGTTATTTGGGTGGGACGGAGCCTCCACTCCTAAACCTTGGGAGCCAGCGCACAAGGTGTTAACTCTCCCAGAGAACCACCCATTAAAGCAGGAAGTGGTGCTGGAGGTAGTGAGTGAGTTTGGAGAGTACACCAGTGAGGACAAGATGGCAGTGTGCTAGCTGCACAGTGAGGACTTTTGGAGTGCAGGGGATGAGGACTTGTCTTCCCACAAACCGTATGTCGTTTACTTTCACTGTTTTGTGCTGGAAATAAGCAGACTTTTTGTTGACGCTGGAGCCAAGCAGACTTTTAAGTTATAGTTTTCTGTCATGCTGAGAAAGCCTTGTTTTGCTTTTCTGTGAATAAAAGCCTTTTTTCTTTAAAACAACGGTTTAAGCACTGAATCCCTGCTGAGCTATAGCCCCCAAACGTTACAATATATATATATATATATATATATATATACACACATTAAACTGATAATATAATTCATTAGTCCAAACATGTTTATCATTATATTGTATTGGTTTCCAGACTGCTGCCCTCAGGCCGGATGGGGTTTTTTGCTTGCCTTTATCCAGCCCTTGGGGTACTGTTCCTCCCACTGGTATGAGGCACTATTCCTCCCACTAATACCAACTATGAGGCACTATTCCTCCCACTAATACCAACTATGGGACACTATTTTTCCTCCTACTGACCACAGACGTTATGTCATTTATTTACTCCCACTGACAACCAAGCCTGAGACATTGTCTACCCCCTGATGCTGGGGCACTCTCTACTCCCACTGACCCCACTCCTGCCCCCCTAAGTCTGAAAGACTGTAAAATGGTCCTTTGTTTAGAAAGTTTGGAGACCCCTGTTATATAGAACATTGGATGGCTTTTTGGAAATAAGGTTGTGGCTGAGTAAAATGACTATTTGTATTGGAATTAAGGCCACATGTAAACGTTTGTTGTATGTTCCATAATTAATTTGTACTTATTGCATGCCAAACCGGAAGTGATGCCTGGAACACATCTGCGAGCCATACTTCCTTTCAGCCTTATGGCATGTGTTCCACTATTCTCTGCACGCTTATCCTCCATGACTTTCAGCCATTTGGGATTGGATCATTGTGCAGTAATATAAGGATATGCAATTAACAAAAATACGATTAAGGAGAGTAAATTCCTTATTGGAGACAAATAATAGATCTGCCCCAAACTCATAAGTGGCTACCAGTGCCAAGCAGGTATATTTACAAAAGTGGCCACTTTTACATACAAAAGTGAATGGATATTTGACACACACCTATTTTCTCACAATTGCTTATGACTTTTTGTTTATATTTATATATTTAAAACAAGAATGCATTTGATTTTATGTATGCTACTATTAGTAATGAGAATTTGGAGGTTTTTAGATTTGAAAGAAGAGGGGCTGCCCCTCAAAACACATAAGCCATATTGAACACAAATGAGGTCTTCCTGTGTTATCAGACATGCATTGTTCATCCGGAGACAGTTCATGTACACAGGACTTTTTTACAACCTTTCCTGAACAATTTAACTTGACAGATAGTAACCGATGTTTAAAACGTCTGTTTTGCCGCGTTTAAATGTCACGTTTAGCAGCGTTTTGCCGCGTTTGCGTTTAGAAGCATTTTGTTTTTCATTTTTTTCCAAGGAGGCAATAATGAAAAACGCCTGTAAATGAAATGCAGCTAAACGCGAGTTACCGCATTTAGACGCGTTTGAAATACCTGTCAGCTCAGCTTCAGAACCCATTATTTTGTGTTTCAAAAAATGCCTCTAAACTCAACTGCCTAGAAACGATTTTAAACGACTCTGTGTACATATACTGATAAGATAACATAGAGGAGAGTTTAGAGGCAATTCAAAAAAATGCCCAACTGCTCCTAAACGTCTGTTTAGCAGCAGCAGTTTACATGAGGCCTTGATCTTGGCTTTTTGATATGCGTACCTATTTTATTCTTTGTGCGTATATATTAGTTTTTATTTGTCAATAAATGGTGTATTATGTTAATGCGCTACCTTGGTGCACACTCTTTTTGTTTCTTTTGTTATTTTGTAGAGCTGCACTTGAATGGGATGCCCATAGTCCCAGGAGGGCTGCAAGGCTTGTCAGGGCTGTAACCATAAACTAAAAGAGTGGAAGAGATGATATATCTGTAGCACCACATTCAAGCGCAGGAAATTGAGTACATAAAGTTCCCATATCAGCACCTGACTCTGATCTGACCTGTATATGAATCCCTTACCTGCCTTATCCTACACATTAACCCCTTTATCTCCATCCTCCCACTGTATGTGACATGTACATAACTTCTTCACCTCTTGGTTCCTCTGTGTTCAATATACAGTATTTAAGGTGCCTAGTGCAAGTTGAGAAGAGGAGATTAAGTGGGGATATGATGAACAAGTATAAATACATAACTGGTTTATATAGTGAACTTGTGTGTTGAGTTATTCACTTTTGGGTCATTACAGAGGACAGGATCTGGAGGAGAAGAAATGTGGAAATGTGGAAAGGCTCCGTTGATCCCCGCTGAGCTGGCGGATGATAGGTCCGTCTCCGCTCACTGTGCAGTGACAGACCTGTCAGAGCTCTGCTCTCCTCTATGGGGAGATCATATGAAAACAGACCGCTTGTCTGTTTTCAGACGATCTGCCAGGTAGATGAAAAATGGATAGGATCGGAGTGGATGTGAGCGGACATGTCACTGCTGACATCGTCGCTCCATAGACCCGCATGGAGCGTCCGCATGTGTGAAAAGGGGCCTTATATTCTAAAATTTGCACGATTCCCCCATCAACACAGACAGTGTTGACAGGGAATCCCTTCCCGCCAAGACATTGATTATTGCTAGAGGCTATTTCGAGCTTGGTTGTACCCAAGTTGATTAATCATTCAACTTGGTACAATTAGCCTGCCCATACATGGTCCAAATCTAGGCTGGTTCTTGCTGAAACAGCTGAGATTAAAACCGTCTATGGCGGTATTCTGCTATATTGATTGGTTTGCGCAAAAGGTATAGCATCTACAAACTATGGTATTCTTTTATTTTTTGTATTACATTTTTTTTACTAGTAATGGCGGTGATCAGCGACTCATGGCAGGACTGCGACATTGCGGCGGACATTTGTACACTAACCGACACTTTTGACACTTTTTGGGGACCAGTGACACTCATACAGTGGTCAGTGATAAAAAACATGCATCCCTTCCTTCCTGTATAATCACAGCGAGAGCAAGCCGACCCCTATTTGGCAGAGTCGGATTACGTATATATATATATATATATATATATATATGTGTGTGTGATCCTTCGCAGAGGTGCCTCCCTGTGGACCATAAGTGGTTAAAAAGGACTAACTTAGAGCAAAAGCTTTTCGAACCATTAGATACATATACCCACTTTCACTTACAACGTGGCTCTGCTCTGTCCCAGCTAAGTCACCTCTTATTAATCAGTGGGCCATTCCTGTGAGTTTAAATTCATTTGAAAAAGGAGATAACACCACTATGAGATTTCCCAGCTTCCTAAAACAAACCACAGACAAATAGAGGAAGCTCATCTGCTAATGCAAGAGACATTTTCCTAAAATACATATTACACAATTATACAATTAAAAAGAGAGAGGGGGAGTCTGTGGCTGTTTTATGGATCCTTTCCACTGCTTAAAATGTACGTAGACAAAAATCCACTGATCCATAGCTATACAGATAAGATTTTTTATTTATTTTTTCATTTTTAGTACTCTAAACACTTACTAAGCATTTACAGACTGAGCAGCAAATCTGAGATAAAATAATAAATGCACCCTGTTCCAGGGAATGAACAATGTAGTTCCATAAACATTCAATGCTAATGTGTATGGTCACCTGTAAACTTTAGGGGCCAGATTCACAGAGCCATTACGCTGGCGTTACACGAGATGCACGGCGTAAGTCTAAATTTGTGCATGCGTTTCAATGCGCCGCATCCCCAAAACGAGATACGCAAGAAATCTACTTTTTTTGGACCGGCGTAATTTCGATAGAACGGCGTATCCGTCCGCCCAAAACTGCGCTAGACACACCATTGATTTGCTATTCAAATATGCAAATGAGGGAGTTACGGGGATCCACAAAAGTAAGTTGGTGCAGCGCAGGCTACGCGTCGTGCGCAACAGCTGCACGTCCTGTCTAAAATTAGACCATATAAAAGGTGGAATAAAATTAGACAATCCGTCTACATGTCAGCTAAAGCAACACTGTTAGTGAGGAGCTGAGCAGTCACACTTGCTGGACAACAAACTTTATGCCAACATGCCAGGGGCATCCTTGCTCATAGCTATACTAATGACTTTAGATGAGCAAAGAAGGAGGAGGGCACGGGAGAGGATATACCGCACACGCATAGACCTCTTTGGCATGAGTGATTCTGAGGTGTATCGCATCTGCAGATTCACCCCTCATGCCATCCTGGAATTAACCATAACCCTGCAGGATGACATCACCAGCCCAACACACCGTTCACATGCAGTGCAGCCACTGGTCAAGGTCATGGCAACACTCCATTTCCTTGCCAGTGGCTCTTTTCAAAGAACAAGTGGAGTGGTGGCTGGGATGTCACAATCCTCCATGAGCAGATGTGTGCACCAGGTTATCCCTGCAATCCTCAGACGCATGGCCAACCAAATCATCAAACCCACCACTGAGGACCTGCGGCTGAAGGCAATGACAGATTTCTACAGAATTGCCAGATTCCCACGCACCGTGGGGGCCATTGATTGCATACATGTGGCACTCCAGCCCCCCCCCATGAGACAGAGCACATATACCGCAATCGGAAGCATTGGCATTCCATCAACGTACAGGTGGGAGTCGATGCCCCAGGCCTCATATGGCACGTCCGTGCCAAACACCCCGGATCCAGCCATGACAGCTACATATACAATCTGAGCCCCATCCGAATGGAATTCAAACAAAACATGTATGGGGACACCTGGCTGGTTGCTGAGTGACATAGGTGGCAGGCATGACTGTCCCCCCCATGATGCACACATCACAAGGGGCACATGCATGACTAACATCCTCCTGTCTTTTCCCTTACAGGTGACTCTGCATATGCATCTCATGACTCCTATCCGGAACCCCCAAACCCCAGGAGAGGAAAGATACAATGAAGCCCACGCCCAAACACGTGCAGTGGTGGAACGCACCTTTGGCCTCCTGAAGTCACGTTTCCGATGCCTGGATAAGTCTGGGGGTACCCTGTTGTATTCCCCAAACTTCGTGTGACAGATCATCGGTGCATGTTGCATGCTGCACAACTTCGCAGTGAGAAAGGGCCTACAGATTGACATACGTGATGACCTGACCACTGAACCAGACAATCCCTCCCTAACCGAGGCTACCCCGTCTTCTGAGATAAGAGCAGCCAGGAGACAGCTCACATTAGGCATCTTTGTACGTTAAACACACACATTAATCATGGCACAATGAGAATGCACGCATGCACACCACTGTGGTCCCTAGCACAGACACATCACATCCTGATCAAATCACCATGCAGGACTTGTGAGCAGCAACGCCACGCCACGGCTCCAATTATGTCATTGTACATTCATACACCATTCACACGAACCTGGGGATCAGTTCCCCCTGGTCCTGGGGAACCCTTCTCCACCACAAATGAGGGTGACACCCCTTTTCCGGCAGGAATGTCACCCCCACATTCCGAAATCATTCACAACACAAAAAAAAATTGACCAGCAAAAAAAAAAAAAATTCCAGCAAAAAAAAAAAAATCCCCATAAAAAAAAAAGTCCTGAAAAAAAAAAGGGGGGGAAACCAAATTGATGCCGCTGGCGTGACCCACAGGGGAGACTCATGGGGAAAGTGGGGGTAATCCGGGGAAGGAGGAGCAGCCCCTGGTCTCTGTCCACCTGGCGGCCTGCCCTCCAAGGCCACGGCAATTCTGGTCAGGCCAGCACTTAGTGATGCCGTATTGGCCTGCATAGCCTGGGTAAAGGCCCTCACATCCTGCCCAACGTCTGCTGTAGTAGTCTGCAGTTCGTTTAGGCAGTTTGTAAGAGCCAGGGAGTGGCAGTCCAGGTCCCCAAGCGTATCCTTTATGGAGGACAGGCTCTCCTTCATCCGCCCCAAAGTCTGGCTGACCTGTCCCAGATGGTGGGTCTGAAGGGCCTGGTCCCTTCTGAGATTGGCGGGCAGAACCTCGGCCACCCCCTGGTCTTCTGGGATGACTTCCTGCCTCCAGCTGATGCTTGTGGCCGGGGAGAAGGGGAGGCCCTTGGGAGGGGAGCCCTGTTGGGGGAGGAGTGGGAGGGGCTAGCCCTTATGGAGGGCTGGCTGCCGCCAGCCAGAGAGGAAGACTCCTCCAAAAACAACAATCCTCCTCCTCAAACTCCTCCTCCTCCAACTCCTCCGAGGACTCCGGCTCTGTCTGGGGGTCCTCATCAGGCTGTTGTCCCGGGGATGGCGCGGTCAGGCCAGATGGCCCAGCACCCTCCTGCACATCTGTGGATGACACAAAACATTCACAGGTTGGAGGATCCACACACTTGCCACATATTCCTTCCCCCCCCCCCTCTCCCACACATGCTACACACCAGATAGGGAAAAAAAAACCTTACCTGGCATCACGGCTTTCTGACTGGAGTCATAGCCAGGCAGGCCCTCCACTTGTTGTCTATTAAAGGTGTGGGCCACCGCACGCTCCTCCACTGTCAGCCTAACAGGGCATGGTGGGGCCCCTCCAGTGCCCCTGGCATGGGCTGCCATTTTGGCCAGCTTCCCACGGACCACACACCGGAGGTCATTGATTTTCTTTACGATCCCCTCGCGTGTCCGGGTCCCCCCCCAATGCATTTACCTGGTCGGTAATGTTCTGCAAAATCTCCTTCTTCCTGGCCGGGCTGGTGTTGGCACTCTCCGGGCCGTGAAGGAAACGGCCATATTGGGTAAGGGCCCAGGCAATAATTTGTTTCTTCCCCAAAGAAAAATTGCTCTTCCACTTCCTCTCAGTCATATTCATACAACAACTCTCTCCCAAACAATCACCAAAAATCACTCACAAAAACAAGCAGGAAAAATCAAGCAACAAAACAAACAAACAAAATCTATCAACCAAAAAGTCTCACAACCAGTCACCAAAAGACACTATCAAATATATTCTACAAAACACTAGATCAAACAGTCAACAAATATCACAAAGACAAGTCACAACGCAACAAACAACAGAACAAAAGCACCTTGCTGTATAGCAGTGTTTCTCAATTCCAGTCCTCACGCCCCCCCAACAGGTCAGGTTTTCAGGATCTCCATTATTTTGCACAGGTGATTTGATCAGTTTCACTGCGTTAGTAATTCCCATAGCCTTTTCATCTGAGGGAAATCCTGAAAACATGACCTGTTGGGGGGGCGTGAGGACTGGAATTGAGAAACACTGCTGTATAGGAAGGGATACAAAGGGATGTACTTTTGCAAAGGAAAGGCGTTTCTGTCTGTCTATTTATGCTGTCTGCGTAGTTCACTAAGTTGCCCGGGTCCACTTCCAATTTCACTGATTGCCCCATTCCCGAGTTGTGAGCATGCGCACAGAGGTGCTGACCATGGTCTGCTTCATGTGCGCATGCGCGAGCCGGCTGGCCCTTCATTTGCATGGGGTCACGGCTCATTTCAATGGAACACGCCCACGTCCTTCCCAATTTGAATTACTCCACCTTACGCCTCGGAATTTACGTTACACCGGTGCTAATTTCTGCGCAAATACTACGAGGATACGGTGATTGCGCCTCTACATTGCGCCCATCTAACGTAAAGGAGGTGTGCTACGCTGGTCAAAATATGCGCCAATGAACGTGAATCTGGCCCTAGGTTTTTAAAAACTAGACTGCCTAAGGTCACATAGTGGAATGTCCATCTACTGGTGTAAGCACAAAGGTCCCAAGAAAACTTTCTCTAAAATGCAGCGCATCCGGAAAGTATTTACAGCGCTTCAATTTTTTCAACATTTTTACAGCCTTATTCCAAAATAGATTAAATCCATTATTTTCCTCAAAATTCTACAAAAGTACCCCATAATGACAACATGAAAGAAGTTTGTTTGAGATCTTTGCAATTTTTTTAAAAATAAAAAATGAAAAAATCACCACATGTACACAAGTATTCAAAGCCTTTGCCATGACACTCAAAATTTTACTCAGGTGCATCCTGTTTCCACTGATCATCCTTAAAGGGGTTCCTACAACTTGTGTAGAGTCAAGTGTGATAAATTCAGTTAATAGGACATGATTTTGAAAGGCACAGGGCTGTCTATATAAGATCCAGCAGTTAACAGTGCATGTCAGAGCACAAACCAAGCCATGAAGTCCAAGGAATTGTCTGTAGACCTCCAAGACAGGATTGTATGGAGGCACAGATCTGGGGAAGGGTACAGAAAATGTTGAGCATAGTGGCCTCCATCATCCTTAAATGGAAGAAGTTTGGAACCACTAAAACTATTCCTAGAGCGGGCCATTTGGCCAAACTGAGCGAGGGCCTTAGTTAGCGGGGTGACCAAGAACCTGATGGTCACTCTGACATGGCTCCAGCATTTCTCTGTAGAGAGAACCCTCCAGAAGAACAATCATCTCCACAGCACCCCACCAATCAGGCCTGTGTGGTAGAGTGGCCAAACAAAATTCACTCCTCAGTAAAAGGCACCTGACAGCCCACCTGGAGTTTGCCAAAAGCCACCTGAATGTCTCTTAGACCATGAGAAACAAAATTATCTTGTCTGATTAAACTCTTTGGCCTGAATGGCAAGCGTCATGTCTGGAGGAAACCAGGAACCTGTCATCACCTGGACAATAACATCCCTACAGTGAAGCATCGGGGTGGCAGCATCATGCTGTGGGGATGTTTTTCAGAACCAGGAACTGGGGGACTAGTCATCATTGAGGGAAAGATGAATGCAGCAATGAAGAGAGACATCCTTAATGGAAACCTGCTCCAGTGCTCTCTGGACCTCAGACTTGGGCAAAGGTTCATCTTCCAACAGGACAACTCTGTGAATATCCTAGAGTGGCCCAGCCAGAGGCCAGACTTGAACCCAATTGAACATCTCAAGAGAGATCTGAAAATGGATTTGAACTGATGCTCCCCATTCAGCCTAAAGAACCTTGAGAGGTCCTGCAAAAAAGGATGGGAGAAACTGCCTAAAAATAGGTGTGCCAAGATTGTAGTATCATACTCAAAAAGGCTGTAATTTGTGCCAAAGGTTCTTCAACAAAGTATGTGTGAGTCGTGCTGTGCCCGCCGATTGGCTTCCGCTGTGTGCTGGGAGCCGAGTGTTCCCAGCACACAACGGGAAAAACCCGTCTTTTGCCCGAGATTTCGGGCTGGAAGTGGGTGCAAATACCTGTCTTTAGACAGGTCTCTGCACCCCCCTCCCCCCTGAAAGGTGTCAAATGTGACACCGGAGGGTTCCGATCAGCGGAACTTCACTTTAGGATGGAGATCCACTTTAAAAGCCAGAGTTTCTTTGTACACAGAGAAGCTTTGACAGCTACTGCTGTCATTAAAAGCTATCTGACTCTGTGTTTATCAACAATACTGTTCAGAAAGGAAATAAAAAGATACAAAGTAACATTGTTATTTTGTATTTATTCAATATTCAAATTATGTCAGTTAAAGCAACCAGACGATTTTTTCTCTTTGTTTTCCTTTGTATTTTATTAAGCATTAACATTTTACCTTTTTTTGTTTATTAATGTTTTTGAACAAAACATTTAACATATATTTTACACATTTCACATTTAAAAGAAGAGCATGATTAAAAACACAAACACTTTATTTCATTTGTATTTAACATTGCAATGCTTTGTACTAGAATCACAATTCTTATGTTATTTTAAACAGGATAAAATATACAGGGCCAGATTCAGGTACAATTTCCCTGGTGCAGAGTATCAGAGATACACTACGCCGCCGTATTTTACCTGGCTCTCGCGGCGGAATCGAAATACGCGATTAGGGGGTGTGAAGCATTTAAATTAGGCTCGTCCCCGCGGCGATCGAACTGCGCATGCTCCGTTCTGAAATTTTCCGCCGTGCATTGCGCGAAATAACGTCGTTACGTCATTTTTTTTTTTACGTACATTCCTATTCCCAGACGACTTACGCAGAAAAAAAAAAAAAAAATGAAATTCGACGCGGGAACGACGGCCATACTTAACGTGGGCCGTCTAACTATAGACCAGCTAATAGCTGGTATAACTTTACGCAGCCAAAAAGATGACTACAGATGTCGTAAGAGATTGCGAAGGACGATCGTAACTTTGTGGATCGCCGGAAAAAGCTCATTTGCATACCCCGACGTGGAAAACGACCCGAACTCCACCCAGCGGCCGCAAAAAGATTGCAGCGTAGATCCGAAGGCGTACGAAGACGTAAGCCTGTCGGATCGAAGCCCGAAGCCGTCGTATCATGGTTTGAGGATTCAAACTAATGATACGAGGCGGGTAATTTGAAAGTACTACGGTCTATCAGGAGATAGACTGGAGTAATGGCTCTGTGAATCTGGCCCACACGTTTTATCTGCAGTAACACTATTTATTTTTTAACTAACACTGTTCAAAAAAGAAAAAGTGTGTTTTGTTTATGTTTTAATGTCTAACGATTGCAGGGAAAATAAAATCACTTTTGCAAGACAATATCACAAAAAGAAAGCCGTGTTGTTCTTTATATATGCATTGCCTTGTTATATTAAATAATAACAAAGTTAATGCCAAATAAACCAGAATTAAAAAAAAATTGCTCTAGTCCATTGGGGGCTGAACATGCACGAGAGGGGAAGTGGGTAGGAATAAACAGACCGTGGATAATGCATCAGTGTAAAAATGTCCAGCAGCAGGACAATTTTAAATAGTAAAGCTAGCTCCAGTTTACTAAAGGAAAGCACAGCTTAGAATTACGATACTGCAGAGAATACAGCAGTGTAAACCTGGCCAGCAAAAATACATGTTTAACCAGAGAGAATTGGCTGAAATGTACTTGGATAAAGTAAAAGAGGGTTTTAACCCATGTCAGATTATTTTCACCATTTGTGTCCCATTGCATAGCTTTCCCTTCACTTTCTGTCCCATAGCCATATAGGAAGTGAGAGGGAATCCCTGCAAATTAAGGGAAACACTTGGGGCCCCCCAGGTCACCATAACTATTGTCCCAATTGGAAGATTTCCACTCTTTTACTTTACTGGGGACAACCCAAAATTTAGGATTTTCTTTCACTTTCAATGATATTGGTAAACATGATAAATGGAGAGGCGCTAATCTCTGTAACCTCTTTTTTTTTAGTTTCTGTTAAAAAATGAAGCAAACATATAATCTTTCTTCATAAATTTAGGCGAATATGTGGTCTGATAAATTTCTTTGGTAAAAATAACCTAAGGGTCCTTTTACACGGAGCGGACTGTTTTTCGGTCCGCTCCGTGTGTGTCCGTCGGCTCAGCGGGGATCACCGCTCAGCTGTCGGCGGACAGGGCGGTCCCCGCACACTGTGCAGGGACCGCCCTGTCTCGTATTCCGTATGTCCGTATTCATCCGATCCGTTCCGCCGGACGGAAGAAAAATAGGGTTTTCTTCAATCCGAAAAACCGGATCCAGACGGACGCGGATCTTTGCGGACGTTAGCGGATGCACCATTACAAGTCCGTTTACGGACTTGTAAAAACGGACGAGCGGAGGCGGACGTGTGAAAGGGCCCTTAGTTAATGTATATTATTTAGTCTGCGTGAAAGTTATAGGGCCAGATTCTCAGAAGAGATACGACGGCGTATCTCCAGATATGCCGACGTATCTCTGTTTCTGAGGCGGTGTATCTATGCGACTGATTCTTAGAATCAGTTACCCATTGATTTGGCGTAGATCCGACTGGCGTAAGTCACTTACACCGTCGTATCTAAGTTGCAATTTTACGCTGGCCCCTAGGTGGCGTTTCCGTCGATTTCTGCATCGAATATGCAAATGAGCTATATACGCGTATTCCCGAACGTATTTGCACCCCGTCGTCGTAGTTTACATCGTTTGCGTAAGCGTAAGGTTACCCCTGCTATATGAGGGGTAACCTTGCGTAGGTTCGGCGTACGCCATGTTAAGTATGGACGTCGGGACAGAGTCATGTTTTTCCGTCGTTTACGTTGTTTCTCGAATAGGGCTTTGCGTAAGTCACGTTCATGTCAAAACCAATGTATTTGCGGCTTAATTTGGAGCATGCGCAGCGGAATATGTCCACAGACGCCGCATGCGCCGTTCGCTCGACACGGGGGTGCGCTTAATTTAAATACAAGATGCCCACCTCCTTCCTACTTTGAATTACGCAGGCTTACGCCGGCCCTTTTACGCTACGCCGGCCCTTTTACGCTACGCCGACACAAGTTACGGAGCAAGTGCTTTGAGAATACAGCACTTGCCCGTAAAAGCTGCGGAGGCGTAGCATAAATGGGATACGCTACACCAGAAGAAAAATATGCCAATCTACAAGAATCTGGCCCATAGAGTCCAGAAACTATAATACATTTTTGAAGATTGATCAATCCTGATGGATTTCTTGAGACCCTAAAAAGTCAGGACAGTACAAATATCCCCCAAATGACCCCTTTTTGGAAAGTAGACAGTCTGTGGTATTAAGTAAGAGGCATAGGAGTTTTTTAAGTTGTATTTTCTTGTCACAGAGTTTTGGAAATTTCCCAATATTATTGCCAATATTTAAAAAAAATACTGTCAGGCGGCGTACACACGACCGAGGTTCTCGCTGGAAACCAGCGAGAACCTTGCTGGAAGCTGCATTCCAGCGAGGACCTCGGCCGTGTGTACACAGAGCGCTCGCCCTGCCCGTCGGGAATCCCGTCGAGCGAAAAGAGAGCACACTCTCTTTTTCTCGACGGCCCGCCTGGATGAATGGCTGGTTGCCATTCCCGACGGGCGGGTCGCCGATTTCGCCGGCCGGCAGAGAACCTCGACGGGCGGAACGATGTGTTCTGCCCGTCGAGGTTCTCTGCCGTGTGTACGCGGCCTCACCAGTGCGGTATAGAGCCATCATATGACTGGTGTGGCGTAGATCAGGAATACTGACTGGTGAAAGTATGTAACAAAAAAAAAAAATTAAATACTTTTTTTTATTCAATTTCTTGAGAAAAAAAGTTTTTTTCTTTTTTTTTGTACTATATTTATTTTTACATCATGTACTACTCTGGGGGGGGGGGGGGGTGATCAGAGTTTTTGTTTTTTGTTATACAATTATTCCTGATAACAGTGATAATCACTTTTATAAGCATTTATTTTAGCTGTCATGAATGTCTTTCATTCACGACAGCTTAATGACTATTGTAATCTGTGATTGGTTACTGCTAATCACATGGTACAGGGTGCCGTAAAAAGCCCAAATACCATGTGATAGCTGTAGACCAATCAGAACATCACTATAGTAAGCAAAACAGTCATATTATTATACAGTATGTGATCACTATGACCAATCACAGCAATCACATGATATCCCAACCACTCACAGCGGGTCCTGGTTTGTGCCACTGACTGCCCCAGTGGGAAGGCTTGTGCTCATGTGCTCAGCTATATACCAGTAAGTTGCTGAGCCTGCAGCTGCCGCCCACTCGTAGTCTAATTACTGTGAATGGCTTGGCAATTGTTTAACGGGGGCACAGACTGTAATAAAAAAACGATAATCCTTCTTCACTAATCTAATCAGCTTCTAACTTCATCCTGTTCAATTAAGCTTTGACAATATAAACTAGAAGTGAATTGGTGCGCACATCTGCACCAGATTCTGTATGCACCAGTTTTAGTAAAACTGCTCTGCCCTTATATCAAGGGGGCTGTCACATAATAACCCCCCCCCCCCCCTGGGTGAGTGAATTCACGCATTCGTTTGGCAGGTCCGTTATATGCAAACAGGCAGGGTTCTCCTCAATCCGATGATAGACTCGTACCTTATCTACTGATGAAGGGCAAATCTACCCAGCGGGCCACAGACATTAATAAACTTGGCAAAGGTTCAAATTCTTCTCTACTCTATCCCCCCCCCCCAAAAAAAAAGAAAGAAAAAAAAAAGTTTTGGCTATACAAACATTTAATTGTCAGAAAATTGTGTAGAAATACTCCATGGTGCTAATAGACAAGAAAAAAAAGCAAAGGTTACATAAAAGGGTTTCTATTTCAAATGGGTATTTCTACATCATCATAAGAGAGCATTGGGTTTTGATGTGCTGGCTAGGAAACATGAAGAAGAGAAAAATGAGTCAGTCAATGAGTTTTCTTGTCAACCAAGAGATGTGTGATGATGTCATGGCTTTGTGGCATCGCTGCAGCGCTATTTGTCATGCATTTAAAATACAGTGGTCTACTGTGTACTGCATGAACTTCTTCAAGAAGTGAAACCTGTCATAGGAAATGAGGAACGTTCTTGCCTTACTACGGTAATTGCAGAAAACAGAAATTATTTTTTTAATTACGATATTTTTTTCCATCTCAAACAATATAGTTTGATCTAATCTTCATTGCAAAAGCATAAATCACTCAAGTAATTAATGTTACAATATCTTGGGACCTGCCCTTTTTGAGAAGTGGTATGCCTACATAATAGACTGCAGCCATGAGTGCAAACATAAGGCCTCCCACTGAAATCATGGCAATGTACTGCCACATGTGAAACTTTATTATAGGTTATATAACTAGCTGTCACGTACCTGGGTGAAGTCTGAAATGACGAGGTTAGCCTCTCTTGAATCTCCGGCCCTGGTCCCGCTGAGAGTGGAGACAGGGGGAACCAAGGGCCAGGGGAGACACGAGTGCCTGTAGATGTGACTGGGGAAGCCCACAACCGGTGATGCAAGTCCAGCAAGGCAGGAAGTCGCGTCAGGTTGCAGCAGCAAAGTCGCAGCAGGTTGCAGGGACGAAGTTGCAGCAGGTTGCAGCAGCGAAGTCGCAGCAGGTTGCAGGGATGAAGTCGCAGCAGGTTGCAGTGACGAAGTCGCAGCAGGTTGCGGCAGCGAATTCGCAGCAGGTTGCAGGGATGAAGTCGCAGCAGGTTGCAGCAGCGAAGTCGCAGGTACCCAGGAGGTAAAGCGGAGCCAAACAGGGAGCAGGATCGTGGTCATATGGGAAGCCGGGTTCAGCAACGAGCGGGCAGCGAGGTACCAAGTCATCAGGCAGGAGACAGGGTCACTTGGAAAGCCGAGATCAGGAACCAAGAGTCAGAGGTGAAGTGAGTCCAAAACAAGGTCAAGGAAGCCAAGGATCGGTAACCGGGATCAAGAGCACGGGACAGGCACAGGACACAGGAACCGGAACCGCTGAGATCCGTCAGCACTCGGCTAGGGTCAGAGCATCCTTTAAATAGACTGTTTGGTGCCAACGGACGCGGGCACGTGCTCCCGTGCGCGTGCACGCTCACACCCGCGAATTCGCGGGAACGGCTCTAGCAGCTCTCTTACACTAGCCTGGTTGAATAAATACACAGTTACTAGTTATAGATGTTGTTTACTTTTAGACTAATGGTAGGAAACAGACCAAGTGGTCCATCAAGTCTGCCTCATTTTTGGGGGGGTTTATAAAGGTTTTTGTGTTTTGTTTTTTTTTTACTTTTTTTTTGTTGTCTGAGTACAAATCTGTTTGTCCCAAACATGTTTGAATCCACTTACTGTTGTCTAGCTCACTACCTCCTGTGGAGGTCTATTCCAGGCATTTACTACTCTTTAAGAAAAATAATACCTTCTATAATTAATTTTGAAATTTCCACCAGATAGTTTAAAGTCATATTCCCACGTTCTTGATCTTGCCCCCCTGAGCCTTATTTACCCCTTGATGTATTTAAAGGGTAAGTTCACCTTACAGAAAGATCTGTAAGGTGAACTTACACAGGAGCCCTGCCTCAAATCCCCCCCAGTCCCGCTGACCTGAATGGCTGTAATCGCCCGTTCTGAGCCCCCGTATAGCTGCCTCCCGGCTCTGGGGGGCTTAGAAATTCCCAAAGCTTAATCTCCTCTAGCTCGTCAGGAGGTATGTTTAGGAGCATTCTAACTGGTCAGCACCGTGTACCCCATCCTCTCAGCAAGGAGGAAAAAGAGGAGAGATCTGTGAGGCATTCAGGTCAGCAAGACTGAGGGGGGGGGGGGGTGAGGTGGGTGTCCTGTGTAAGGTGAACTTACACTTTAAGGCTGCTTTTACACTGGGGTGGGTGCTGACAGTAAATTGCCGCTAAAGCGCTTAGCTGTCATCAAAGATGCTGCTTGCAGGACTTTTTAACATCCTGCCAGCGCACCGCCCAGTGTGAAAGCACTGGGACTGCAAGGGAGCCATTTTCAGGTGCTATTTTAAGCCCAAAAGCGCCTGAAAAACGCCTCAGTGTGAAAGGGGTCTAAAGATTTCAGTCATATCTCCCCTTTCCATTATTTCCTCCAGGTTGTACATACTAAGTTCCTGAAGTCTCTACTGATATGTTTTATCCTTGTTCTAGACTTGTTCTAGTAGTATCATTTAGAGGTCGGCCGATATTTGGCCGTTTTTATGAAATCGGCATCGGCCGATTATTGTGCAAAAATTGGCCGGTTTGCGGCATTCGCGGCTATTACAATAAACGGCTGGCATGGCCGCCTGCCCTGCAGTACTGACCAGTGCTCTAGCAGCATGTGTCCCGTGTGTACACGATCAAACCCATATGTCCCAAGCAGACAGATTTGTTCAAATCGGTCGGCCCGACCGATTTGAACAAATCTGTCTTCTCGTGTGTATGGGGCCTAAGTGTTCCAATATCAACCCAAAATATGGCATTTTCTTTTATTTTTACTTTGAATGATAATGGTCACCAGGACAAATAGATAGGGTGAATCTCCCAAACAGGGGTACCAACAGCAAATAAAAATTGACAGAGGTTCTAATCCATCTTCACTCATTTTTTTTTAATATATTTTAATGAGGCCAAAGTCAGACTTTCTGTATGCTGCTAAGATTCACTCACTCCATCTGCATAATGAGCTCATGCATGTTTGATTAATACTGTAGTCTTAGGCTGCATTCACACCTGAGCGGCAAGTAACGCCGCATACGCGGCTTTACTTGCCGCGCTTCGATTTATTTATTTTATTTTTATTTTTTTTTACAAATCTTCCCATTCATGTCTATGGGCGAACGCCAATGTCGCTTGAAAAAAAGGGTCCGGGACTTTTTTTCAGGCGACAGGCGTTCGGCGTCTCAGAGATGTGAACCATCTCTATAGACATGAATGGGAAATTTCCCCTCCAGCGGCACGAGCGTCGCGCGACAGGCGTTTTGCCGCTCAGGTGTGAATGGGCTCTTAACCTACCTGAGCTATCCTGCCAGAAAGCTGTCACTGCAGACCGCCAATGAAAAGCCACCGACTCAATCCCTGTCCCTAAGCTGCATGTATATGTAGTGCTATCCCTGTAGGAGCCAATGGTATTTTGCCCAGGTCTTCCCTACTTTTGCTTCGCAGTCAGGTACAAGGTAGATTAATACAGCCAGATGCACACAATTTTGTTTGTTGTCTTTAACAATCAGTCTAGGGGTTGTTTTTTTTTTTTGTTGTTGTTTTCTTTTTAGAGCACTTAGATAGGGAAGGGGCTTTTGTGGGATACTCCAGAAATATACCTATTCACATCTAAGGACATCTAACTGATATCTTGGATAAGCTCTGGTAAAGTCCTTACTGGACAAAGCTCTTCAGAACCCTAGCCAGCGTTCTCTTGTCTTGATCCTTAGCTGATTATACAGCATAACAGAAGGGGTTAAGAGTACAATTCTATAGATTCGTTAGGTTGTCTGTACTCAAAAATGTCCAGAGACAGCTTGGTGCCCCCTTTCAACTTTCAAGCGACACTCTATACCAGTGATACCAGACCAGATCCTTAATAGACAGGCCCCCCAACCAGCTCTCTGTAGAACCAGGGTCACACTCTCTGACTCAGAACCCCGTGAATATTCCTCTCCAGGAAAAAGCCTGTGCTCAACGTGTCCAAAGAATAAATACCCTTTCCCAACATCCTTCCCTAGGATTAGCTGGAATGGCATTAAAGGGGTTGTAAAGGTTTGTCTTTTATTTTCTAAATAGGTTCCCTTAAGCTAGTGCATTGTTGGTTCACTTACCTTTTCCTTTGATTTCCCTTCTAAATGTTTTTTTTCTTTGTCTGAATTTCTCACTTTCTGATTCTCCTCAGTAAGCTTGCCCCAATCATCCGAGCCATTCTGGCTGGGGGTTAGTCTGCCAGAACAGCTTACTGAGGAGGAACAGGAAGTGAGAAATTCAGACAAAGAAAACAAAGAAAAAAAACATTTAGAAGGGAAATCAAAGGAAAAGGTAAGTGCACTAGCTGTTCTATTAAGAAAAACAAACCTTTACAACTCCTTTAATATTCATGAGGTGTTCTGAATAGTGTCCACTGAATTACCTTCTCTGGTTACCTGGATACAGAGGAGGCCAGAGGCAGAACCAAACAGCAGTGGGGCACACTGAGCAGGCTACACTAATCAATTGCAACTTCTCTGTTAAGCAGAGAGCTAAGTAAATTCCCTAGCAGTTCTCCTGTTAATCAGGGGAACAAAACGAATTACACTAATCCTACCAATCCTAGCACCTACCTAGGAGGGTGCTACATATACAAGGGGCTTTTCACATTTAGAGCAATCATTATAAAAACAAAGTGATTTTTTTTCTAGATAGAGCCACATGAGGCTCAATTCAAATATAAACTGTAAAGCACATGTTTTTTGTCACAATTATGGTAATATTTAGCCGTAAGAAAATCCCACTGGTTGTTATTGCCAAAAACAACAGTCATTGTGTCAAATGATCTTTACAGCTCAGTGAATTGAGCCGTCTTTAAAGCAGAACTAAGCTCTCTCTATCAACATTAACTATTTTGAATCCTTATGCTGCTAGCATTAGTAAATAGATAGGGAAGTATATTATATTTTTTATTTTATTTATTTTTTTACTTTTTTTTACATGTCTTTCATTGCTTCTGGCCTAGGTGAAAATAATGTCATGCATCTCAAGAGTCTTCATGGGCTATCTTTTTTCTTTCATCTGAAGGAGAGGAGGAGGGGCTTCCTTGGCTAAGCACACCCTACTGCCTGCATGCCTGAGCTAAGGAGATTACCCCCACTGAACACCAATGATGGGGCTACATTATCCCCAATGAACACCAATCATGGGGCTACATTACCCCTACTGAACACCCCTATCCCATCCAGACTTCATCCATCCCCCCAGCTCCCTCCCTCCTGATCCTATCCCAGCTCCATCCACCACCCTGATCCCATCCCGGCTCCATCCACCACCCAGATCCTATCCTGGCTCCATCTACCACCCCAATCCTATCCTGGCTCTATCTATCCCCTGATCCTATCCTGGCTCCATCCATCTCCCCGATCCCATTCTGGCTCCATCCATCTCCCCTACCCCATTCCAGCTCCATCCATCCCCAAACCCATTCTGGCTCCATCCATTCCCTTAATCCCATCCTGGCTCCATCTATCCCACCTGATCCCATTCCGGCTCCATCCATTTCCCAATCCCATTCCAGCTCAAGCCACCACACAGATCCCATCCCAGCTCCATCCAATCCCCCATCCTAGCTCCATCAATTGTGGCAGGTAAGGGGGGCCACACTGACGCACTAGCCTGCTTATAGCAGAAGGGGGTGACACCATGTTTTACTGCACCAGGTGACACCAACCCTCAGTTCTTTAAATGAAAATATATACACATATGCTGACTAGCACAACACTTCCAGTAAGTTGATTCTTGGGAGAGACTCTAAATCTCTTTCTATATAGAAATCACATGACTACAATCAGAGGTAGAAAAGTATACTATTATTATTGGCCTTATAGGAACAGCCTTACACTTCCCTATTTACTTAATTTGCATTTTTTATGTAATGCCACAAAAGCACAAGTACCGAGAGTGGGTTGTACTTAGTTTTTTGGAAACAAATAAATACTTTTTTGTTTGACTGCTGAGAAATGTTCCTTCCTACACTTATCATTGGTAGATTCCCATTCGACTCTCCATCCCCTTTTGCTTTCATTATCTGTATGACCGTATCTTCCGTACATTGAAAAGGATTAGATTGTACTGTATGAGGCAGCAGGGGAACCCCTTGTCAGCTGCAGCCAAAGTCTGGAATGTATGGTTACAGATACTAAATCTGCATCAGCAAATGTTCTGAGGAAATCTTTGACTAATCCTCCTCTCATCTAGCACATAACAGAAAGAAGAAATGTTGCAGAGAGATAATGCACAATTATACAGAATTTATGGGTGATTTTTTTTATGACATATTAGGTTGTTATTCAATATTTTTTTTTAAACATTTCTGTAAAACTGAATCATCAATATAAGTCAATGTAAAGAAATAATTTGACTTTAAGATTGATTTTAAACAAAAAAATAAACTGCATCCTATAACACTTTACAATGCCGTTAGCCCTATAGTAGGTCACTGCTTAACCACTTAAGGACCAAGCCTCTTTCTGAGATTTGTTGTTTACAAGTTAAGAACATTTTTTTTTGCTAGAAAATTACTTAGAACCCCCAAACATTATACATTTGTTTTCTAACACCCTAGAGAATAAAATGGCGGTCGTTGCAATACTTTATGTCACACCGTATTTGCTGACTTTTTTGGGAAAAATACACTTTATTGAATTAAAAAATAAGACAACAGTAAAGTTAGCCCAATTTTTTTTTTATGTTGTGAAAGATAATGTTACGCCGAGTAAATTGATACCCAACATGTCACGCCTCAAAATTGCACCCACTCGTGGAATGGTGACAACATTTTACCCTTAATCTCCATAGGCGACGTTTAAAAAAATCTACAGGCTGCATGTTTTGAGTTACATAGGAGATATAGGGCTAGAATTATTGCTCTCACTATATCGTGGTGATACCTTTCATTTGTGGTTTGAACACCGTTTTCATATGTGGGCGCTGCTCACGTTTGCATTTGTTTCTGCACACCAGCTCAGGGGGACAGGGCGCATTTAAAAAAAAAATTCTTATTTATTTTACCTCTTATTTTTATTTTTTACACTGTTCTTTAAAAAAAAAAAAAAAAAAAAAAACCTGTGTCACTTTTATTCCTATTACAAGGAATGTAACCATCCCTAATAATAGAAAAAGGCATGACAGGTCCTCTAAAATATGAGATCTGGGGTCAAAAAGACCAGAGCGCCCAGAGGCGATTTAGTTTGCATGTGCTGCACTATATATGTTTTCACTCACTCACTCATATTCACAATAAATATTAAAATAATGATATATAATAAAATGCAATAAACAAAAAAAATTCCCTTTAAGAGCTATGGGCGGAAGTGACGTTTTTCCCTGCTATGGTATGGAGATGGTTGGGGGCTATTTTCCCCCTCACTCGGCTCCATACCCAGCAACGAGAAGGACCTGATTGCTTCCCCTGCTACCGACGGCTTCGGTAAGCAGCGGAGGGCACGGGAGAGCGGCAGGAGGGGGGCCCTCTCCCACCGCTGATAACGGTGATCTTGTGGCAAATCCGCCACAGAGACAGCCATTATTGGAAACCGGACCGCCGGCTGAAGAGGTGGATACCTGGGTTATGGCAGCTAGCTGCTGCCATAACAGAGATATCCCTCTTCAAACTAGTCGTCTGGCGGTCGGGAAGTGGTTAATTCTGCTTTCATATTTTTTAACATTTAATTTTCTTTAGCCTAGGTTCACATTGTAGCGATTTGATAGATCAAATTGCACGACAAGTCAAAGCCTATTGGCGGCAAGGGCACTGTTCCAATCGGTGCAACACAAATTTTGCGGTACCACACCGATTTGCAAAAGTATTTTCTGCACTACTTTTGCATATTTCAGGTGCAACTTCAATAGAGATCTGTGTATGAAGCCACACAGAGGTATATCAAGGAGCACCTGAAATTGCGCTGACTTTGCTACTTTGAAATCATAGCATCAATGTGAACCAGGGCTTAAAGCTATAATTGTTATGCTATAGATAACCATCATTATTTCTCTGTGAGAACTAGGTAAAAATATTGCAGGATTGTACAGGATGTCTCTTGTTCCACTTTATTCTGCACAAATCAAACCAGCCAAACACTACAACTCTTCTGGAAAGTCCACTCAATTATCTTTAATAAGTTCAAGAGTTCAATGTAATTCTCTGCAGGCGGATTAATGAGAGTTCCTTGTGTGCAAGATGAGTCTGCTTTCTGCAGCCTGAACTGTATAACTTTATTTTGGCTCTACTTGCTGTATCACTAATCAAATTCAAAACAGGGAAGTTCTGAATATGACTGATCCTGCATATGCAATACATGTGGAACCGCTGTGAAAGCATAGAATCAATGCGGTCAGGGCTGGTGCAAGAATTTTTGACACGCTAGTCAAAACCTTATTTTGCCACCCCCCATTGGCTCCACACCTGATTCCACCCCCTTTGCCCTGCCCATGTGACAGGAGGTTGCGCTATACACAAAGAATCGGCTCTGATTCCTCTAGCGCTGGCTCCAGTGCTGCGTTGCACCTCTAATTGCACTACCGGTCGGACAGAGCAGCTGCCAGAGACTAAGTTAGTTACATGCTGCAGCCTGCAGAGCATGCAGACGTGTTAGGAAACCAGTGGCCGGGAGCCCCCAGGCAGAAATGCGCCTAGTACTGACTAGTTTGTCTAGTGGTAGCACTGGCCCTGACTGCAGTAGTCCCTACCGGGGCCACCGATAAGGCAGCCCCGGCCAAAACTCTGGTACAGGACCTGGCCCTGTTATATCATCTCCTCTCTGCCTCCTTTAACCTTTTCATGCCTATACTTACACGTCGCATATGCCTGCATTGCATGTGGTTGCTGGGCACTTACAGAGCAGCGAAGTGGGTCCAAAGACTGGAGCCAATCCCCCCATGGCTGCTCCTGTTCCCTCTAAAACCTGACGGGATGAAGAGGAGGAGAATTTGGCTGTGCTGCAGGGGCAGAAATAGAGGGATCAATGTCAGTGATAAGGCAGTACAGCCTGCCCTCCTGCTTGTGAGGTACCCAGGCTCCTCGTTGAACTGATGGAGCCAGGCCCTGTACAGGAGGGCCAGCGGTACTGCTTATCAACTTATACAGTACAGTATATTAAACTCTTAAAATGCCTTCCAGTGCTGCTTGCATTTTACCTGAATATTTGGAAAAAGAAGGCTGTGGTAAATTATTGCATTTATCATGAATCATAGCAAGGTAATGTTCCCCCCATATCAAGGACAGACAAATTATCCTTACCTGTATAATGATAAAGCAAGCAGGAGAGTTCAAGCAACTGCAGAAAAGCAGTTCACCTTATGTCCCGTACACACGATTCGAAAAATCCGACGAAAAATACAGCTTTCGACGTGATCATACGATAATAGGATCGTTAGTACAGAGCTTTCGAAAGCCGATCACGACATCATCCGAAAATTCAATTTAACCTCCCTGGCGGTATGATTCTTTAAGATTTTAGGTGCTAAAAGCGGTACCATTATTTGCAAGGGAATTTGGCGTTTTATACTGTAGGCTTGTAATTCTTAGGAATAACTCACTTAAATCTATTCAAACAAGAGTCTAATAGGCATCCCGGGTATGATTTTTTTTTTTTTTTTTAATTAAAAATTATAATATAATAAATAATTATAAAAAATGATCACAAATGATAATATAATTATAGTAAAAATTATTCAATAATGTAATCAAATCAAAATCACTGAAATTTGCTCAGTTGCAGAATTTTTGCTGTCATTTTTTTTTTTTTTTTATGACGAATTTCCCCATAAATCGCTATCGCTAAATTCTGCAAGTGATTCTGATTTATTATCGCTGTTTTTTAGCTGCTCTAAAACAATTTTTGCCATAAAGGGACACTTTTGGTTGCTATGGGCAATCTACAGTTTGCAGGGAGAAAGAAAAGTTTTTATTATACAAAATGACATGTAGTGTACAGGGCAGACCACTAGGGACATGGGGGGTGTGTATTTTTTACATACAGTACTGTAATCTATAAGATTACAGTGTACTGTATGTATAGTGTTTGTTTACATTTTTGAATTTGGCGCCGTTCCCCCCCCTACGTCGCGACGCTCGCAGGGAAGGGAATCGGCGGAACACACAGCATCAGGCGGACATCCGCCCGCCGTGTACTGCGGGGATTCATCGCTGGATCGCAGAGAAAAGGTAAGTAAACAGTTTTCTGCATCCAGCGAGGAAAGTCCGTGTGTGGCACGGGGTTACCGATATTAGCTTAAAAATCTCACCCCGTGCCACACACGTGAAGACCGCCAGGGAGGTTAAATACACTACAACACATGACATCACTTCCGATTTTTTATTCTGTCGTACACAATTTTTCGAAACTTTAGTAAACTCTTCAGGTTCGATATATGACTAGCATGCAAAAAATCAGCCGATTTTCAAATCATGTGTATGGGGCATTACCCATTGATGTGTCTGTAAATCCAAGTAGCATGGATATGTAAATATCCACCAGTTTACATGGTAAAGAGCTACCCTATCTGTCATTCTGTTTTGTCTAATGAAGCTACCCATCACATCCGTGGGTCAGTAGAGATGATGGGGGTATAGGACAGATTTCTAATATGATGGTAAATATTTAAATACCAGAGCACCAAGAGATTTGTGGCAAGTGTGGTGATTAATAGCCAATGTAAGACTGACATGTAGGACAGAAGGTTACAATCTTATGTCTCATTATGCAGGAATTCCGTATGCTAAAGGAACAGAATCCAAAAGGATATTTGCTATTTTTTTTCGTGTTATAGATTTATTTTATCAAATAATCTCAGGATTTCAGACATAAATTTAGGGATTTATATTGCATCTCAGCATATTAGGGCCATAGCCCACATACTGCAAACTTCTCAATAAAAATAAACTTGTCACAAATAAGGCAATTTGCATGCAGCATAAAAAGCCTACAAAGCATGAAATAGAAAGTTGCATAAGTAGACATAGTGAAAAGTGCAGTTCTAAATAATCAGCACTATCAGAGACATAGTCAGCTGAAAGATTATGGAGCTTTTGATTTTTCCTGTGAATGTTGAACATGGCCAAGTATTGTCCTACCTCACAAGACTCTTTATTGGCCTTTTAAGAAGATGGGAGGTTTTGCTGACCAACAGTACAAGGCAGGGCCGATCCTGGGCGGGTGCACAGGGTGCCTGGCACCTAGGCGCCCAGAGGAGGGAGGCGCCGAAGTGTCAGAGTGCTTCCTCCCTCCTCCTCTCCTTGATCTGTGCCAAAGAGTCGCTCTCACGTGCGGTACAGTCCGCGAGCAGACACAAGCACAGTAGCACTGTCAGGCGCGGCGGCGGGAGCGCAAGGAGCCGCGGCCACCCGCTTACATGTTTTTTTCTTGTTGCTTCACTCCGATTGGGCGAGCAAGTCAATCGTCTGTCTCGGAGGAAGTTGCAGACTACCGCTCCCAGAAGCCACGGCGGCGGCCTTCGCGTCAGTGAAGTCAGCTGACATGACGGCCACCGCTGTGGCTTCTGGGAGCTGTAGTCCGCAACTTCCTCCGGGACAGACGATGGACTCGCTCGCTCGGAGTGAAGCTACAAGAAAAAAAATTTAACTGGGCGTCCGCGGCTCCTGTCGCTCGCGGCGCCGCCCCTAACACAGTGCTACAGTGCTTGAGTCATGGCGGGTGCCGTTGTGGCTTCTGGGAGTTGTAGTGCTGAGGGAGGCTCTCGGTGGGTGATGTAAGCAACTTGCAAGGAGAGAAATGAAAAGTTGTGCTACAAACGGGCCTGTCAGTGCATGTAATTGACCCCAGCACAGGAGCAGCAAAACCACCCCCCCCAGGACTGGAGGAGGCCATGCAACTTGCAAGCAGGAGGACCTGCCCTCCTGAGCTGACAGCTGTCATTGATCCACATGATCATTCTATTTATCCCCCCCCCCCTGCTAGGAGCTGCCCATTACTTGTGGGTCCTGCTAGCCATGGCCTACAAGCCAGCAGGCCCACGGGTCATGACCAGCTCCCAGCAGGACCCACAGGTCCGCTGCCAGCCTCCTGCCCTGCAGGACCTACAGATCACCAGCCAGCTACCTGCAAAACCCACAGGTCCGCAGCCAGCCCCCTGCAGGACCCACAGATCCGCAGCCACCTCCCAGTAGGACCCACAGGCTGTAGGACCTGTGGTTCCTGCTGGCCGCTGACCTGTGGTTCCTGCTGGCCGCTGACCTGTGGTTCCTGCTGGCCGCACCAGGTGACACCAACCCTAGCGATGCCACTGCTTGTGTGTGTCTCACACATCACACAAGCTTTGGTCTGAAATTCCTGGCGGCACTGTAACAAAGTCAAGCCTCCTGTGAGATAGACAGAACACTGATCCAATGCAGTAAGATTTAATCAGTGTGACGTGTATCATAGAAGCCACAAGCTGGTCTAGGAGGCAGGACTTTGTTACAGTGGCTGCCTGGGAGATTCAAATCCAAGCACTGTGACAGCAGGAGATCGTCTATGCTCTGTGTGATCCAGGAGCACTGACAGGCTTCAATTGGTGTGCATCGATGGGAACTGGAAGGCTGCAGTTGATGCATTGATTTCTTGTATAATTTCCCCAGTCTCTGACCAGCTCTTGTATCATTTCCGCAGTCTCTTACTATCTCTTGTATCATGCCTGCAGTCTCTGACCATCTCTTGTTTCATGTCTGCAGTCTCTGACCATCTCTTGTTTCATGTCTGCAGTCTCTGACCATCTCTTGTACCATGTCTGCAGTCTCTGGCCATCTCTTGTACCATGTTTGCAGTCTCTGGCCATCTCTTGTACCATGTCTGCAGTCTCTGGCCATCTCTTGTACCATGTCTGCAGTCTCTGGCCATCTCTTGTACCATATCTGCAGTCTCTGACCATCTCTTGTACCATGTCTGCAGTCTCTGACCATCTCTTGTACCATGTCTGCAGTCTCTGACCATGTCTTGTACTATGTCTGCAGTCTCTGACCATCTCTTGTACCATGTCTGCAGTCTCTGACCATCTCTTGTACCATGTCTGCAGTCTCTGACCAGCTCATGTATCATGCCTGAAGTCTCTGACCATCTCTTGTACCATGTCTGCAGTCTCTGACCATCTTTTGTATCATGTTTTCAGTCTCTGACTATCTCTTGTACCATGTCTGCACTCTCTGACCATCTCTTGTATCATTTTTTCAGTCTCTGACCATCTCTTGTACCATGTCTGCAGTCTCTGACCATCTCTTGTTTCATGTCTGCAGTCTCTGCCCATCTCTTGTACCGTGCCTGCAGTCTCTGACCATCTCTTGTACCGTGTCTGCAGTCTCTGGTCATCTCTTGTATCATGTTTTCAGTCTCTGGCCTTCTCTTGTATCATGTTTTCAGTCTCTGACCATCTCTTGTACCATGTCTGCAGTCTCTGACCATCTCTTGTACCATGTCTGCAGTCTCTGACCATCTCTTGTTTCATGTCTGCAGTCTCTGACCATCTCTTGTACCATGTCTGCAGTCTCTAACCATCTCTTGTACCATGTCTGCACTCTCTGACCATCTCTTGTACCATGTCTGCACTCTCTGACCATCTCTTGTACCATGTCTGCAGTCTCTGACCATCTCTTGTATCATTTTTTTCAGTCTCTGACCATCTCTTGTTTCATGTCTGCAGTCTCTGACCATCTCTTGTACCATGTCTGCAGTCTCTGACCATCTCTTGTACCATGTCTGCAGTCTCTGACCATCTCTTGTACCATGTCTGCACTCTCTGACCATCTCTTGCACCATGTCTGCAGTCTCTGACCATCTCTTGTACCATGTCTGCAGTCTCTGACCATCTCCTGTATCATGTTTTCAGTCTCTGGCCTTCTCTTGTATCATGTCTGCAGTCTCTGACCATCTCTTGTACCATGTCTGCAGTCTCTGACTATCTCGTGTACCATGTCTGCAGTCTCTGACCATCTCTTGTTTCATGTCTGCAGTCTCTGACCATCTCTTGTACCGTGTCTGCAGTCTCTGACCATCTCCTGTATCGTGTCTGCAGTCCCTGACTGTCTCCTGTATCATGTCTGCAGTCTCTGACTGTCTCCTGTAAATTTCTGCACCCAGGCGCCTGTGACCCTAGGATCGGCCCTGGTACAAGGTAAAGGGAATAATAAAGTTAAGCCTTTAAAAGATAAGCCATAATTTGCACATGAATTAAGATACCTTCTGTATTTGCTGGCATTAAAGACTAACTTTTACACTTGAAAAAACTGGCAAAAAAGCAGGGGTCGTCTTATACGCTGGGTCAGCTGATCAGGTGCCTGCTGGATGTGCGGTAATACTGTATTTAGCTTCGGCTACATACAGTATATACTGCTTAGCCAATCCCGGTGAGCGATGTATTCAAATGAATATAAAGCCTGCTCGGATTGGAGTAACAACCTCTGCCAATCCGAGTAGGCCACATACAGTAGACTGCTCGGATTAGCTTTGAGAGTCAGAGAGGCGAGGGCTGATGATGTTACAGCCTCTGCCAATCCAAGCAGGCTTTGTATTCATTAATAGAATACATAGCTTGCCGTTATTGGCTCCAGTAAGTATGAAGAAAAATATGTTTCCAGAAGGAAGAAATATGAAGTGTTGGAAGCCTCGGAAGGAGGGTCGTCCTATACGGTGAGTACAGGCAAAAAATCTAAAAAACTGTAAAATTAGGGGGTCGTCTTATACATCGGCAAGTACGGTATTATCTTTGAACTATTGTAGACCATTTTTTTTATTGAAGGTCTCTTCTCTTATGTATTTTTTAATAATATGCTCAAATTGAATTGCTCAAGTTTGTGAAAGGTCTATTTTAAATGAAATCTGCTTTTACTATTTTTTAGACTGCTACTACAAATTGTCCACACAATGATTTTTTTTTTTTGCTGTTCAATTGACCACAAAGAAGAAGTTAATGCACAAGAGAAAAAGTCTCGTTTCCACAATACAGCTTCACCTATTGTGTTTCATAACCACTATAGCATAAGAAATGATTTGTATACTCTTGCTATATTCCTCCGACGACTATTTAACATGAGCCTGAGCGGTTTGTGACCTCTTGATTCGTGAATAGTGTTGAGCGGAATACGCCATATTCGATTTCGCGATATTGCGCGAATATATAGAAGAATATTCGCGAATATTCGCTAATATCGAATATTCGTGATATTTTATCCCAAAAAAATTGCGAAATTAGCGAAATTTCGCTAATGCGAAAAATGATTGCGAAATTCTCATAAACGGAGATCATTTCCTGTATTACTAAACTAATATGCACTAAACACTAACTCTACACTAACTCTACTTAAAAGAAAGGAGAATAAGGGGGCAAAAGAAGGGCGGAGAAGATAATCGCGCAATATTCCTATTGCGCGATTATCTTCTCCGCCCTTCTTTTGCATCAGAGCCAATCAGAATAACTCGAATATTCGGCAAAAGGAATATCGCGCAATATTCCTTTTGCCGAATATTCAAGTTATTCTGATTGGCTCTGATGCAAAAGAAGGGCGGAGAAGATAATCGCGCAATATTCCGTTTGCCGAATATTCGAGTTATTCTGATTGGCTCTGATGCAAAAGAAGGGCGCATCAGAGCCAATCAGAATAACTCGAATATTCGGCAAAAGGAATATTGCGCGATTATCTTCTCCGCCCTTCTTTTGCATCAGAGCCAATCAGAATAACTTGAATATTCGGCAAAAGGAATATCGCGCAATATTCCTTTTGCCGAATATTCGAGTTATTCTGATTGGCTCTGATGCAAAAGAAGGGCGGAGAAGATAATCGCGCAATATTCCGTTTGCCGAATATTCAAGTTATTCTGATTGGCTCTGATGCAAAAGAAGGGCGCATCAGAGCCAATCAGAATAACTCGAATATTCGGCAAAAGGAATATTGCGCGATTATCTTCTCCGCCCTTCTTTTGCATCAGAGCCAATCAGAATAACTCGAATATTCGGCAAAAGGAATATCGCGCAATATTCCTTTTGCCGAATATTCGAGTTATTCTGATTGGCTCTGATGCAAAAGAAGGGCGGAGAAGATAATCGCGCAATATTCCGTTTGTCGAATATTCGAGTTATTCTGATTGGCTCTGATGCAAAAGAAGGGCCGAGTAGCTGATGCGATTCTTTTATGTTGCCGAAAATTCGCAATGCGAATTTTCGGCAACATAAAAGAATCGCATCAGCTACTCGGCCCAGGGTCTCTCTATAATCATACCAGCAATGCTTTTAGACGTCGATGGAGATCACTAGGATGTGATCTGTTTTAAAAATAAATTTGAAAAAATACGAATATTCGCCATAGCGAATATTCGCCGCAATATTCGAGTTATTCGCGAATACTCGAATATGCAATATTCGTAGCGAATATTCGCAATGCGAATATTCGTGAGCAACATTATTCGTGAATACTAGATTACAGCCTTAAAGGGGTTGTAAACCCCCAAAGTTTTTCACCTTAATGCATTCTATGCATTAAGGTGAAAAACCTTCTGTAGTGCAGGAGCCCCCCCAGACTCTCCCTTTTACTTACCTGAACCTACCATATATACTTGAGTATAAGCCAACCCGAGTATAAGCCAAGGCACCTAATTATAACACAAAAAAATGGGAAAAAATGGGAAAACTTAGTGTAAACCCCCAAGGTTTTTCACCTTAATGCATTCTATGCATTAAGGTGAAATACCTTCTGCAACCCCCCAGAGCCTCCCTTTTACTTACCCGAACCTACCGTATATACTGGAGTGTAAGCCGACCTGAGTATAAGCCGAGGCACCTAATTTTACCACAAAAAAATTAGAAAACGTATTGACTCGAGTATAAGCCTAGGGTGAGAATGCAGCAGCTACTGTAAGCGGAAAAGAGGGTCAACAATGCCCATTTGTAGCTTCACTGTGCCCAATTGCCTGGACCACTGTGCCCATTTGCAACCTTACTGTGCCCATTCTCACTGTGCCCATTGCAGCCTTGCTGTGCCCATTGCAGCCTTACTGTGCCCATTATCACTGTGCCTGTTGTAGCATTACTGTGCCCATTCTCACTGTGCCCATTGCAGCCTTAGTGTACCTGTATTCTTGACAGTCAGCGGGCATCCATTTTTTTAAAGTCGCGGCTTTCTCATGGTCCCTGATAGGCGTTTAACACTGCATTCTGCTACCGCCTATCACAGAGGTCCTCTAATCCTCAGACTCAGTTTCCTAGAAGACACTGTGTTCAGTGTTCCGCCAATCACGGACCTTCTTTCATCCTCAAACAAGAGGACGTCCATAATAGGTGGAACACTGAACACAGTGTCTGCTGGGAAAGTCAGAGGATGAGAGGACCTCCGTGATAGGTGGTAGCAGAACACAGTGTCAAACACATATCACGGACCAGGATGAAGCCGCAACTTTTGAAAAATGGACGCCCACGACTTGACGGGTAACTGACTCGAGTATAAGCCAAGGGGACTATTTTCAAGCCTAAAAAAAGGGCTGAAAACCTTGGCTTATACTCAAGTATATACGATAAACATTCCAGCCACTGTCTGGGGTCCTCAATGGCTAGATTGATAGCAGCAGGAGCCATTGGCTCCCACTGCTGTCAATCAAATCCAGTAACACAGGAGCCGGGGGCGGGGCTGAGTCCTGCTGTTTGTGTCTATGGATGCAGCATCAGGACTCAGAAGTGCGCCAGCACGAGTGCCCCTTTGGGAAGCGGCTCTCTGTGAGGGCACTCGAGAAAAGGAGGAGCCAGGGATGCTCTGTGCAAAACCCTTGCACAGAAGAGGCAAGTACAACATGTTTGTTTTTTAAATAAAAAAAACTTTAAACCCCTTTAAAGTGGTTCTGAAGCTTGAAGGTTTTTTCTAACTTAATGCATTCTCTACAAAACCTGCAGTGTGCTGCTCCCCCCTTCAGTCTCCCCTTATATATGCCTGAGCTCGATCTCTCGGCTCTCTCTGTCCTCATTGAACAGAAAGACAGCAGCGGGAGCCATTGGCTTAACACATAGAGTAAAGTTGGTGCTTGCAACAAGCTAAGTGTTAGCACGTCAGCGTTTGACATCATGGGGGATGGGGATGGTCAGGAGGAGTTTTAAGAAATACGTTAAAAAAAGACTAATAAAAGTCCATGTAGTCCATGTGATAGCACCTGAAAGGCAGCCCCGTGGAAGGTAAAAAGCAACTTCTAGAACATGTTCTCCACATACCAGCGTGGGTTTTCTCCCACACTCCAAAGACATGTTGGTAGGTTAACTAACCCTAGTAGTATGCATATTTATGAATGCGAGTTAGGGACCATAGACCAGTGTTTATCAAACTTTTTTTCTGTAAAGGCACCCTAAAATCCCACACAATTTTTGAGACACCCCTTTCTAAAATTTTTAAAAACAAACTAAAAGTTTTGCATAATGTATTAACATCCAAATGTGTAGGACACACAACATTAGCAGAGATTTATTCTTCCAAAGCAAATACACCTTTGCACACTGGTACTGATTAGTATTCAAGTGTTTCTTTTCTACCTCGGCTTTTCTCTTTCATTCAGCTAATGTGACCCTGGTGCTGATGGAAACGGGCAGAGGAGGGGCAAACAAGGAGGCTGTGCAGGTGCCTGACATTCTCCTTATCAACTGATGACATCATTGGTTGTTAGGACACTGACCACAAGAAGGTTGTAATGGTGGACAATGAAAAATCCTGTGGCTTTGTGTAACTAAAAGGCAAGCTTGATTGACCCACTGACTTGTATACAGTTTTTGGACAATTTCTAGGTATTTTTCCAAGACACATGAAGGCACCCTGGTTGAAAAAGGCTGCCTTAGACTGTAAGCTTCTTGGGGGCAGGGAGTGATATGAATGTACAAAATACATTGTACAGTATAGTGCTGTGTAAATTGTCAGTGCTGTATAAGTTCTTTGTATGGCTCACTTAAACTTTAAGTATGGTTGTTGGCAAGGGTTCTTTCTCATTTTTTCCAAGGTTTTGTAAAACCTTTCTAGAGCTTAAAATGTTCCTTCAAAAGGGCAAAGAATGAAGATAATGAAAAAGAAAACATTCCGTTATACACCAACATACATGTTTACACTTATTTAGGTACAGGTTTCCCACTCATGTCTTATTAGCCACATAAAAGCTTACCACTTCTTCTTTTGGACATGGGATTGTCCCTCCAGTGACCAATAAAACAGTTTACCCCCCTCTCCGACAGCCTGTTGTATACCAGCAAAAATATATGTACACATACATGCCACATGTATTAAATCTGTTCCCACAAGAGAAACAATTTCATAGGGTTATTAGCAACATTTACACATTGGTACAGGGCTCCAGTACAAATAAAATAAATAAAAGTGTTTAATGGTCCTGTTAACCCTTGAGATCATTTTGAAAGCAGAACTATCACTTATGAAATAAAATCAGAGCAGAAGAGCAGGCTGAAGTAATCTAAGAGCATTTTTTTTGTGCCTCTTTAATTATACCATGGCACTGCAAAAATGAATCCAGATTTGTTCGAACACATTTCCCGTGCCTTGAAATTTTCCACATTTTTTCATGTTACAACCAAAAAAGTATATGTATTTTATTGGGATTTTATGTGATAGACCAACACAAAGTGGCACATAATTGTGAAGTGGAAGGAAAATTATAAATGGTTTTCACAATTTTTTACAAATAAACATGTGAAAAGTGTGGCGAGCATTTGTATTCAGCTCCCCTGAATCAATACTTTGTACAACCACCTTTCACTGTAATGACAGATGCAAGTCTTTTTAGGTATGCCACACTTTTCAGATATTTATTTATATATATATTTGGGGATCCGCGCTGTAACCGTCATTCGGCTATAGTGCGGGCACCAAGTGGTTAAAGAGAACGTGGCAGGAATGGATAGGAATGTCAACTTTCTAAATAAAAAAAAGAACATTAGCCATGACTTTGCTGAAAATATGGATGTGACAGAAACAGAGAAACTGATGTCAATTTGCTCTGTAGCCTATTGCTTTAGGACAGCTGTCAAAACACTTCTGTGGCAATAAAGGACCGGAAGTCAGCTATGCGTTAAAAAACAAAAAAACAAGTCTAACTAGACATGTGCATTTCGATATGATTTGTTTATTGGATGAAAATTTTATTTTCTGAGCTTCAGATGTATCCGCATTTCTGCATGGACATAGTAGCAAATGTAAACAAATGCAAAACAAGTTATAACTAACATAACAAATCCATTAGTTACATTCTGATTCAATAAGAATAGATGGAGTGGGTGGCTGCTGCATCCTTAACAACCATGACCTTTAACAACCATGTCCTTAAGGCCGCGTACACACGATCAGTCCAAACCGATGAAAATGGACTGAAGTTCAGTTTCATCAGTCCAAACCGACCGTGTGTACGCCCCATCAGTCTGTTGTCCTTCAGTCCAAAAATGTAGAACTTGCTTTAAAATCGGACCGATGGACGCCTATGGATCGGTCAAAACCGATGGTTAGTACGCAAAAGCATCGGTTCGAAACCCGCGCATGCTCAGAATCAAGTCGACGCATGCTTGGAAGCATTGAACTTCATTTTTTTCTGCACGTCGTTGTGTTTTATGTCATCGCGTTCTCACGCGATCGTTTTTTGAACTGATGGTGTGTACGCCCATCAGACCATCAGATCATCAGTCTGTGAACCGATGAAACTGAACTTCAGTCTGTTTTCATCAGTTTGGACTGATCGTGTGTACAAGGCCTAACAAACGATGGGCTGTCAGCAGGTTTACCCACTGACAAAAAATGTAAACAAGCAAGTGCCATCATGAAAAAGTAAAGGAAAAAAACAGTGTTGGGTTCCCCCTAAATCCATACCAGGCCCTTTGGGTCTGGTATGGATTTTGATGTAAACTCCACACCAAAATGTAAATAAAACTGGCATGGGGTCCCCCTCAAAATCCATTCTAGACCCTTAGGTATCCATACCAGACCCTTAAGGATGCAACGGCCACCACTCCTTAATAACCAGCTATTTTGAATGAAACAGAATGAATGCCAAAGATAAGAAATTAAATCCTGAAATGAATCGGTTCAATTAAAAAATACATCCAAAACGAAATTCTTTAATTAACTAATGCATTCAAAACAAAACAAACAGTGTTGTGTCATGCACATGTCTAAGGCCTCGTACACACGAGTAAATAGATTTGTTCAAAACGGTCTGTCCGACCGATTTGAACAAATCTGTCTGCTGGCATTTTGGTTTGCTCGCGTGTACACACGAGCAAACCAAAATCCCCGCCAGCAGACAGCGCGCTGACGTGTCGGTGACGTGGCGGTGACGTTGATGCCGTCACGTCACCGCACCAGGAAGTAAAACACTTCCGCGCATGCGTCGAAACCATTCGGCGCGTGTGCGAGAAGACATGTCTGCTGGTTAGCGTACTAACCAGCAGACATGTCGGGCGGACGGGTTCCCAGCCGACAGATTTCAAAGCATGCTTTGAAATCTGTCGGGTGGCCAAATCCGTCTGTTTGCCCGTACACACGATCGAATCTGTCTGCTGAAACGGTCTAGCAGACCGTTTCCAGCAGACAGATTTGATCGTGTGTATGAGGCCTCACCTAACTCCATCCAATTTTTTTTGTGGAGAAGATTTCGCTATTTCTGGTTTTAGGTCGTGATCTGCCTGTAAAACCATTAGGGAGACTTGATTTTACTTATTTTTATTGGGCTTACATGTATCAATCAGAAGCAATAATGACACTTCAAAGCATATAGATAGTCAGGTTTTCACCCATCCTAAGACAGATTAATTGTATTAGAGGGGCCCAGCTAGCTAAAGCAACTTAAAACCACTACTCTATTTTTGTATTGCTCTCCCTGCATGCTTGTATAATAAATACATTTATTTTTCTAATTCAGCTGCATCAGCCAACATTAATGAAACCCCTATGTTTGGGTTTTCCCATCAATTTCATCTATCGAGCCAGTAAGGGGATATCTATGGACATCGCTAGGACACAGTGCAGGACAACAAAACTGGGAAATCACCTCTACCGACACTTGTGAGCTACCCTTCTGCTTGTCGGGATTTTCCCTCTTATGCTGTGCTTGTCTCTGTCAATATAGCAGAAAAATACAGTTTCCAAGAACCTTGACTGTTGAAAAGTTTTTCTTTCCAAGCTTCAATTAGGAAAAAATTATTGAAGAGGCATTAGCACGATGAAGTTCGTAAAAAATTGTGGGAGGACAAAAAGATTCAGGGCGCTCACTGGCTCAGGTTAGGCTACTACCTATCAGTGGGTACCCCAGAAGGTTACCAGAAAAAAAACACATGCACTAATGGAAAGAGCACTAGACCAAAAGATAAAATAGTCCAAATTGATTTATTAGTTTATATTAAAAAACAGCCAATGCATTTTGGGGGTTACAAAAAAAAACACTAAATGGTATAAATGTGACTGGTATAATCATAAGTCTATAAATCATAGAATATCATTATGTCCAAGACATCTATCAATAATTACTGTTACCTTTGTATGAATAGGTTCTTATATATGAGTTGCCCTATTTCAGGAGCACTCAGTTGCCCTATTTTAGGAGTAGCTATGGAGGATCTCAGTATTTCCACCTCTTACCAAGTGACTGGGCATATTTGGGATCAGGTCTTTGGACTCCAGTGGTTTTAGGTGTGAGGCATAATGCACTAAGTGTGGTGGGGCCCTAGTTCATTGCTTAGGGTAATGGGACTTAAAACCCGTATGAATAATCGTTTTTCATGTTCCAGTTTGGAAATGTGGGAAATTCTATCAGGGAAGAAGAAAATGTTTCATTGCTTATTTTGGAAAAGGTAAATCGTAGAAACATGTAGACTGAAATCAGGCATTTAAACATTTTGGAGAATTGTGCTTTGGTAGCTAATTATTTGGTCATTGTAATCACACCCCATGCAATAAATACTGTAAAGGCTGGCTTCTAATTTAGGTTGTTGGCAGCCCACCAATTACTGACCCTTCTAAATATATTGTAGATTTTATTGCAAGGTCTTTTGGTGTAAATTGTATATTTTCAAATATGTGTGTATTTTTCAAACCCGTTTGCTTTCTTAGTTGAGACAATTTTGATGGAGACTCCAGTTTATTTAGTACAGTGAAGTATAAAAATCTTGTAAATAAATGATAAGATGTTAATATATATATATATATATATATATATATATATATATATATATATATGGTATACCATGACAAATCAAATCTAAGTAATATTAATTAGTATGAGCTCATCAATTTTTTGTATCTGTAAACTATGCACTGTTAAAACAACTAGGATATCTTTAGGAACTTTATGTATGCTAGTTTAAAATGTATTTAACCATTAGTTTAGAGAGTCCTTCTTTAAAAGAGGAAGACGAATACAACCTGCATAGACTATTTAACAATGGAAGTGTTTACAAATTTAGCTGTAGGATTTTCAGTTTGAATGTATTACTTCTAATTTTAGTTTTTGGTAATGTTGTTTCATTTCCCCTTTGCCAGTTTATTTTCATTACTTAAAAAAAAGCTAAATGCAAAACTTTTTTTTTCTAATTTTAGAAGATGGGAGGGTTATAACCCCTGACAGTTTTTTGTTGTCCCTGTGTCTCCATGGGTCCCCAATTGAAAGACTTCCCCTCGGTCTCTGTTCTTGAGACAACCCAAAATTTGGAATTTTCTTTCACTTTCACTCATAACAGTAAACATGACTAATAGAGAGGATTAGTAGCACACAGGGGCGGACTGACAACTCATGGGGCCCCCGGGCAATAGAAGATTATGGGGCCCCCAGACTTACAGATGGCCACCATGCCAGGAGGCAGTGCAGAGGCGGGGCAGCTAAAATCTCGGGATTTTCACATCAAAAGCATGTCGGTTTCGGACATATCAGGGAAAGATGTAAAAAATACACAGATTTTTACATACTGTCCCTGGTTTTACTGAGCCTGGCAACCCTGATGGGGCCCCCTAGTGGCATGGGGCCCTCGGGCAGTGCCCAAGTGCCTCAATGGTCAGTCTGCCCCTGGTAGCACAGGCAGCAATTCAAACCCAACAGGTGTTCTAATCCTTTTACAATCTGATAAAAAACACAAAAAAAGTTACCTATAGTTATATTTTAATAATTCAAATTAGAACTGAGTTCTCTGAGTTCCTAACACCCAATCAGATCTTTGTTTTATTATTATAATATAACTAAAACTAGAAAAGGTACAATTTCTGGGGAAATTGTGTGACGTGTTCTTGCCTTCACCAATACTCCAGACTGGAGACGGTGCCCCTGGAGATGTAAATGTGATCCAACAATGTGTCGATCCATTTCGATCCATTGCCCCATCAAAAACTGCTTCATCAAAAACTACCCCATCAAAACTGCGCCATCCTATTTGCCCCATCAAAAACAGGTTGCTATGGACGGGTTGCTATGGAGGGGTTGCTATGGAGGGGTTGCTATGGTCTGGTTGCTATGGTCTGGTTGCTATGGACTGGTTGCTATGGTCGGGTTGCTATGGTCGGGTTGCTATGGACGGGTTGCTATGGACGGGTTGCTATGGGCAGGTTGCTATGGACAGTTGCTATTGACTGGTTGCTATGGACAGTTGCTATAGTCTGGTTGCTATGGTCTGGTTGCTATGGAGTGGTTACTATGGACTGGTTGCTATGGACTGGTTGCTATGGACGGTTGCTATGGAGTGGTTGCTATGGACGGGTTGCTATGGAGTGGTTGCTATGGAGTGGTTGCTATGGAGTGGTTGCTATGGAGGATTGCTATGGTCTGGTTGCTATGGATGGTTTCTATGGACTGGATGCTATGGATGGTTTCTATATGCAGAGTATGCAGAAGTTACACAGAGCCAAATACAGGCATACCCCGCTTTTAAGTACACACTAGGGTTTATTTACTAATGCTGGAAATCGCAATATCAGGCTCACTTCTGCAGAAAAAACAATAAGCTTCTAACCCCAGCTTGTTCAGTTAAGCCTGGTAATAAAACCTGGAAGCTCATTGGTTTGTGTGCAGAAGTGAGCCTTATATTGCGCTTTCCAGCTTTAGTAAATAAACCCCATTGTTTACTTAAAAGTGGGATATGCCTGAAAAACAGAGCCATATCACCTCACAGCTGTGTGGGAGGAGCTATAGAAAGCCCCTCAGCTGTGTGTGAGGAGACATCGTCTCCTAGGAAACCAATGTAAACACATGCAGGCAGCCACTCTAAACAGCCACTCAGATTCTGGCTTGTTTTTTACTGTGCTTCTTCAAATGATTGTATTTTAAAAACTATAAATCGCACAGCGAATATCTTTATATTTTACGAATCACAAGACCCAGACCTTCAACCTGATGTATAGTATGTCTCTAAAATATTAAATTTGAAGGCACAGTCGCAGTTTACAAATTGCCTTGCAATATTCAGTTTTCAATTTTCTTTCCTCCATTGACTTTCATTGAAATGATGGATGGCGTGTGTTGCAAACAAATGTCTGTATCTTTAAAACCATTTGACCGATCGCTTAGTCGTCAACACGTGTAGTGTCAGCAGGGACAGCTGAACATTTGATATAAGATTTGTGTAGGTCGGCTTGAAAATGAGGGAGTGGTCGCAGTTTACAAATCATGTAATGATTTTTCCGTTTTTGCCATTCTGTGCTCTAGCTCTCACCATTCATTCCTATGGGAAAATTTTGCCGCAAATATGACGATATTTCGCGAACGATTTGGCGAAACGTTCCACAAAGTAATAGCCCACTATTCGGGAACAAGCCGCTCGATTTGATATATTACTCGTCTATGTAGCGTAAAAACTGTGGGAGGAGTTAGGGTGGTAAATTTGGCTATAAAAATAATAATAATATATATGTGAGAGAATAGTAAGTGCTCTTGCTATGCAAGACCACTTAATAAAGAAGGGTAATAGCCCAATGTATGTGACAAAGCAATTTAAATTATTATATACCATATACACAATGGGGGTTATTTACAAAAGGGAAATCCACTTTGCACTACAAGTGCAAACTACAAGTGTAAAGTGCACTTGAAATTGCACTGAAAGTGCACTTGGAAGTGTGGTCGCTGTAGATCCAAGGGGGACATGCAAGGAAAATAAAAAACAGCCTTTTAGGTTGCATATGATTGTATAATAAAATCAGCAAAGCTTCCAAGACACCCCTTAAAGGGGTTGTAAAGGTTCAAATATAAAAAAATAAAAAATAATGTCATACTTACCTCCACTCTGCAGCTCTTTTGCACAATGTGGCCCTGATTCTGGTCTTCTGGGGTCCCTCGGTGGCTGTCTTGGCTCCTCCCCACAAGAGCTAACCCCCTTCATGGAAAGTTCTCTCCCAAGGGGGTTAGCTTGCGGACACGCTCCCGTGATACAGCCGGCCCCACCCCCACGCGAGCCAATGGCTTTGCTGCTATCAATCATCCAATGAATGAGCCGAGAAGAGCCGAAAAGCCCAGTCGAAAAGCCTGCTCGTTCGAGGGCTCAGGTTAGTAAACTGGGGGCTGGCAAACATCAGATGTTTTTTTTTTTTTATAAATTCTTTATTTTATATGCTTTGTCTTCCATTTCTCTATACTTCGAATCAAAAAACAAAAAGACAATAGGTACAGCATAATACATACAAACATCTCCTCTCTTAGATTGCATCATACTCTTATTCTCTGTATATTATTTACCCATACCATTATAATTACCCCCTCCCCCCCATCAAGCACAACACCTGGTTATCTACCAAAAAGCAACCCAATAACAAAAAAAAAAGGGTATGTCTCTCCCCCTCCCCCAACTCCCCCTGCTCACTCCCCCGGCTCAGGGATTCTGCTCACTATAACTGATATATGGCACCCACACCTGTCTATATTTCTCCTCCTGCTCTCTCATTCCCATTGTCAAGTATTCCATCTGCTGAATTTTCCGTTACTCTGCCCAACCGTTGTAGTCTTGTCGGTGAGGCTGTGCTTTTCCACAAGATTGGGATACAAGCCCTTGCAGCTGTAATTAAATGCCTGAGCAGGGAGTTTTTATATTTTACCATAGAGATTGGGAAATCATTCAGCAGAAATGCTGCCGGATTGCCCCCCAGGTTTACCTCAGTAATTTCTTTTACTATAACGGCTACAATTTCCCAAAATTCTTTCAGTTTAACGCATTCCCAAAATAAGTGTATCATTGTACCTCCCGCTTCCCCGCATCGCCAGCACTGATCTGATACTTTAGGGAATATCCGCTTTAATGCTACCAGAGTCCTATACCATCTAGTTAGAATTTTATATCCACTCTCTTGGTATCTAGTAGCTAACGAAGCCTTGTGTATAAACCTGAAGATTTTAGTTTTCTGGGTCTCCGAGAATGTAATTCCCAGGTCTCTTTCCCAGGCTTGGATAAATGCTAAGTCTTGCGGGGCCCCTGACTCTACTAAAAGACTATACATAGATGATAGGCCGTGTCTCCCGGGTCCCCCCTTATAACATATTTCTTCAAAATCTGATAGTCCTCACATCGCTTCTCCTTGTATTCTCATGGCTCGTATAGCAGTTTTTAGTTGCATTTGTCTCATTTGATCCAGTGTCCTCCTGACTATCTCTTCACTTTCCCCTCCATCCATTCTTTGGCTATCGCTCATAAAGTGAATGAGTCTACTCAGTCCCAGTCATCTTAAATTATTCAAATGAAAATCTGTAAGGCCCAATTCAAACCTTGGGTTCCCGAGCACCGGTGACAAGGGGCTTAGATATTTCGAGATTTTAGTTTTCCTAAACACCCTTTTTATAGCTCGCATCGTGGCTCCCACTGTGGGGTGTTTCTTCACCTCTTGTGGAATGTCCGTGTCTAGAATCCATACCATACCCTCCAAAGGGATATTCGTTATTTTTTGTTCTATATGAATCCATAGTTTTTCCCTTTGGTGGGTACACCACTCTGCCACCGAGCCATATGGGAGGCATCATGATAGCTCATTGGGTCCAGGAATCCCACTCCTCCACTCTCTTTCGGTAAAGTCAGGATTTCCCTCCTTATTCTCGCTGGTTTTCCTGCCCAGATAAACTTAACAAATCTAAAAATCCAAGGGGAATCTTTACAGGTAGGGTCTTAAGTAGGTAAAGCAGTTTAGGCATTACGGTGTCCGTTTATGAAGCAGTGAACAGTGGTGATCCCAGGGATCACCACTGATCACAGCCCATAAACAGTTTATGAAACAGTGATAATCGGAGGGAGAAGTGTTTGAACTTGTTCTCCCTCTGATTATCTCTACACAAAGTGAAGTCTCATAGACTGACACAGAAACGGCCAGTTTATGAAGCTGTGATCTGAGCTCTTCACTGGTGATCTGTGTCAGAATTCACATGCGCTGATTCACCAGCTCAGAGGTGGTAAAGCAGGGAGTGAAGAGGGAATCCCAAGGGTTCTGAGGAGGAAGGAGGAAGATTTTTAACTTCCTTCTACCTCATTTAGACCCCCGACACTGTAACCATGTCCCCCTGTAATTTTTATGTGTATACATATACAGTATACACATACATATACCGTATTTTTCGGACCATAAGGCGCACCGGGTTATAAGGCGCACTATCATTGAGAGCCTGTTAACAGTTTTTTTTCCATACATAAGGCGCACCGGGTTATAAGGCGCATGCGGGTATAGAAAATTAATGAATGAATGCACACACCTCTGTCACACGCAAGCGCCAGCTCCGAAATGCCGTCGCATTCCAGTGACGTCACCGTGGCTCACGCTGCGCCCCATGCCTCGCTTTCAACAGTGTCACCATACCAGCTAGTTCCACTGCTATACGGACGGTTCGACATAGAGGGGCATAGGAGCATTTTACAGCTTACATCTGGTGCGGAAGGACGTTACAGTAGAGACTATTTCCATAATCTACATGCCGGATCTCTATTATTTACATGTAAGTGGATGCTGTAAACCTATCATGTATGTCTTTAATGCTCAATACAACCATACATAAGGCGCACCGCATTATAAGGCGCACTGTCGATTTTTGAGAAAATTAAAGGATTTTAAGTGCGTCTTATGGTCCGAAAAATACGGTATATAATGTGTACATGTACATATATATAATGTGTGTGTGTATATACATGTATATATAATGTGTGTGTGTATATTCATATATATATTATGCAGGGGGACTCGTTATTTTAATTACATTAACCATGCCGTCTTTCAGTGAACTGAGCGGTGATAATTTATCACTGCTCAATAAACTGACATCTCTGTATTTCTGTGAATTTCTGGTCTGTTCTCCACTGTTTGAAGCATTGGTAGATCACTTCACATCTCCAAGGGTGAAGCGATCTTCTCCGCTTCATAAACAGGCACACAGAGGAGAACAATCTTCACTGTGAATGCCGGAGAAAGAAGCAGTGAATAGATTTCACTGCTTCATAAACGGACACATTCATTTTAATAATATTGATTCTCCCGAACCATGTAAAGATCTCCTTATCCCATCTCTGGAAGTCGGCCTTGATCAGTCTTATCAATGGTGTAAAATTCAGTTCGAAAATTCTATTTAGGTTTTTTGATATCTTAGTTCCCAAATAACAAATATGAGAACCTGTCCACTTAAAGGGGAAATTTGCCGCCAATAGCTGCTGCATATGTTCATTAACCTTCACCCCCATCGTCTCTGATTTACTATAATTCACTTTAAAGTTGGACAGGTCTCCGTATTCCCTTATCTCCTTTAACAAGACTGGCAAGGATGACCCTGGAGTCGTTAATGAAAACAATAGGTCATCTGCAAATGCAACCTTGTATTAGTCTCCTTTTATCCGGATACCTCTTATATCCGTGTTTGCCCGTATAGTTCTCAAGAATGGATCAAGGACAAGAGTGAAGATAAATGGCGAAAGTGGGCATCCTTGCCTTGTTCCGTTCCTTATTGAAAAGGGATCCGACATCACTTCATTTACCTTCACTCTTGCCGTCGGGCTCGAATACAAGCTTGTTATCCAGTTTTGCATCCCTTCCCCTAGGCCTATGTATTGTAGGATAGTTTTCAAGAATCCCCAATCCACTCTATCAAAAGCTTTCTCTGCATTGGTCGAAACTAATACTAATGGATTTTGATGGAGTTGCGATAGATAGATAGTGCTTAGCGCTCTTTGTGTGTTTTCCCTCCCCTCTCTACCAGGGGTAAACCCTACCTGATCAGGGTGTATTAAGGCGGGAATGTGGGCCACTAGTCTATTGGCAAGTATTTTAGAAAAAATCTTCAGATCTACATTCAGTAGGGAAATTGGACGATAACTGGTACATTGCGCGGGATCTTTCCCCTCATCAGATGTTTTTTCACCTCAATGCATAGAATGCATTAAGGTGAAAAAACATGAACCTTTACAACCCCTTTAACACGTGTGCAATATGTGGCTTTAGACATGTTTTTAAGCAGTGTTTCTCCTGCCAGGAGTTTAGGTGTTTAGAGGAGGAAAGCAAACACCCAGAGTGCATGAAGCCTATGACTAAACTAGGGGGTGATGGTGACTATTCATTGCCTATTGAAGTCGATACAATTCTTTTTATTAATTTCCCATGCTGTAATGGAGGCTGATAACTCCGACAGTCTGATAATTGTGTTGCAGAAATCTAACTTTACAGACACAACTTCTGCAAAAAAAATATCAGGAAAGCCCATGGCTTTTATTGCAGATGTCCATCAGGTTTACACTTATGAAATTGAGTTTTCACTCATTCAGTTACTTTACAGAGTCACAGCTGACACAGCTGTATGAAACACACTTGTGGTCGGATATGAAAATCCATTGAGAAGTCTTTAGCACACTCATACTGTCCAGCTCAAAACTTCTCTCATCTTTCATGAATCAATCAGTAGTCCTTTTTAGTTGTACACTTCTTGCTGTAAATATACATAAAAACTGGAGTTTTATTAGAAGGAAATTTATTTGTGATTTTGAATTGGGGAAATTCTTAAAATTATTGCATTATATAGGTGAAAGGTAATAAGAGCAGCCTAAAAAATGAATGCCTTACAAAAAAATTATCCTTGCTCTCATCGCATGTTTATGTACCTAATACAATGAGTTTAATGTCTCTGGAAAAGAGATCAACCAGCCCCAATGGCCCATACACACGATACAAAAATCGGATGGAAAAATTCCTACAACGAGCTGTCTGCCGATTTTAGGATCATTAGTACGGTGCTTTCGACAGACGATTTTGCTTTTTCGGCAGACAAAAGCTGGATGTTGAGACTATAAATCTTTTGCCGGATGTAAACTCAACGTCCAATTTTTCTTTCGTGTGTAAGGTTTTCGTACAAAAAAAAAATCATAAGAGCAAGACTATGGATGCTCATAAACAAAATAATACATACAAAACTATTCAACACATTTCATCACTTCTGACGTATTCTGTCGTCGGAAAAATTTTCGTATTGTGAATAACCTCTTCACTTAAGACATGAGACTAGCATGCAACAAAAAACGGACGTTCGGTCATCTGAAAATCTAAGTGTGTGTACAAGGCTTTAGACTGCTGTTGGACAATGCCATCATTGACAAGAGGGCACTGGCCTCAGCATATGCTGTTGGAGTCATCACAATGAAGTTCTTGGATTCAATCACAGAAACAAGTCATTAAGCAGGGTCCTGCATTTTTTCCCCCTTTTTATCACATTTTAAATGTTTAGGTTTCTGGCAGGTTTTCATTAAATTAATTATCAATTAAACGTGGCTATTGGACTTTTTCATTCAGCCTGTCAAAAACATCCCATGACATGAAAATGAATACTATTCAGTTTGCAAGTTCCAATTCATGTCTTGTTTGCCATATTGCTAGTGCTTCCAAACGAAATACACAACACACCATCCTTGGCAGAGATCATCCCAGACTAGCCATGTGCAGAAAATGTGTATTGTTGATTGCATTATGACTATTGCTTGTTCAGTAGCTAAAGTTATAACTAATAAAGAATATTATGAAAAATTGTGATCCAAAAAATTATCCAATCACCTTTGCATTGTTTACCTTCACCCATGTCCTGTCCATTAATGGGAAATGGACCCTTTCAGACACTGGTCACAGACAACAAGTGTTCCCATAAAAATATTTTTCTTTTATTCCTTTTCTGGTGACAACTGTAAAATTTGAAATTTTTAAGCATTTTCTGATGACAATAAAAACGATTTAATTATCAGTGAATAGATGATAGGCTATGTCAGCTACCTTAAGGCCACTTTCACACTGAGGCGTTTTTCAGGCACTAAAGGGCTAAAAAAGCGCCTGAAAAACGCCTCCCCTGCCACCCGAGTGCTTTCACATTGGAGTGGTGCACTTGCAGGACAGGAAAAAAAGGCTTCTAAAAAACCCTTGCCATTGAAATGGCCAGCACTGCTAAAGCACTTCGGCAGCGGCACTTATTTTAAAACTTTTTTAGACGCTAGTGGTGCTTTACCTCTGACGCCACACAATACACATACTGTAATCTTACAGATTACAATACTGTATAAAATAATTACACATCCCCTTTGTCCCTAGTGGTCTGTCCAGTGTCCTGCATGCAGTTTTATATTATAAAAACTGTTCTTTCTGCCTGGAAACTGGAGATTGTCCATAGCAACCAAAAAGTGTTCTCTTACATCAAAAGTGGGTTTAGACCAGCTAGAAAACAGCGATAATAAATTAGAATCACTTGCAGAATTGAGCGATAGCGATTTGAGGGAAAATTCGTCATAAAAAAATAAAAGTAATGACAGCGACAATTCTGCACCTGAGCAAATTTCAGGGTTTTTGATTTGATTACATTATTGAATAATGTTTATTATAATTACATTATTATTTGTTATAATTATTTATAGTTATTTATTATATTATAATTAATGATTTTGTGTTTCAAACTTTATCATACCCGGGATGTCTTCTAGACTAAAAAAAATAACAACAGGCATTCAATATAAAACGCCAAATTTCCATGCAAAATAATTGTACCGCTTTCAGCACCTAAAACTAGAAGGAATCATATTGCCAGGGAGGTTAACCAATATGTATAAAAAAGAAGGTGCAATCAGCGCAAAAATACAAAGGATCAAAATAATAATAAAAAATACTATTAAATGTAAGAATGAAAAATACTCAAAGAGTGGATTTCATATGGATGCAAGCTGAACACCAAAAAGGACAATCACAAAATCCCAGAAGTAAATATATCAAGAAAAGCAGTGCAGCGCAAACCTAAATTACATAATAATAAAGATAAATATGCTCATAATAGTGAAAAAATAAACACACAAATGATTAATAGCAGTGTGAAAGTAAATAAATAAAAGAAAGTCCAAATTTGCAATGTGCAAACAACTTGGAAGAAAAAATCCTGTGATCAAGAAAATCAGAGTATCTTCACCATGTGACTGGAAAACCAATATTTCAAATGTGATCCCTTCACCAGTAAAGATGGGTACTCTCACCTCACACAAAGACCTTTGTTTTACCAAAGGTCTAATAGACATAGATCAATGGTAGGAAATCCAGATGGCTCAAAGATGTATACTTATGGTTAACCAATATGTATATAGATTATACAGCCATGGCCAAAAATGTTGGCACCGCTGCATATCTGTCAGATAATGCACCACTTTGCCAAGAAAATTGTTCCAATTACACATGTTTAGGCATTTTCATGTTTATTTCTTAATTTTTTTATTGATATGACACAAAAAAATTGGAGAAACAAAAAGTCAAATCTGACACAATCCACGTAAAACGGCAAAAATGAACTGGACAAAATTATTGGTACCTTCTCAAAACTGTAAGAAATTATTTTTTTCCAAGTTTGTGATTCTCCTGTAATTTGTGATTAAACTCACCTGTATCAATTAACAGGTGCTAACAACTGTTGTCAACCTTTCTGTTGTGTGTCTCTGTGTGCCACACAGAACATGGGAAATTGAAAGAGCAGCAAAGAATTGTCTGAGGATTTGAGAACAAAAATTGCAGAAAAGCATTGACAATCTCAAGGTTACAAGTCCATTTCCAGAGATCTTACTTTTCCTGTGTCCACTGTGTGCAACATTGGCAAGCTGTTTACAGCCCATGGCACTGTAGCTAATCTCCTTGGACGTAGATGAAAGAGAAAATATGATCAAAGATTGCAACGAAGGATTGTTCGAATGGTGAATAAAGAACCTCGATCAACCTTTAGTCCAACTTGTGTCAGCTTGCACTATATGTCGCCATCTCAATTAAATTGATGCTATGGTATGAGACCCAGGAGGACCCCACTGCCGACACAGAAAAATAAAAGCCAGATTGGAGTTTGCCAAAGCTTACCTGAGGAAGGCAAAATCCTTTTGGGAGAATGTGCTATGGACAAATGAAACAAAATTACAGCTTTTTGGTAAAGCCCATCATTCTATTGTTTTCAGAAAAATAAATGAGCCCTTTAAAGAAAATAATACAGTCCCTACAGTCAAACATGGTGGTGGAGGTTCACTGATGTTTTGGGATGGCTTTTCCTGCTTCAGACATTGGATATCTTGATCAGGTGCATGGCATTATGAAATCTGAAGGCTACCAAAGAATTCTGGGGTGCAATGTAGGGCCCCGTGTCAGAAAGTTGGGTCTCTGTCAGAGGTCATGGGTCTTAGGCTCTATTCACACTAATGTTTTTTTTGATGCATTTTGCAGAAATGCAGGGAAATTTTTTAACATAGTTTCCTATGGAACATGTTCACATCAATGCTTTTTTTGTGCCTCTGCATTTTTGGAAAGGGTCAGGGACTTTTTTCCTGCAAAAAGTAGCGTTTTGCATGTAATAGAATTCAATGGACCAAAAATGCAAGTACTGCGTTTTTACCGCGATTTGCGGTTTGCAATTTTTTTTTACCTGTTTATAGCTGGTTGTTAAAGGAAATGTAAAAAAAAAACCTGCAAAACGTGTGTCGAAAAACGCAGCAAGCACCGCAAAAAGCACTGCAAAAATGCTCAAAATCGACATGCATAGGTGTGAATCGAGCCTAACAGCAGGAGAATTACCCAAAGCACACGTCAAAAAGAACCCAGAAATGGTCTAAGGGCCAGTTCACACCAGACAGAGTTCCATTCAGTTCTGTGTGCTTTTTTTCTGCACAAAATGCATGCACAGTGTTTTCCATGTATTCCAATGGCTCCAGTCGGCTATAGTTCACACCATACAGTCAGTTTCCGGTCAGTTTTTACACCGGAAACTGACTGCATGATGTGAACTAGAGCCAACTAGAGCCATTGGAATACATGGAAAACACTATGCATGCATTTTTAGTGCAGAAAAAAATGCACACAAAACTGTACGGAGCTGCGTCTGGTGTGAACTGGCTCTAAGACAAAATGCTGGAGAGTACTGAACTGGCCAGCTATGAGTCCAGATATAAATCCCATAGAGCAGCTGTGGAGAGATCTCAAAACAGCAGCTGGGAAAAGGAACCCTTTCAATCTGAGAGACCTTGAGCAGTTGGTGAAAGAAGAGTGGTAAATATACTGTACAGCCCCTAAAATGAGAACTTTCAGGGGACAAACAGATCACATGCTAGAGAATGGACTAGTCAAATCTTATAGCAAGTTCAGAGCTACATTGCAAGCATTCATGTAAAAGGAAAAAACTGCAAGTCAACATTTAAAATACTTTATTTTTCTCTTCTATTACCTGCATTTTTTTAATTGGTGACAGAACCATTAGTTCAGCTCTGCAAGTGTCCCCCATAATCTTGACATACATAGTAAGTATCCCATTTTTATTTTTTTTATACTTTTAACCACTTTATTTTTTGTACAAATATTAGTTCTTAAGAGGAGCTGGAAGCTGCAACTGCGGCTCTCTTGGGTTTAGGAGTTGTACCTTCACAGAATCCATTCTTGAACCTGCGGTACACAACCTTCAGATGTCTCATGCGACCGGTTCCGGTGGTGTTGCGTCTCTTTGCCTTGGCACTCCAGTTGTACTTTCTCTTGCGCTTAGCTGGGTATGCACACTTGCCACAGGTGGACTTCTGTAAATGGAAGGCTTTGGAGCCACATCGGCGGCACAGAGTGTGCGTCTTATTACGGCACTTTCCGAATGACGATGTTCCCTTCGTCATCTTCCCCGGCGGCCGAGACGATAGAGCAGTATCCCATTTTTTAATCAGATACGACATTTAAAAAAAAAATACAGTAGGCTGTATATACATTTTGAATCAACTATGAAAACATTAATTTAATACAGAGAAATTATTAATAATCACATGGGAGGAATGAAAAGTCTGGGACTTGACATTTAGAACTATGGTAGATCTATGATACTTTGGGAGGAAGTGGTTACAAGCTTATTTTTCACTGAGAAATGAGATACAACTGTAAAATGTATTTAGTTATCCAGGCTAAGCATATTACATAGTTGTGTAACATTTAACAGGGATATTTATAAAAAGTATTGTCAGATAGACAATATGATTCATAGCTTATACATTTGTATTTAAAAACTCCAGCTAAAACTTTTCTTTTTGCTATGGATATTGTAAAGAATGGTCAGAGTTCTCTTGCCCTCTGTGACCCCATCAGGGACATTTCACTCTATTACTGTGTGGTCACTAAGACAGAAAGTGGATGGGTTCTCTCTAGTGGGAGGACAGAGAGCAATAAAAGTTCTTAAAGTTGAACTCTAGTAAAAACAAAAAAAAAAATGTAGGCATGCAGCACCAGTAACATAAGTTACTTCTAATAAAATGTATGCCATGTTTTACTGGTTGTTGGTTACTCCCTTAGTGATGCCGGATATTCCCCACAGTCATGATCACCCGGTGCTGTGGCGGTTAAAAGAAGTGGTTTTGACTAGGAAGGACTCATGCCTAGAATTCTTTCCCCAGAATACAAGAGGTTCTGTACAGGGAAGATCCTGGCATTCATCTGCCCCTTCTCCTCTCACCTGTATAAAGGGCAGGAAGAGAGTGTCAATAGCACAAATCCTTACCAGTTGCTGCTCTTAACCCCCGCAGCACCAGAAGATCACTATTGTGGGGAATATCTGGAATCACTGGAGGGAGGATTTTTACAATAATCAGCAGAACATGGAAAACACTTTATTAGATGACTTACATGACTGGCGCTTTTTGCCTATACATTTTTTTTACCGGAGTTTAGCTTTAACCACTTTTCTACCTCGGCAGTTTTTTTTATTTTTTAAACTCCTAAACAATTATATATTTTCTAAAAGCAGATGCCCTGTGGAATAAAATGGTGGCAGTTTTTTATGTCACACAACTGTTTATCAAACACACATTTTCAAGACAAAATACACTAAAATGAATTTAACTGCAAACACACACCATTTAGTTGTACTGTAAAAACAGAGCCGCGTTACATAAGCTTTAAATTCAAAAAATATAATGTGTACACAAATGCTTGCAATCAATTGACCATTCTAACAAAAAGAAAAAGGGGTGGGACTTTGTATGAGGCATGCATCCCAGGAGATTACACGATACAAATGAATATGGCAGATAGCTAATGTAGTAGAACTAAAAGCGTTGCATGAAGGCATTGCAAAACAACGATTGGCAATCAATAGTTTAATTATATATAAAATATAACCATAATAATAACATAATAAAATAACATAACTAGTTCATACTGGAAAACATTGTAAAGGACAAAATCCATAGAAGCTTGTCTCCATAATAAATACTGTAATCCATGATTAGTTGGTACAATCCAATTAGTACTGTATATAAGATAGTTGATGGTAGTAATGCAATATATATATAAGCAATGGGGCATCCATTAGCTCATAATAACATGATATAATAACATAATTAAGTCATACTGTAGACATTATAAAATACCAAATTCATTGTGTCTCCATAATAAATAACTGTAACCCTAATTGGTTGGTATAACCCAATTGGCATACCATACTAAATTAGATAATAACCAAACCTTAAAAAATAAAGACATATATGAGTGCTCCAAAAGATCAGTGATAAATCTGAATTGGCAGAGTTTGTGGCAGTTCACGGAGATATATCAATTATGTGACAATTCAAAGGATTAGTGCTCCAAAATCACAATCAATGCAACTCCAGGTGAGTAATGTGATTCCACAGTGAACCACAGAGATTACACACTCACCAGAGCCCCGTAACCCATTTATCCCTAAAAAAAAGTATTCCTCCAACATGCCAGTTGTCAATGGGTGGTCATGGTGGTTCTATAGCATACCTCAAAAGGAAGTATGAACAAGCAGCAAACAACCATCATAGTGCAACATGTTTATTAAAATTCAAATCTCCCTTTACAAAATATGTTTCTCTGAACTCACATTAAAAACTTCCCTTACACCGGCAACTAGTAAATTCAATATATAATAAAGCCAGCGAACACCACAGCTTTGCTCATCCTAGCTGGCGTACATTCCAGTCAAAGGAAATTATGTTGCTGGAAGTGGCTGGAGGTGATTTCAGGCGCCACCAATCCACCTCTACGCGTTTCACCCATAGTAGGCGTCTTCAGGATGCTGTTTATAAAACATCTGTTGATTGAAGTGCACTGAGGGTGGGGCACAATTTGAGCTGCAGCTGGAGTAGTTATATTTATTTATATTTTTTTCCACATACTTTTGGGGTTTATTTTCTTTGTTATTTACAAAGCGCTGGTGTTTTTTTTGTTTAATATTACACACAATATAGTACCCAATTTTTTGGTAAGATATAAAAGATTGACAGAGAAACTTTCCCCAGTGGGGTTTTAAGGCAGCTAGGTAAACAATATACAATGCAAAAAGATAAGTAAAAAAGGGGAGATTTTATTATTGGCTGATACAAAAGGTTAAAATGATGTAGAGGTAATCAAAGAAAGAGTTGCGGCATTGGTTAACAATCATAAAATTATCCATACATTAGAACAAGGCATGACAATATCATAACATGGCCTGGTGATTAACAGGTAATGCAAGATATACTAACGCGTTTCGACCAAAAGGTCTTCTTCAGAGTTTTTTTTTGCCAAAACTGAAAAAAAGGGTATTACATACAGTTATTGTCATTGTTATAAGATAAAGGTGTTGACCTCCTATATATCCGCCCCGTCAAGGGACATGGAGAGTCCCAGACTTGGGGGAGGAAGGTAAAAGGAGGAGAACTGATCAATGAAGGTTAAATAAATGAGAAAGTGTGCAAAAGACACTTTTTTTACCCGGTTACTACATGTGGAAAGTTCCAAGCCAAGCTCCTGTGTGGAAGTAGGGAGGATCCAGTGGAATCTACAGATGGCCTGTCCGTCGTCAGCGAGCTCCAGGAGGTTGTGTCCCAAAACAGTGAGGTGGCCGCATGTAACTAGACGAGGGATCAGAGGGCAGCACAAGGCCGCATTGGGTAAAAAACGCATAACTGATGGCGTAGACACTGGGACTGGTAGACATAACACAACTACTCAGGGATCAAGTGATCCCTCTAAACAAGCAGCTACGAGTGAATCAGACTCTTATCTATCTGACGCTGCCAGTAATATAAGTAACACCTCAGCTTTAACATCCAAAACCGGCTTACAAAAACCTTTAAACCCCCCTCTGGGCCCTGGTTCCCCTCTACCGGCCAGGAGCGGGAAGGGCCTGGACCCAATTGTGACGCGAATTTCCCCAAACATTTAAGTGTAATTAATCTTTCTTCACATTCACTCACTGATGCCGAAATACAAGTTCTATCACAAGGACTATCTTTCTGTCCAGAGGAGAATTTCGATCTTTTCGAAGCTATTACGGACTTACATTTATTCGCTCGTAAATTACTTCTTATAACTATACACCTCAAGATTGACACTGAAGTAGATACCACAGATTGGTCACGCTATAGTATGCGAGAATTTAAGGCCCTTAGAGATTTAACTCTCCTACACCAAGAGAGTCAGAACATTGATCGATCAAATTGACTTGGAAGCTCTACTTAATGAGGTAGACACCATTCCGAACAATCCGATCAATTTATTCAAAAAACCTTCTCAATTTTTTCCCCCTCTAAACCTTAATCGCAACGTATCTATTTTTGTAAAACAAACCATTCGAGATCTCTGTAAATTACCCTGTACCAAATATGATCCTCAGAACTTGACATCCTGTGAACATGAAGCACTGACCAACCTAGCCAATAACACTACACTAACAGTCAAGCCCTCAGACAAAGGGGGCAATGTTGTGCTAATGGACAACATAGACTATGTACACATGTGTGACATTATTTTGGCCGACAAGGATTGGTATAAATCTATCTCCGTAAATTCCATTAACCAATATAACATCGAATTTTACACATTGGTGGACCTAGCCTATTCCGCTCAAATTATTCCTAAAGGCCTTTACGAGTTCGTTCGAACCAAATACCCAAAGACTGCAACATTCTACAGTCTCCCCAAAATCCACAAACAGCAAAGCCCTCCACCCGGATGACCCATAGGGCCAGATTCAGTTAGAGTTAGGCTGGAGTATCAGTGATACTCCAGCCTAACTCTCACTTTGAGCCGGCGTTTCTGTTTTCTGTAGTCAGAAAACAAGAAACGCCGGGTTGGAGTTCCTATACGAGCGGCGTAATTGTATTTCGCCGTCGTATCGGAACTGCAATTTTAAAAATGGCGCTCGGGGCGTTTTCGCTGATTAACGCCGAGGAATATGCTAATCAGCGAGAATCAGCAATTCACGATCGTATTCGGGCCCGACGCAGTGACTTTCCGACGTTTCCGTAAGAGATACGCAGCGTAAAGAAAAACCAGCCCCCTAGTGGAGTATCCTATGTTAAGTATGGCCGTCGTCATCGCGTCGAATTTAAAAATGTTCGCGTCGTTTGCGTAAAACGTCCGTGAATGGGGATTGACGTCATTGACGTTCCCTGACAGAATTTGGAGCATGCGCACTGACAGTCGACGCATGCGCAGTACGTTCGCCGCGGGATCGCGCCTAGTTATAATAATACACGCCCCCTACCTGCCCAATTTGAATTCCGCCGGCTCATTTTCGCTAAGCCGCCGCAACTTTAGGAGCAAGTGCTATGTGAATACAGTACTTGCTCCTAAAGTTTCGGCGGAGTAACGCAAATGAGAAACGTTACTCTAAAATAAAGATTCGCCCATCTACCTGAATCTGGCCCTAAGTCTCCGGCAATGGATCTATCTCTGAAAACCTGAGCCGTGTGGTTGACACCTACCTTCAACCCTATGTTGTCTCCCTTCCATCCTTTGTGAAAGACACGATCCACCTTCTACAGATTATTGATGAAGTAACTCTCTTAGCCAATTCCATACTAGTTGCCATCGATTGTAGAAGCCTTATACAGTAGTATACCCCACACTAAAGGTTTGGACACCATACAAAGGTGTCTTACCAAAGGCTCCCTGCATGATCATATTCTAGATGGCTTTCTGCTAGATTCATTACGATACATACTTTTTCATAACTATTTTTCTTTCAACGGCTTCCACTACCTCCAGGTACAAGGCGTAGCTGGGGGAGTGGGAGCAATCCCTCCCAGATGACGTAGACCTCGCGGTATACCTCGCCCACATTAAGTTGTGGCGTAGGTATATCGACGACGTTCTGGTCATCTGGGAGGGACCTGAGGCCCTGCTGCTGGACTTTTTCAATCGCCTGAACCATAACGACTACAATTTGAAATTCGCCATGAGCTATGATAAATGCAGCATCACTTTTTTGGACGTCAAACTGTTTGTGGGCCTCACGGGCAAACTTTGCAGCACCCTCTTTCGTAAATGCACGGCCGGTAACACAGTGCCGACAGTTTTCACCCAAGTCCACTTAAAAATTCAATACCCTATGGACAGTACCTGCGTCTCCGCAGAAACTGTTCCAATGATACCCTCTTTCTTGACGAGGCAAGGAAACTCCAAAGTAGACTGCTTGACCGAGGTTACAGTAAATCCTGTCTACAGAAAGCCTTTAACAAAACTAAGCTTCATTCTAGACAGACACTTCTATACAAAAAAACCTCTCCCATAGGCGCTGACTCTCAGACCATTAAAGCTATTATACGATTCTCAAGGCAACATAAAGCTATACAGCAGATTCTCCAAAAAAATTGGAATATTCTGACCGATGACCAAAGACTGAATAATTTTATCCCAGACTACCCATCAATTACATACAAAAGGGCCACTTCGATAAAAGACAGACTAGTCAAAAGCGAGTACATAAGTAACTCTAGAAGGAAAACACATTGTACATTGCATGGCACTTTCCCCTGTGGACATTGCTCTCACTGTCCCCTTATGAGAAGAGAGAAGACTTTCCGGCTGCCAAATGGTGACACCTTTCGACCCTCACAGTTAACCAACTGTCAAACCCGAGGGGTGGTGTATTTTATGGAATGTGAGTGCGGTGCCTTTTACATAGGCAAAACCAAGCAGGAATTCTGGCGTCGTATCTCAAAACATATGTACAGTATGAATATTGGGAACCACCACCTTCCTATTGGAAGACATGTGGTGGTAAACCATAACTACAAAGTACCGAAAGTTTCCTTTGCCGCCCTCTACCGGATTCACATCCCGGAGAGAGTCGATGACTGGAACAAAACCCTTCTCCAACATGAACAACGCTGGATTTTTAAACTTCAGGCCACGAATGTTCCTGGCCTAAACAAATCTTCCTCTTTCGCCCCTTTTTTAAAAGGCTTTGCCTCAGGAAAAACCCAATAAATCGCCCTCCCTTTCATACACATACTTAAGGCATTGTCCCATCATTGCCTGGCAGCGGGATGTCTCCTATCTCTCTCCCCCCTAACCTCTATAATGCCATGCTCGAAGGTGTCAAGGCATTTTCTCAACAGGGCACCATTTCATATCATGTATGCTGAATTCTCTTTTATATGCTTTTTTAGATGAATATTAAATTGATATGACTTAATAAATGCAATAAAATCTATGTACCAAGGGGATTTATGCTGTGTATAATTGAACATATTGCACTTTCAGAGGTATCAATAATTGCGCTGCTTGGTTGTATATAAATGTAATACACATTTACTGTCATCATTATTTCCAGCTATGCCTTTATTTACATCGTCTTCATGTGTCTTACAGGGATTATCCAGTGTGAATTCCTCCTACATCCTCCTCCGCGATGTTCCCATGATGGTTGTTTCCGTGAGGTTAGCCTATTGTTACTTCCCAGCAGAGGGAGAAAACACTAGCGCTTGCGCTTCTGTATGTCTCCGCCGGGCGGCGTCTCCTATGCCGCTCTGGCGGTATCTGACACTCCCTCTGCTGGCGGCATATGCGGCCACTTTCTGTATTTTCCCCTGATGCCTATCGTGCATGCGCGCGTGCGCGATGACGTCATCGGCGTCACTCTCAATACACGGAAGTGAAGGCTAATGCCTCACTGGATTCAGTCCCTTATACGCCGGGGGGATCAACATGGCGGCCTGCTAGCAAGTAAGTACTACAGACGGCCGACTTTAGGACGGATGAGACACCTCCCCTTCCTAATTAGAAGGCTGGGTCGGCTTACTCCCCGACCTACCCGCCCCCCCCTCTTTTTTCGGGCAGTATAAATGTCCTGCCTTAGCTGCACTCAGTTAGAGGACGTTGGTCATCTTCATGAGTGTCAGCTTGTTCCGACGGGTAAGCATCTGTCTGTATGATTAATCTTTCTCATACATGACATTTAACTCAATACTTTGTTTCTATACCCAAATGCTGTCTACTTCTTCTTGCAGATGGTGGATTTTGGTGTTCCCTTTTCCATATCTGCATTTTGGTTTGTTGTTATACTATACAACGGCCGCCTCAATACATAGGCGTACATTGATACTACTGAAGGTAATCCTGGTTATCCCTTTCCCCACCCTTCACTTCCTTGTTCTTTCACTTCCATTGTCCCATATTGACTTTTTCCACATTTCCACCATCACTCACACTCTCCCCTTCTATTTTCCTCACATGTCTTCACCATTCGTTTCATTTTGTTACATGTATAACAATCTCAAGTCACATCCCACACACTCTCACACCACCTCTCACTTTCTATCACACACACTATCACCATTCCCTCCCTTCCCCCCCCCTCCCCTTTGCGTTCTCACTAACTTGTATTACACCTCACTAAGTCTATTTATCTATCTATCCACTTGCCCTACAATCCGAGCCTTCTCCTTCATACACTCACATTTCCACACATACCTCCCCACCACCTTTTCCTCTCTTTTTCCCTTATCCCATGCCCCCTCCTTTTTTCCCCTTTTTCCCTTCCCCACCCCATTCACGCACACTTCCCACACTACACACACTTCCTCCCTTTTCCTCTCTTTCTTTCTCTCTTCTTTCCTTTTTTTCTGTTTCTTTCCCCATTCCCATACATTAGTTATCCATTCATGTCACCTTCAACACCTGTACCATCACCAGGCACAATTCACCTTCATTCTCCATCAACATTCTTTTCTTCCATCACCTTCAGAATTCTATATCCCTTTGTTTCTTTCCCCATTCACTCCATCACTTCCCCACTTCCTTCACGTTCCCTCTCCCTTCTGGGATTCCTTCACTCATGTCTTTAAAGCATAGACTGCCCTTTGATTTTACTTTGAATTAATCTGTCATCTATAGCACTTACCCTCCTGGCTAAATAGGACACTTATATGCCTGCGTTTTACATAAAATCCTCTGGGGAACTATCTATGAGTGCATGCATACACATGCTGCACACTCTTCCCAATGTTTATAAACATACTTACGTCTCATTTATTCCACTCATTGTAGGGCTCCTTTTGGCCCCGGCCCAGTGTCCAATGTGGCCTTGTGCTGCCCTCTGATCCCTCGTCTAGTTACATGCGGCCATCTCACTGTTTTGGGACACAACCTCCTGGAGCTCGCTGACGACGGACAGGCCACCTGTAGATTCCACTGGATCCTCCCTACTTCCACACAGGAGCTTGGCTTGGAACTTTCCACATGTAGTAACCGGGTAAGAAAACTGTCTTGTGCACACTTCCTCATTTATTTAACCTTCATTGATCAGTTCTCCTCCTTTTACCTTCCTCCCCCAAGTCTGGGACTCTCCATGTCCCTTGACGGGACGGATATATAGGAGGTCAACACCTTTATCTAATAACAATGACAATAACTGTATGTAATACCCTTTTTTTCAGTTTTGGCAAAAAAAAACCTCTGAAGAAGACCTTTTGGTCAAAACGCGTTAGTTTATCTTGCATCACCTGTTAATCACCAGGCCATGTTATGATATTGTCATGCCTTGTTCTAATGTATGGATAATTTTATGATTGTTAACCAATGCCGCAACTCTTTCTTTGATTACCTCTACATCATTTTAACCTTTTGTACCAGCCAATAATAAAATCTCCCCTTTTTTACTTATCTTTTTGCATTGTATATTTTTTACCTAGCTGCCTTAAAACCCCACTGGGGAAAGTTTCTCTGTCTATATTACGGGGTGTGCAGCTCCTATCTCTCTGCCCACAGGTATATTCTCTCTTTTTAGATATAAAAGATTAGGTTAAGTCTTAAAATTGCACGTGCCAGTAAAAATGCAAAAAACTATGCTACTCAAAATTGCCCACTGGTGACACTTTAAGGCCTCGTACACACGATCAAATCTGTCCGCTGAAAACGGTCCGCTGGACCGTTTCAGCAGACAGATTCGATCGTGTGTACGGCCGAGCCGACGGATTTGGCCACCCGACAGATTTCAAAGCATGCTTTGAAATCTATCGGGTGGGAATCCGTCCGCCCGACATGTCTGCTGGTTAGTACACTTACCAGCAGACATGTCGTCCCGCACCGCCGCCGCACCGCTGCCGAATGGATTCGGCGCATGCGCGGAAGTGTTTTACTTCCTGGTGCGGTGACGTGGCGGCGTCAACGTCACCGCCACGTCACCGACACGTCAGCGCGCCGTCTGCTGGCGGGGATTTTGGTTTGCTCGTGTGTACACGCGAGCAAACCAAAATCCCAGCAGACAGATTTGTTCAAATCTGTCGGACGGACAGATTTGAACAAATCTGTCTGCTCGTGTGTACGAGGCCTCAGAGTTTTTACAAGTTACCAGTTTAGAGATAACTTTGAATTTTTTCCCTAGAATTATTGCTTTCATCCCGACATTCATGGTGATGTGTGGTGCAATTTACATTCACATCTGCACGTATTTGCATTTGGGTGTACAGAGGCAATGGGTTGTGCTATTACATTTTTATTAATTATAATTTAATCTGTTATCATTTAACTATATTGCTATTTAAAGGGGGCTAACACATGCTTCTATTTAGATCTTTTTTTATTTTCCTGGAGTTCAGCTTTAAAGGGAGACTGAAAAAGGCAAAAAAGAATGTACTAAAACTACTGACAAAGTGCAGCATACAGTATACGTCATGTTTTAATTTTTCTAAGTGTTTCCATTTTATTTACTTCTTGTGTGGTTACTGATGCAGATGAGGGGAAATTTTCCCAGCAGTTGATAGAAATAAAAACCTGACAAGGGTTTAAATTCTTGCAATACCTCACCACTTTAATACTGCAAACAATTATTGTTTTATTAATAATACAGAAAATGGCAATTTAGTGTATAGGACTGGGAGGATAAAATTTATATAAACAAAGACTAGGGTTGAACCCTCTATCTCTACAACAAGATGTGTGTTTATCCTGAGCGATCTACACCTGTCATTCCCTGTATTTTAAGGATCACTGCCATAGCCAAAACGATGCATATACAGAAGGAGATAGGGTTGCACTATGGGGAAACCAAGACAGAGTATCCCAATAGGCAACCGAAGGGCTACCACGGCAGAGAAGGGCAATGATATAGATAAAATAATTTATTGATAATACAAATATACAAAAATTCAGGATAAGAAATTGAAACACTAATTAAATACTAAATGTATATTATATAGTTAAACCAGTATAGCTACTAACAGCAGCCGGCCGGTACTGCACACATGAACCTAGTTCATGCAGTAGACAACCATGCAACACACATAGGACACAAACATATAACAAACATAAAAAAAAAAACATATATATCAGGCGATCCGGACGCCTATTCTGTCACTGCTGCTGGATATTTCGTGCGGTAATTACCGCTTGAAATAATATTCAAAAATTAAAAATCATATATAGAAATTTCCAGCCGGAGTGCCCCTGTAGGAGAAGGATGTGGTTGTAATGAAATATCATATGTGGCGATATGAGTATAACTGCATCCAATTGGATTGAGAACACAGTGTGAATAACTTGAGATAAATTACAGCCACTATTGAGGGTACTGCACGTGTTGAGAAATGTATCCCTACGATTCCGGTGTAGGTTTCATGGGCTGTGATATAAACATAGTTCACTGATAATCCCAATAATGTGTGACCTGATTGACACTGTTGTAGAGATGGACTGAACAGTTGTTAGATGTCCCCTATTAATCCGGGTGTAGGCAGTCTTAACCGTTGTCAGTATAAATAAAGGAACAGTCTTACCGGACTCTTGTGGGGAAGATCTGATGACAGAAAACGGTGTTTGTCTCCCAACTTATAAGTATGCTACTGGCCGTAACAGATATCGTCCAGTCTGTCAGAGTTTGACAGCATGTGCGGCGGGTAGCCTGAATGGATGTACCGATATAGAGCACATTTATGCTTTGCAATTGCTAAATAAGGTGCCCTTTCCTGTTCGGAAGTAGGTACTGGTCCCGGCTTTAGACAAGATCCTTTTTCTCCAACGTATGAGTCTCCTCCATTAGATCCCGATCCCGCTGGGGATTGTAGGCGTGGCGTGGCGTCCGATGCCGTATTACGTCAACGCGTTTCGCAACGTAAGTGCGTAAGCTTCGTCTGGACGTGAGGATAAAATTTACTTTTGGAAACATTATTTACTTTTGAGTTACTGACTCGGAACAAGCATGCAGCCAGAGAATTTAGAGTGAGAACTTCTGATCTGCATAGCTGCCTAATGTCGTAAATCCCTATAACCACTAAATCAGAATGACAACCAAACAGATAATATTTTCAGAAAGATAAGATAAGATTTTTATTGTCATTGTAGAAACAAATATTTCACAATGAAATTACATTTCTACTCCACACATTATTCATACATCACAATTTGCAACCATGTATTTACCACACGGGATTTAATTATACCCCCAGTATATATATACTGTGTGTATATATATATATATATATATATATATATATATATATATATGTGTCCACATATTATAAAAGTATAAAAAGTGTCCTCATATTAAAAAACTAAACGAGAGCCTTAAATAGCCCTGGGAAAGAAGCTCTCTTTAAATCTATTTGTCCTTGTTTTAAATCACCCTAAAACATCTACTAGATGGCAATAATTCAAAGAAATGACAACCAGGATGAGTCTGGTCACTCACTATTTTTCCTGCTCTACAAACACAACGAGTCTCAAATAGAGATGTCGCGAACATAAAATTTTCCTTTCGCGAACGGCAAACAGGAATTTCCGCAAGTGTTCGCGAACGGACGAATCGGGCAAACCACCATAGACTTCAATAGGCAGGCAAATTTTAAAACCCACAGGGACTCTTTCTGGCTACAATAGTGATGGAAAAGGGACTAATAGCTGGACTGTGGCATGCCGGAGGGGGATCCATGGCAAAACTCCCATGGAAAATTACGTAGTTGACGCAGAGTCAGGTTTTAACCCATAAAGGGCATAAATCACCTAACATTCCGGAAATATTTGGAATGACGTGCACATGCTGGCAGGCAACTGACTGCTATTCTATTACAGTCAAATGTTTTTTTAAATGTAATCTACTGTGACACCAGATATGAGTGGTGGCACTGGGCAAGTGGGCAAAGTATACGCTGTGAGCCTGACACACACGCTGGCAGGCAACTGCAATTAGATTACAGAGAAAAAAAAAAGCAGACTGATGTACTAGCCCTAAAAAAAGCTTTTTGGAGTGCTGTCAGGACGCTGTCTATACAGCAGAGATCAGATGAGTCTTTCAGGACTGGAGTGGACACTGAATACACTGGCCTAGCTATCGATTTCCCTATTAAATCAGCAGCAGCTACACTGTCCCTCCTCTCACTAAGGCCGCGTACACACCAGCAAATATATCTGTTCAAATCGGTCGGACGAACCGATTTGAACAGACCTGTCTGCTGACCCTTTTAGTTTGATCACTGTACAGCATGCTTTAAAATCTTTTGGCTTTATCCAAATCCGTCGGCTCGCCCGTACACACGGTCGAATCTGTCTGCTGGGACGGTCTGGCAGACCGTTTCCAGCAGATGAATGAATGAATGAATGAAAAAACTTATATAGCGCGGCACATGCGAACCAAATCGCCTCTGGGCGCTAGTTGTATCCGACTCTCCCATCAAAAGAGCAGAGTCTTAATCTGTCTTCTGAAGGTCAGGTGGTTATCCTCCAACCGAATGCTGGTTGGTAAAGCGTTCCAGAGTCTGGGACCCTGGACAGCAAACCTTCTTTCTCCTTTGGACTTGAATCTGGCTTTGGGTACTTTGACCAAATTTTGGTCACTGGATCGCAGAGCGCGATTGGGGTTGTGGGGTTCTATTTTATCGCAAAGATATTGCGGGGCTTTTCCATGGATGCATTTATGGGTCAGACAGAGTGCTTTAAAAGCAATTCTGTCTTTTACCGGCAACCAGTGAAGGGATCTCAGCGACGGTGAGATTGATTCCCAGGGTTTTTTCCCAGTCACCAGTCTGGCGGCCGTATTTTGTACGACTTGCAGGCGAGCGATTTGGTATTTTGGGAGTCCGAGGTAGAGAGCGTTTGCATAATCCAGTCTGGAGTTCACAATCGTTCCCACCACGACTGGCACATCTCCTTTGGGAATAAATGGGATCAGTCTGCGGAGTAGGCGCAGCAGATGGTGAGATCCGCTGACTACTGACCCTATTTGTGCGTCCATAGTCATGTGGGTGTCAAAAATGATCCCAAGACTTTTGACTTTGGCGCTCGGGGAGATGATCTGGCCCAGAATGGGCGGAGGTGTCCAGGTAGTTGTGAGTTGCCTCTTGTGACTGGCCTGAAACAGAAGAAGTTCTGTTTTAGAATTGTTGAGTTTGAGATAACTCCTCGTCATCCACTTTTCTATTGAAGAGAGACAATTCTCTAAGCTGAGATGACGATCTTTCCTATTGCAGATGCGAAAATACAGTTGTGTATCGTCTGCATATGAGTGATAAAGTAGTTGTTGACTACTGATGACTTCAAAGAGAGGTCGAAGATAGATGTTGAAAAGCACCGGTGATAGAGGTGAGCCTTGGGGGACTCCACATGACACCGTGCGTTTTCTAGAAATGAACGGTCCTAGTTTCACCGTTTGAGATCGGTTTCCCAAAAAAGAGGAAAACCATGGTAAATCACTCTCTGTGACTCCGGCTACCTCAGTCAGCCGAGTCAGTAGCAGTTTGTGATCTACGGTGTCAAAGGCTGCGCTTAGGTCCAGCAGAACCAGGAGAGAAGATTCTCCTTCGTCTGCGGCCTCCAGAACATCGTCCCATATTTTGAGCAGTGCAGTTTCCGTCCCGTGTCCGGGACGGAATCCCGATTGCAATGGATCGAGTAAGTTGTGGGTATCTAGATGCTGTTGCAGCTGTTGTACCACCACTTTCTCCATTACCTTAGAGAAAACGTTTAGCATTGTTATGGGACGGCGATGATTTGGGTCCTTGGGATCCAGGGTAGGTTTCTTCAAGATGGGCTGGATTGTGCCCTCTTTCAGCAAGGAGGGCACTATGCCTTCCTTAAATGACTGGTTTATAAGCTGCGTAATGGGAGGCGCCAGGATATCGGCACATTCCTTTAGCAGCTTAGTGGGGATAATATCATTAGGCGAAGTGCTGTTCCGCAATGCGCCGATGATATTTTCTGTGTTCTCGATGGAAACGGGTTCCAAAGTGAACTTTGTTGGTTGTAGTGTGTTCCTCTGAGTGCTGTGTGGTAGCTCAGGGGCATTATTTTGCGAAATGCTTTCCCGGATTCCCTCAATTTTATTGATGAAGAAATCCGACAATTCATCGCAAAATTCTTGGGTGTCTGTGTTGGGGGCTTCAAGACAGTGTTGGTTCATGGTCTGTGAGACCAGCTTGAAGAGATCCCGAGGGCGGTTTAAAGCGCTGTTGATAGCCATGGAAAAATAGTTTTTCTTGGCTTTGAAGATTTCTATGTGGTATCTTCTAGTTGCTGCTTTGTAGACGGCGAGGTTCGTCTCAGAAGCGTTTCTTTTCCAGGCGGCTACTGCCCTTCTACGCTCTTGCTTCAGTAGCGATAGCTGGTTGTTGAACCAGCCTGCCTTGTTTTTCCGGGTAAGGACTTTGTGTTCAGGCGCTACTACGTCGGCTGACTGTAGTAGGGCTGTATTTATGGCCTCCAGAATATCTGTGGCCGTTTGTCTTGGTTGCATTGCTTTTACTTTATTTTCCAAGGTAGATTTGAAGAGTTCCGAATGGAGCTTCTTCTGAGATCTAGTCCAGTGTGTTGTCACTGGCTTGGGTGTTTTTATCAATAGATTTGATCGTGTGTACGCGGCCTAAGACTGCAGCTTCCGAAGAATCTAAAATGGATGCTGTCCAGGAGGTGGGAGGGTATGCTGCTGATTGGCTGGAATGTGTCTGCTGACTGTGAGGTACAGGGTCAAAGTTTGCTCAATGATGACGAATAGGGGGCGGACCGAACATCGCATATGTTCGCCCGGCGCGGCAAACGCGAACAAGCTATGTGACATCTCTAGTCTCAAATATTAAATATTACAAGTTCACACCCTACAATTTTCTGCGCTGTTCGAACCACTCTCCTTAGAGCATTTTATCTGTCTGCGTACAACTAGGATACCAAACTAGAATACAATATGTTAATGTACTCTCAATGGCAGAGCGACAGAAGGTTTCTAGTGCCATCCTTCCCAAGCCAATCTTCCTAAGGAGTCGCAAAAAATGTAAACGCTGTTGTGATTTCTAAATAATGGGTTGTCCATGATAAGTTTTCAGAAATGTTTGTTCCCAAAAACTTAAAGGTAGAGATTAGCTCCATGCACACGCCTTTAACCTCCCTGGCGGTATTCCTGAGTCTGACTCGGGTTACATTTTTGTGCTGCGATCGGTAACCCCGAGTCAGACTTGGGCTCGCCTCGCAGCATCCACAGGCAGGGTTTTCTTACCTTGTCCCTGGATCCAGCGATGCATCCGCGCTGTGTGAGCGAGCGGGTCCTCGCTTGATTCACACAGTGCCTCTGTGTGCTATCGATCCCTGCTCCCTGCAACATTACGACGCATGGGAGCGGAGAACGGCGCCAAATTCAAAAACGTAAACAAACACAGTACATACAGTACACTGTAATCTTATAGATTACAGTACTGTATGTAAAAAATACACACCCCCCTTGTCCCTAGTGGTCTGCCCAGTGTCCTACATGTTCTTTTGTATAATAAAAGCTATTCTTTCTGCCTGCAAACTGTAGATTGTCCATAGCAACCAAAAGTGTCCCTTTATGTCAAAAATTGTTTTAGATCAGCTAGAAAAGAGCGATAATAAATTATAATCACTTGCAGAATTAAACGATAGCGATTTGTGGGGAAAAATGTTTAGGATCAGGTTATTTGCTGTACATCATTCTCTCTTGTATTGCTCCCCATCATCTCCAGTGATGCAACCGATTACGGTAGTGTCATCGGGAAACTTAACTATACTATTGGTCACATAATAAGGGGTGCACTCATATGTGTACAGCGCAAAGAGAAAGGGACTTAACACACAACCCTGCGGTGCTCCAATACTTATTTCTCACTTGGAAGAAACAAACTTATCCAATTTGACCATCTATGAGCCAAGGACCAAAAAATCTCTTATCCAAAAACAAATAAAGTGCAGCAAATACAATTTTTTTATTTTTTCAACCAACCGATCTGGAGTGATGGTATTAAAGGCAGAGCTGTAATCTATAAACAATATCTTTATGTAGTTTCCAGAATGCTCCAAATGACTAAGTGCCATATGCAGCGTTAAAGCTTTTGCATCTTCTGTGCTTCTATTTGCCCTATATGCAAACTGATAAGGATCTAAACTACCCGGTAATCTAGTTTTAATATATTTCAAGACCAACCTCTCAAAGCACTTCATTAGTACTGAGGTCAGTGCTATTGGTCTATAATCGTTTAAACTTCCCACAGTTGACATTTTTGGAATTGGAGTGATTAACCACTTGAGACCCGCGCTATTGACAAAAGACGTCAACAGCGCGGCTCTCAAGTGCCAAGTTGACGTCTTTGGATGTCATTTAAAGTGCACTGGGTGGCGTGCGGCGGGTAAACACTGTCCCCCCGCATCGCTGAAGAGCCAATGCTTGTACCTGGCGGCCGCGATGTCCGTCGGGAAAACAAGCAGATGACAGCAGGGACCTGGAGCTCTGTGTGTTAACACAGAGCTCAACGTGCTGTCAGAGGAGAGGAGACCGATCTGTGTCCCTTGTACATAGGGACACAGCATCTGTCACCTCCCCCAATCACCCCCCTCGCCCCACACAGTTAGAACACACCCAGGATACACACTTAACCCCTTCCTCACCCCCTAGTGTTAACCCCTTCACTGCAAGTCACATTTATACAGTAATTAGTGCATTTTTATAGCACTGATCGCTGTATAAATGTTATGGTCCCAAATTTGTGTCAAAAGTGTCCGATGTGTCCGCCGCAATATCGCAGTCCCAATAAAAATCGCAGATTGCCGCCATTACTAGTATAAAAAAAATAATAAAAAAATCATAATTCTGTTCCCCATTTTGTAGGCGCTATAACTTTTGCGCAAACCAGTCGCTTATTGCGTTTTTTTTTACAAAAATATGTCGAAAATACGTATCGGCCTAAACTAAGAAAAAAATATGTTTTAAAAAAAAAAATTGGGATATTTATTATAGCAACAAGTAAAAAATATATATATATTTTTTAAATTGTCGCTTTTTATTTGTTTATAGCGCAAAAAATAAAAACCGCAGAGGTGATCAAATACCACCAAAATAAAGCTCTATTTGTGGGGAAAAAAGGACATCAATTTTGTTTGGGAGTCACGTTGCACGACCGCGTAAATGTCAGTTAAAGCGACGCAGTGCCGGAAGCTGAAATTTCGCCTGGGCACGAAGGGGGTTTAAGTGCCCAGTAAGCAAGTGGTTAAAGATCTTGGCAAATACTCCAGCTAATTTATCCGCACAGGCCTTAAAGGGGTTGTAAAGGTAAAAGTTTTTTTTACCTTAATGCATCCTATGCATTAAGGTAAAAAAACATCTCACAGCACCGCCCCCCCCCCCCCGAGCCCCCGTTGTACTTACCTGACCGTTCGAAACTCCCGGGCGCGTCCACGTCATCCTCTTCGGTTCCCAGCCTGGCCGTTGATTGGCTAGGCTGGGTGGATTGATAGCAGCGTAGCCATTGGCTGGCGCTGCTGTCAATCACAGTGGATGACGCGGCGCGCCGGGGGGGCGGAGCCGAGTGATACAGTCGGCGGCTATGGCCGCCGCTGTATCACGGGAGCGCGCTCGCAAAAGCTTTCCACCGTGCGAGCTTGCATTAAGGTGGAATGCTTTTGCGAGGAGGAGCCCAGACAGCCGCCGAGGGACCCCAGAAGACAGCTTTCCGGGCCACTCTGTGCAAAACGAACTGCACAGTGGAGGTAAGTATAACATGTTTGTTGTTTTAAAAAAAAAAAAATCCTGACTTTAGTGTCGCTTTAACTACTCTCCCTGAGATTCCATCTGGACCTGATGATTTTCTCGTATTTATGGCCTTAAACGCCAAAGATATGTCAGCAATGACTTTATTTGTATTTCTCTTAGCACGTGTGTATTTCCTGCCCAGACGAAATTTTAGCTTCCTTGGCATTGGCATCCTTTTGTTCACACAAATAGAGCTTTCTTTTGGTGGTATTTGATTGCCCGTGCGGTTTTTATTTTTTGGGCTATAAACAAAAAAAATACCGTAAATTTGAAAAAAAAAAACACAATAAATATTTTTTGCTTTTTGCTATAATAAATATCCCATTTATTTGTTCACTCTTGCTTTTATCATACAGCCGTGTCAGCAGCTTTAGAATATCGTTACTAGTAGCGCGGTGTTATGCACCATACATTTATAATAAATATCCCATTTAAAAAAAAAAATCTCAGTTTAGGCCGATACGTATTCTTCTACATATTTTTGGTTAAAAAATAAAAATAAAAAATTAATCGCAATAACCGTATAGTGACTGGTTTGCGCAAAAGTTATATTGCCTACAAAATAGGGGACATAATTATGATTTTTTTTTTATTTATTTTTTTACCAGGAATGGCGGCGATCTGCAATTTTTTTTCGGGATTGCGACATTATAGCGGACACATCGGACACTTTTGACACATTTTTGGGACCATTCACATTTATACAGTGAACAATGCTATAAATATGCATTGATTACTGTATAAATGTGACTGGCAGGGAAGGGGTTAACCACTAGGGGGTGGGGAAGGGGTTAAATGTGTGTCCTAAATAGTGTTCTAACTGTAGGGGGAGGGGGGTGACTGGGGGAGGTGACCGATTGTGTCCCTATGTACAAAGGACACAGATCGGTCTCCTCTCTCGCTGACAGGACGTGGAGCTCTGTGTTTACACACAGAGCTCCACGTCCCCGTTTAGTAACTGGGCAATCGCGGGTGCCCCGGCGGCGATCGCGTCCGCCGGGCGCGCACACAGTGTTCCCAGTAACGCGACGCGCGCATGCCCCCCTAGCGGCTTTAAATGTCAGAACAATAGAGCATTCCGCCCGCCCGGCGAGCGGGTGTTAAGTGGTTAAGGCACATATAATAATAGACATTGGGGTAGATTTACTAAAACTGGTGCATTCAGAATTTGGTGCAGCTGTGCATAGTAGCCAATCAGCTTCTTTAATTGAGCTTTGACAATAAAACCTGGAAGCAAATTGGTTACTATGCAGAGTTGCACTAGATCGTGCACTCTTTAGTTTTAGTAAATAAACCCCATTGTGTCTTATGCAAATGGTTTATGATTGGAATCCCAGTCAAACCTAATAAAATTTGTGATTGAAATTTGAAAAACAGAACCTAGGTTTGCAGCTAATAGGCAGATTAAAACAATATTTGGGATTTTTGTTTGCTTGTTCGGGGATACTACACACCATTGCTATTGTATTGTAATATTAAATATGCTTGTAGTCTGATCTAATGCATAGTACAATACATGAAAAAAATATTTTATAAAAAAAAAAAAAAGTAATGAATCTTTCCACAGTCTTTCGTGATCTTACTAGGTCATACATTTCAGCAAACATTTTGTTACCCCAGAGGAACCCTTGAAATAATTTTCAAGTCTCAGAGAACCCCTGCTAAAATAAATTTACCAGAGGTCATTGGGAAGATACCCTCTGGCAGCTCTAAAGGGAAGGGCGTAACCACACAGGGCTTTGCCCAGGAGAGCCATTGTGCCGCAGTACATCTGCATGAGCGGGTTGGGAACTGACTATAGTAGTTCTATTAAACAACAGCCTCATTCATGTATATTTATTTACCCACCCCAGAGTTGTCTATGGCAATTTCCACATTTCCACAATGTATTCTAGACCAGGGGTCTCCAAACCCCGGCCCGCGTGCCACATCCGGCCTGCTTGTGTGTTTTATTCGGCCCGCAGGCCGCAGTGTAAAAAAAGCCGCCCATGCTGCCACGCCGTTTTTTTTTTTTTTTTTAAACAAACGAAGCCGAGGTGCGCCACCTCCCCCTCTTCCCGCCCGCTGTTTGAAGTTGCGATCCCACGGGTGATGTCACAGGCGCGGCACCTCCCCTCTTTCTGCCCGCTGCTACACTCGTGGAAAGATCGTTAATTCAAACAGCGGGTGGGAAGAGGGGAGGTGCCGCGCCTGTGACGTCACTCGTGGAAGGCTCTTTACTACAAATAGTGGGCTGGAAGAGGGGAGGTGTCACGCCTGTGATGTCACTAGTGGGATCGCAACTTCAAACAGCGGGCGGGAAGGAGGGAGGTGCCGCGCCGCGCCTCGGAGACGGTAGCTGCAGAAGACCAGAAGTAATCTAGTACAGAGGTCAGAGGCTGATCTTGTTATTGTGTTACATTGCTGTGCTGATGGGAACATTACTGGAGACACCTCTGATGGGGAAACCACTAACGGGGACACCGCTAATGGGGACACATCAGCGGTGTCCCCATCAACAGTGTCCCCATCACTGCTGATGGGGACACCGGCATCTCCATCAGCGGTGTCCCCATCAGCGGCGTCCCCATCATTAGTGTACCCATCAGCAGTGTCCCCATCAATGATGGGGACACTGCTGATAGGGATGCTGTTGATGGGCACACCGCTGATGGGGACATGGGGACACCGCTGATGGGGACACCACTGATGGGTACACCGGTGTCCCCATCAGCGGCGACCCCATCATTGATGAACCCATCAGCAGTGTCCCCATCAGGAATGATGGGGACACCGCTGATGGGGATGCTGCTGATGGGGACACGGCTGATGTGGACACCGCTGATATTTTATACATAACTGATTTAACCGGCCCCCGAAAACTAGTAAAATCTACAATGTGGCCCTCGTGTTGAAAAGTTTGGAGATCCCCGTTCTAGACATACGAAGCTCTATTACGAGTTCTTGTCATAAACATATGACTCCATGTATTCAAGTTTGCTAAATTAAAATGTACCAGCTAACAAATAGTGCAATTAAGGAACAATTCGCAGTCTAGGATGCGGCCACATTAACCACAAGTCTAGTCTGTGTGTTACAAAATAAGAGCACACGATACAAAAACAAAACTTCCCTGGCACCTAGCCTTATAAACTAGCAAAGAAGACCTCTCTAGCTAATCTCTGAAATCATAAGAGATGCTTCAACATTTTTAAAAAGCTTGTAAGCACTCCAATTGCATTCCACTTGATCTGCTGGTACATGTAAACAAAGTCTCAGTGAAGACTTCCGTTGTCTCCAGCAAACACACTAGATAGTCAACTTTCATTACCAAGCATGAAAAAGCTGGTATTGCCAGCAAAACATTGGGTCAAACAATCTGGTTTGATTAAGAACCTTTAGAGGAAGGAGGCCGGGGGTGGGGGTAGGTGGGTACAAGAGAGGTGGTATGTGGACAGGGGGTAAATGAGGTGAAAGATAGGTGCTGGGACCTGGAGGAAGAAGTAAGTGGGTTTGGGAAGCTGTGAATGGAGGTGGGGGATTTAAGGTGGCAGGAAGTTGCTGTGACTGGGAGAGTGCATGTCAGGGCAGCAGTTTAATGAGGGCAGGTTGGAGTGAGGTTTTGTGACCAATATTGCTATTAGATTTCAACAGGGGAATTTTCCTCTCACCAGAAAGCTGACACTAAAAGCTCCTTTAAATATTGTACCTGCTGGGTGTCTATAGTTTTCCTGTGAAAACGTCTTTGAGAACCCGGGTCTTGCCCGAGGGAACATGTATCAATGGAAAAAAAGTTTTAAAAACGGTTGTTTTTTCAGGAGTCCTGCTCCTGAAAAAACTGCAGTTTTTTAAACTTTTTTCCATTGATACATGTTCCCTGGGGCAAGACGCGGGTTCTCAAAGACGTTTTATGACAATAACTTGCATATTAGGCTTTAAAATTAGCACTTTTGAATTCGAACGTTCGAGTCCCATAGACGTCAATGGGGTTCTAAATGTCGCGCGAATGTTCGGTCCGTTTGAAGGTTCTGGTGTGAACCGAACGCGGGGGTGTTCGACTCATCCCTATTCAACAGTACTCAGACATCAGAAACCTCATCCATCATGATTGATAGATGACAGATACCAAGGGATGCAGTGCCCATGCAAATGTGGCACGCAGAGCCAAGCAGATGTGAACCTAACCTAAGTGAGTTCTAAGTTCCTTGTAATTTTTCAAAGGGGTTTAAATTATCCCAGGCAGTAGAAAGGTTTTCTGAATAATAAAGTGATAATCAACTAAAGTCTTGTTATTTTGTTTAAAAATAACAAACATGTTATACCTACCTGCTCTGTGCAGTTTGCTTTGCACAGAGCAGTCTGGATTCACCTCTTCTGGGGTCCCTCTTTGGTGGTCCTGCCTTTTCCCTCCTGCCAAGTATCCCCACAACAAGCAGCTTTCTATAGGGGCACCCCAGCTGTGTCGCTGCTCTGTGTGTCTATTTAGACATGGAGCCGCAGCTTGGTCCCACCCCCTCTTTCTCCTCATTGGCTTACTGACTTTGATCGATAGCAGGGGGTGCCAATGGTGTGTGTGTCTCAGCCAATGAGAAGGGAGAGTCTTGGACAGCTGAGTCTATTGTGCAACATCCCTGGATCAAGATGGGGCTCAGGTTTGTATTGGGGGGCTGAGGGGGGCTGCTGCACACAGAATGCATTAAGATATAAAACCTTTTGGCTTTAGAAATACTTTAAAACTGCCTTGAGGCAACTCTGTAAATCCCCTGCGTTATTGAAGAAAGCAAAGAGAAGAAGAATCTCCCTAGGCCTTTCCTATGGGCTTTTGTTTTGGTATCATATGTAAATACAGTATGGTGTCACATTTTATTCTACACTAGTTTACACAAACCAGATTGTGATCATGCATTTTTTAACCACTCTTTGAGGATAAAACTTTTCGCTACAAAGAAAACAAAAAAAAATACTTGCCCTTTCTATGTAGGAGTTGCAAATGTCAGGGTTCCCCACTGCTTCACAGCCAGTCACATAGCATTCCTAACTTGCATCCAGACAGAAAAAACAACCCCTCAGCTTTGGTTTTGTTGTTTTATTAGGAGGTAAATATCTTGGATGAGGAAAGGAATTATGGGATACCCAATATGACAGTTACAAAAAGAACCAGGGACAACTTCCTCCCGATTTACAGCTCCACTTGATCCTCCTGTACAGATGTGCTTAGTTTACTCCTTTTAGTAGAAACTAACAGTCTTTTGTAAGCTTATCAGCAGCACCTTACAGGCAAGTCCCTTTGGAAAGTAGCACATGTGTTTGTGAACTGCATTCTGGAGCACCTCCACTCCCTTGTAGACACTGGTACCAGCTCTACTCCTGCAGGAAATTCTTCTTCCCAGTCTACCCAACTGACATTCTGCACCAATCCACCTGACTGACACTCTGGAGATCTCCAGGGTAAAGGATGTAGACTTAAGCACAATGCTGTCTGTAAGAGAGACCTGCTAAATGTGGCAATTTCTCCCCTTGTCTGTCCCTGCACCATGCTGATGTACTCACACTGTCCTCACTTGCTCCTGCTGCTTCTCAGGTAGAGCCCCTCTGCGGTAAGGGGTCACTCGAGGGCCACTGACCGTCTCCCCCAGTACTACATCTCCAGCTTCCACGCGACTGCCCTGTTGGCATGACTCATGTCTGTTTAAGGGCATACTTAGTCCCCTGCCAGGCCCCCTTCTTGGGGATTGGCTAAGGGCCCCCAAATATGCAATAGCTTCTGCCCACCAATTTCCAGAACGTTCTCCAATATTCTAGAACTGGAGGGATGCACCAGAGAGCTGCATGAGTAAGTCATCCAACCCTGAACTTTATTTAACCCTGACCCAGTTTCCATGACACTATATTTTACCTACACTACCACTAGTAACACACTAGAAGGGGGCTACATCTACTTCCTGCACTGCTGAGCATTGCTCCAATGAAGAGAAATCATCTGGGGTGAATATACTTCAGAGCCTATTTGCTAAAGCCAAATACACAAGCTACAAATTATAGGTAATACCCTTAATCATTTAGAAAAATTTACTGTATTTATTGGCGTATAACACTCACTTTTTTACCCTGAAAATAGAGGGTAAACTGTGCCTGCGTGTTATACGGAGGGGGCTGTGGAAAGATTTTTTCCTAAAACGTCCCTCCTAAAGTTAGGGTGCGTGTTATACGCCTGTGCGTGTTATATGCCGATAAATACGGTGACTGAAGGTAAAATGATTGACAATGCTTCAAATTTCCCAGAAGCAGGCACATTCACACTGGCAGGAAAGCCAAACATTTTTATGTAGCACAAATAATTTTGGTGTAAAGTGAGCACCCCAGCTGCAGAGAAGAGTTGAACGTAAACAGCATAGATGATAAATGGTATACAGTGCCTTAAAAAAGTATTTATACCCCTTGAAATTTTGCAAATTTTGTCATGTTGCAAGCAAAATTGTAAATGGATTTTATGTGATAGACCAACACAAAGTGGCACATAATTGTGAAGTGGAAAGAAAATGATAAACTTTTAAACTTCTAAACTAATGTTCAACATTTGTTACAAATAAATATCTAAAAACTGTGGCGTGCATTTGTATTCAGTCCCCTTTACTCTGATACCCCTAACTAAAATCTAGTGGAACCAAATGCTCCAAAAGTCACCCAATTAGTAAATAGAATCCACCTCTGTGTAATTTAATATCAGTATAAGTACAGCTGTTCTGTGAAGCCCTCAGAGGTTTGTTAGAAAACCTTAGTGAACAAACAGCATTATGAAGGCCAAGAAACACACCAGACAGGTCAGGGATAAAGTTGTGGAGAAGTTTAAAGCAGGGTTAGGTTATAAAAAAAATCCCAAGCTTTAACCACTTCAGCCCCGGAAGGATTTACGCCCTTCCTGACCAGAGCACTTTTTGTGATTCGGCACTGCGTCGCTTTAACTGACAATTGCACGGTCGTGCGACGTGGCTCCCAAACAAAATTGGCGTCCTTTTTTTCCTACAAATAGAGCTTTCTTTTGGTGGTATTTGATCATCTCTGCGGTTTTTATTTTTTGCGCTATAAACAAAAAAAGAGCCACTATTTTGAAAAAAATGCAATATTTTTTACATTTTGCTATAATAAATATCCCCAAAAAATATCTAAAAAAACGTTTTTTTCCTCAGTTTAGGCCGATACGTATTCTTCTACATATGGTTTGTAAAAAAAATCGCAATTAGCGTTTATTGATTGGTTTGCGCAAAATTTATAGCGTTTACAAAAAAAGTGGGTAGTTTTAAGGCATTTTTATCAATATTTTTTTTTTACTAGTAATGGCGGCGATCAGCGTTTTTTTCGGTACTGCGATATTATGGCGGACACATCGGACAATTTTGACACATTTTTGGGACCATTGGCATTTTTATAGCGATCAATGCTATAAAAATGCATTGGATTACTATAAAAATGCCATTGGCAGTGAAGGGGTTAACACTAGGGGGCAGGGAAGGGGTTAAGTGTGTTCCTGGGTGTGTTCTAACTGTATGGGGGGGGGTGGCCTCACTAGGGGAAATCACTGATCTTCTGTCCATACATTGTATGAACAGAAGATCAGCGTTTCCCCGCTGACAGGACCGAGAGCTATGTGTTTACACACATAGCTCCCGGTCCCCGCTCTGTCACGAACGAGCGCGCGTGCCCGGCGGCGATCGCGCCCGCTGGGCGCGCGCACGGCACTCGGAGGCGCGCGCGCCCCGTAGCAGCTGCAAAAGATAGGACTTGGGGCTACGTGCTCTCACGTAGCAGTGCCGACCTGCCGCAGTAATATGACGGCGGCTGGTCGGCAAGTAGTTAAAGTTCTCACAGAGAAATGTTCTATCAATCATCCGAAAATAGAAAAAGTATAGCACAACTGCAAACCTACCAAGATATGGTGATCCTCCTAAACTGACAAATGGTATCAATAACTGTTAGCGCAAAAAAAAAATGTGTTTCTGGTGGCCATAGGATGTGATGAGGATTCTTCACACACACCGCAATGCATTGAGCCAATTCCGGACACTGGGAGCCTCCTGGACTACTGGAAACGGATGAGCCTGTCATTTACTTCTCTTCTGTGATTTTAAGTACCTTGCCATTAAATAGTGATCCTAATACTGCACTTAGGTGGCACTTCCTTGTTTTTCTCTCTCACCTAAACTGACAGGTTGAGCAAGGAGCATTAATTAGAGAAGCAGCCAAGAGGTCCATGGGAACTCTGGTTGAGCTGCAGAGATCCACGGCTCAGGTGGGAGATCTGTCCACAGGACAACTATTAGTCATGCACTCCTCAAATCTGGCCTTTATGGAAGAGTGGCAAGAAGAAATCCTTTGTTAAAAGAAGGGTTGTCCAGATACCGATACTAGTATCGGTATCGGGACCGATACCAAGTATTTGCGGGAGTACTTGTACTCGCGCAAATGCTCCCGATACCTAAATAGAATACTTTTTTTGTATTTATCAACATGTTCTGTGGAAATTCTTTGAGTTTTTTTACTACTGCGTGACAAGAAAATAAAACATTTTTATTAATTTTTACTCATTTTTATTCTTTTATAATGTATTGAGTTAGAGTTCTCCATAATTCTAAAGAAAATATCCTTAGTCTGTATTGTGGTTTGAAAACTGTCACATGACATTTAAAAAAAGTATCGGTATTCGGTATCGGCAAGTACATAAAAAAAAGTATCGGTACTTGTACTCGGTCCTAAAAAAGTGGTATCGGGACAACCCTAGTTAAAAGAAAGCCATAAGAATTTCAATTTGCAGTTTGCAGGAAGCCATGTGGGGGACACAGCAAACATGTGGAAGAAGGTGCTGTGGTCAGATGAGACCAAAATGTTACTTTTTGGACTAAAAGCAAAATGCTATGTGTGGCGGAAAACTAACACTGTACATCACCCTGAACACCCCACCGTGAAACATTATTGTGGCAGCATCATGTTGTGGGGATGCTTTTCTTCAGCAGGGACAGGGAAGCTGATCAGAGTTGATGAGAAGATGGATGGAGCCAAATACAGGGCAATCTTAGAAGAAAACCTGTTAGGCCGACGGACCGTTTCAGCAGATAAATTTGATCGTGTGTACGGGCGAGCAGACGGGTTTTTCCAGCAGACAAATTTTAAAGCATGCTTTAAAATCTGTCTGCTGGGAACCCGTCCGTCCGATATGTCCGCTGGTTAGTACACTAACCAGCGGACATATCTGCCCGCACTTGCGTCGAATGGATTCGACGCATGCGTGGAAGTATTTTACTTCCTGGTACGGTGACGTGGCGGCGTCAACGTCACCACCACGCGCTGTCTGCCGGCGGGGATTTTGGTTTGATCGTGTGTACACGATCAAACCAATATATCCCAGCAGACAAATCCGATCAAATCGGTCTGACAGACCGATTTGATCGGATTTATTTGGTCGTGTGTACGCAGCCTTAGAGTCTGCAAAAGACTTGAGACTGTGGTGGAGGGTCACCTTCTAGCAGGACAACGATCCTAAACACACAACAAAGCACAATGCTGTCTGTAAGAGAGACCTGCTAAATGTGGCAGTTTCTCTCCTTGTCTGTCCCTGCACCATGCTGATGTACTCACACTGTCCTTACTTGCTCCCGCTGCTTCTCAGGAAAGCCTCCTCCAACTTATTCTGTGGTAGGATCCTTCCAGCCCAGCAACCTATGCCCCGGGCCAGGGTAGAGCCCCTCTGCGGTAAGGGGTCACTCGAGGGCCACTGACCGTCTCCCTCAGTACTACATCTCCATCTTCCACACGACTGCCCTGTTGGCATGACTCATGTCTGTTTAAGGGCATACTTAGTCCCCTGCCAGGCCCCCCCACCAATTTTCAGAATGTTCTCCAATATTCTAGAACTGGGGGGATGCACCAGAGAGCTGCATGAGTAAGTCATCCAACCCTGAACTTTAATTAACCCTGACCCAGTTTCCATGACTCAGGCTTAGCCATGAGCCAAACTATATTTTACGTACACTACCACTAGTAACACACTAGAAGGGGGCTACATCTACTTCCTGATGTGGGGGACACAGCAAACATGTGGAAGAAGGTGCTCTGGTCAGATGAGACCAAAATTTTACTTTTTGGCCTAAAAGCAAAACACTATGTGTGGCGGAAAACTAACACTGTACATCACCCTGAACACCCCACCGTGAAACATTATTGTGGCAGCATCATGTTGTGGGGATGCTTTTCTTTAGCAGGGAAGCTGATCAGAGTTGATGAGAAGATGGATGGAGCCAAATACAGGGCAATCTTAAAAGAAAACCTGTTGGAGTCTGCAAAAGACTTGAGACTGTCGTGGAGGGTTACCTTCTAGCAGGACAACGACCCTAAACACACAGCCAGAGCTACAATGGAATGGTTTAAATCAAAGCATATTCATGTGTTAGAATGGCCCAGTCAAAGTCCAGACCTAAATCCGATTGAGAATCTGTGGCAAGACTTGAAAATTGCTGTTCGCAGATGCTCTCCATCCAATCTGACAGGTGTTTTGCAAAGAAGAATGGGCAAAAATGTCACTCTCTAGATGTGCAAAGCTGGTAGAGACATCACCGAAAAGACTGGCAGCTGTAATTGCAGCGAAAGGTGGGTCTACAAAGTATTGATTCAGGGGGGCTAAAAAACAAATGCATGCCACATTTTTCAGATATTTATTTGTAAAACATTTTGAAAACCATTTATCATTTTCCTTCCACTTCACAATTATGTGCTACTTTGTGTTGGTCTATAACATACAACCCCAATAAAATACATTTGTGTTTTTGGTTGTAACATGAAAAAATTTGGAAAATTTCAGGGGGTATGATTACTTTTTCAAGGCACTGTAACATCTCTAACCTCAGTTATCCTGCCTACGATGAAAAGATGTGCAGTGCCACAGTGAACAATTATCTGGTCCCACTCCTTTCCTTCTTATATACTCTCTTAGTCAGGCATGTACTGGCCATAGGGACTACAGGGAGTTTCCCAGTGGGCCAATGGCTCAGTGGGCCGGTTTCAGTGACAGCCTGTCAAAGTAATGGCTGCGCAGCTCGCCCTCCACTTCATGCAGTCATGTGAGAAGGATGAGAAAAATACAGTGGAGAATAAGTGAAATAATAAAAGAGGTGAGTGAGGACTCCTTATGTTATGCTACTTATATTTGTTTTTGCACAATTGCACAATTGCGTATAGTTTATATACTGTTTTTGTGCTTGTTTGCAAACTTAAAGTTGGCCGGTCTGGATGAAATCCAGGGCCAGATTTTGGTCTTAGTCCAGCCCTGTTTTTAGTTGTGCACAATACTCCCTGTCAGTGTTTATTAGCATTTTGCCTGATTAAAGTTTTTAAAATTAAAACAGTCATATAATTTTAATAAAAGGCTATACTTGTGATGCATTTTTTATGTAAGACATCTACACCTAAAATAGAAATCTTTGGCAACACGTTATCATAAGTATTGGGAGGAAATGCATTGTGCAAAGTCATAAAAAGCTAAACTCATAGAGGATTATGCAATGCTAATTTCTTCCCATATTCTTTGTACACATTATATTGAACAAAGCAATTAACAATTTTTTCCCCATATTAATTTTGATCTGCCAAAAGTACCCTATCCTCGTATCAATAAAAGAGCAAGAATTAATTTTATTTTTTTAATACACTATTACAAGTATTCACCTCTTACAGTAGTTCACAATCCATAAAAAATGTTAAAGCCAAATAATAAAGTGCAAAGTGCAGTAGCCCATAGCTATCCTTTAGCTTAGAGAAGTCAGGGCAATGTAGTTGATTTATATTTTGTTGCTCTATACATTTTCTTTGCTCGTTGAATTACCTTAGTGAATAAGACTGTTGTAGGTTGCCTGTATAAAAAGGTGTTTATGTGAAGAATATTTTTTTTTTTATGTCCCAAATAACTTTTTATTTAAAGTTTTGCAATTTTACAAAAACAGAAAAAAAAAAGAAGAAAACAAAACACAAAACAAATTACAATATACTTAGAATATAGAGAAGTGCTAAATATAGATTATTGTTATAAGCGGTACCTTCGTTCCATCAAAGTTTAAGTAGGAAGTTGGGAGGAGGCTTGGGTTTGGACTTTAATGGTACCATATACCAACTGATAACCAGTCAAGTTTAAGAAAATACAAAAATTATTTTATTACAAAAGCAATATAAATATTACATATTCATAGAACAGAATTATTTAGTCATGACAACTATAGAATGGCTAGACATCCCATCATTAGAAACATTAACACCATCCAAAGTACATTGATTAAAAAAGGCTCAACATGTTTCTTATATCATCCGCTTCTTCAGGAGTATTGCTCATACAAACATTGTCAGATGGTGTATTTTTGTATTTTCTTAAACTTGACTGGTTATCAGTTGTTATATGGTACCATTAAAGTCCAAACCCCAGCCTCCTCCCAACTTCCTACTCAAATATACTTTAGCAGGCATACATTTCTTCAGTACTATGACATAATGTATCTAGCTATATACAAAAAAAAAAAAAACACTTGGTAGGCCAAATAACCAAAGATCGATACAAAATACCAAATATAGAAGTCACTCCCGAATACATTTATAGCGTTACGCAAAGCTCTCTGTGCTTAGAAGTACAGATGAAAGCAAAAAATAAATACTCATTATTCCACATAAGTAAGAAATTTAGGAGTAGTATTACTGCTATGCTCTATTCCATGTGCAAACACAACACTCTTATAAGATATCTACCTATCACATCTTTGGCATCCCACCTCACCTGTAGTTTAATCCAGCCGAGCACTGACCACCTACACCAGCAATGAATTTAATATTGAAAATTCTGCAAAGACATTAATGTCAGGGGGGCCAATTCTGGAACCTGTAACCATGGATCCCACAGATTGTTAAATTTTGTAACTAGGACTACACTGTTACTGAAATAAGCAACCTAATAGTTGGGTATAAAGAAAAAATGTAATAAGAATTACTTTATTTACTTGCAGTAAAAAACAAAACAAAAAAAAAACAGCCAATCCTCTTATAGGCATAGAAGGCACCCTGCAGTGCCTTTACTTACTTTTCCCACTCCTGTCCACTGCCCCAATCCTTGCTACACAATAGAAGAACACTAGCTAAATTGTTTATCTCACACGTACAGATATGGAGGAAACACTGCAATTTCTTTTTTGTTGCCCTAAATGGATGTTTTTTGAATAGCACAATAGAAGAAACGTATCTTGCAGAGTATCTCACAGTAACATATGCAGTACTGGTGTTTCTGAAGCAGGACAGTCTGACTCCTATCTAAATCTCTCCCTACAAGCACAATCGGGAACCTTTCCCTAAACTATCTTGCAGAGTATCTCAGAGTAACATATGCAGTGCTGGTGTTTCTGAAGCAGGACAAGACAGTCTGACTCCTATCTAAATCTCTCCCTACAAGCACAATTGGTAACCTTTCCCTAAACTATCTTGCAGAGTATCTCAGAGTAACATATGCAGTGCTGGTGTTTCTGAAGCAGGACAGTCTGACTCCTATCTAAATCTCTCCCTGAGAGCAGCAGCGGCAGCCTTTCCCTACCCTAGCTAAAGCAGAGTGACGAGCTGTGCAGTGTGCCTCTAGCTTATATAGAGGCTGGGTCACATGCTGGGTCACATGCTGCACTGGCCAATCACAGCCATGCCATTAGGAGGCATGGCTGTGATGGCTTCTAGGTCACACAAGTAAAACAAATGGTTATTGGCTGCCCTGCAGCGCGCCATTACATTGCCGAACACTGAACCCGAACCCGAACTTACAGCAAATTGTTTGGGTTCGGGTACAAAAAAAACAAAAGTCCGGTACGAACCAGAACTTTACAGTTCGGGTTCGCTCAACCCTAGTGTCCGGTAAAAAAAACAGAAGAGGATCCGTCCTTTTCCATCTGGATGGATAGGATTTAAGGGCCACAGAGTAGAGCGGGCTGTGTCTGCTCTGCATAAGCTGAGTAGACACAGGCCTGTCACCTGCCTGCTCCATTCACAGTGGCCCACGACCGGTTACCAAGTCGCTTAAGTGGCCCTTGCTCTTCAAAAGTTTGGGCACCTCTGAGCTATACGGCAGAGTGGGGAGGGATTAGATCATGTCAGATTTTCTTGAGCTCACTGAATACTTGTCCCCGTGCTTCCTGCACCTATTTCTTGTCATAGTGTCATAGGACAGGTAGCAAGGACACAACTAAAATAAAGCCTTGGGACTATTACACCTGGGACAGTATACATTCTCCTTCTGAGGGATGCCAGGACTTTGGGGCACCCCTAGTTCTGGTAACGGTTTTTACATATCTCTCTGATGTTATTAACTTTCAGTGAACAGTTTGCCGCTATTAAAGCTATGTGCCTCCAGTCTCCATGGCAGCCTGAATAGTTTTATTTGGCCCAATACTTAAGTAAACCTTCCTTGTGATTGCTGATTCTTCCAGAAGGAGGTTTCTCTCAAAAAATGATCCCATTATCATTAAAATGCTGGCAACCATGGGGAACCCCATGATAGGCGACTCCAGTGGGTCACGTGCTTCACCCGCAATGCAGTACAAAGGGTTAAAAAGCATACATGTTCACTGCTACACAACATTTCTGTCCTTACAGGTTCACTTTAAGCACAATTGGCAGGCTTTTGTCTTTAACTATTGCCCACTAAATGTAATCTTTAAAATGAAATGTGTAGATTGTTTATTGTACGCTTGTACATTATATTAGAAACACTTTTAGTAGTTGACAATACATATATTGTTAAAGGTCATTAGCAGTTTCTAGGCACACTAATTCCAGGAAAGCTGTAACTACCCTAGAAATTTGGTACCTGCCCCCTCCTCCATTGTCCACCTAATATTTCCCCCTAGTCATATCCCACGGTCACTTTTGTGAGTAGAGGTCAGCAAAGAGAGTTCAGTGTTCTTTCACATTTACACACTATTCTGTCATAGTAGTAGTAGCTGAGTATCTGCTGTATAGAAAGAGAAAGGTTGGGGAAGTACTGGGAGCAGTGAACTGTTCTCTATATAAAGCATAAGGAAGACAAACTCAGCTAAGCAGCTTCTCAGTTCACCAAGTGACCCCCAGAGAGCAGAACAATGAGAGGAGCTCCAACCTGCACCCATACAGCCTGGTGTAAGTTCTCTCTACTTATCATCACTCTGTATTTACTATTGACATTCTTAATGCAACCTAGCTAGATATAAACTAATTTTTGATCAATGCTTTAACAGCTTCTACTTTAGGTTCAAACCATCATAGAGCAATTTAGATGAATGTTTACCTTTCAAAGTAGGTGCAGCTTATACATATGTAATTATTTGTAGATGATGGGGCACACTTATAGTAATCTAATGCAGCCACCACATCTAATGATTAGTATTCGGCAACATATTACATTTTTGATTTTTTACTGATTTAAAGTGGTATTAAAGCCAAACGCAAACATTTATTATAGTGTAGTTTATAATTTCTTAGATATGATGGCTGCACTCATTTTCTTTTTTTAGGCTTGCTTTCCTATCCATTATACAATTTTCTTGCACAATTTTCATTTAGATTTACCAAAACCATATAATATGAGGCCAAACATAAACACTTTCCATTTGTGTGCAATCAGACAGTTGAAGGTAAATCTAAAAGAAATTGAATAGGAAAATAGTATAATGTATGGCCAGCTTAAGTCTGTTTTTCAAAAGAACAAGCTCCCCAGCAGAATGTATCACTGCAGAGATGAGACAAACCATTTAACACAGACAGGGGTGCTTACAATAATCAGCCTTTATTTGCTTATGTAAAACCTTTATCTTAAAAGGAAAAAAAAATGTGTCTGTAACTCATAATGAAGAATAAGCTACAGTATTTAAATTTGTTATTTCAACATAACACGCTGCCTGAAGATGTAGCAATTTCAGGGTTGAGGCAAACCATTTACCACTGACAGGTATGCTTACTATGATCAGCTTTTAATAATTCATGTTAAAACCTTATTTCACAGGAAAAAAAGTTGTTGATGTAACTCCAGTGTGAGCTGGAGTTTGGTTTGGGCAATTTGGCAATTAGTGTATCTAAATCTGCTTGTGCATCTAATACTCCCCTCCCCCCAGACTGACGATGCTGCTGTCCAAAGGTCCACCTGTGCTCCTTCATCCAGAATGGGGGCACTAATATCTAATACAGGAGGTGTGTTCCTGGCCAGATCAACAGGTGAAAACAGGATCTGAAAAATCCCCCCCCCCCCCAAAAAAAAAACAATGCAGCCACCACATCTAAGTATCGGTGAGCTGCAGTATATTATCACATTTTTGGTTTTGGGGTTTATTACTACTTTAAATAAGCATTAAAATATATTTGTTCTATTTGGAGAAATGTTGTAAAGCATCTAGTCCAGCCTCTCTAAACTCGGATATCTCCTGAGGTTGCTAGGGGTTCCTCAAGCAATGGCAAATGTATCTCCTACCTATGCCAATTGCAAGGGACAACTTCTACACTGACCACTTATGTTAGAAGATGCCACATTTACTGTCTAACTTTAGTTTTGGTTATGATTATTCATTTAAATGAAAGTTTACTAAAAAAAATTGTTGTATCTTCCAAGGGTGTCAAATAATCCTGGTATGACAAATGATTTATTCTTTTACATTTTAGCGATTATAGTAATAGCCCACATAACTATTTTTAGCAAGGGTTCCCCAAAACCTGAAAAATATTTCCAGAGGTTGAGGAAGGCCGATTCAGTCTAGATTTACAATTTTATGTTTTTTGATAGTTTATGAACTGCCTTAAACTAATGAGTTTATTTATTTATTGACAGTATTTATTATTAAAATGTAAATACCACATTTGCCGGTGTATAAGGCGACCGGGCATAAAAGACGACCCCCTAATTTTACATTTTTTTACGATTTTTTGCCTGTATTCGCCGTATAAGACGACCCCCTTCCGAGGCTTCCGACGCTTCATATTTCTTCCTTCTGGAGCCATATTCTTCTTCATTCTTGCTGGAGCTGGAGCCAATCACGGCGAGCGATGTATTCTATTAATGAATACAAAGCCTGCTTGGATTGGCAGAGGCTGTAACATCATCAGCCCACGCCTCTCTGACTCTCAAAGCCAATCCAAGCAGGCTACTGTATGTAGCCTACTCGGATTGGCAGAGGTTGTTACTCCAATCCGAGCAGGCTCTGTATTCATTTGAATACATTGCTCACTGGGATTGGCTAAGGCCTCGTACACACGATAGGTTAAACAGAGGACAATGGTCTGATGGACCATTTTCATCGGTCAATACCGATCGTGTGTGGGCCCCATAGGTTATTTAACCATCAGTTAAAAAAAAGCCAACTTGCTTTAAATTTAACCGATGGATTCCTAACCGATAGGTCAAAACCGATTGTTAGTAGGCACGACCATCGGTTAAAAATCCACGCATGCTCAGAATCAAGTCGACGCATGCTTGAAAGCATTGAACTTAATTTTTTTCAGCACGTCGTTGTGTTTTATGTCACCGTGTTAACCGATGGTGTGTGGGCGTGACGGACCATCAATCAGCTTCATCGGTTAACTGATGACAACAGTCCTTCAGACCGTTCTCATCGGATGGGCTGATCGTGTATACGCGTCTTAAGAGGTATATATTATATGTAGCTGAAGCTACATACAGTATTACCGCACATCCAGCAGGCATCCGAGCAGCCGACCCGGCGTATAAGACGACCCCTGCTTTTTGGCCAGTTTTTTTAAGTGTAAAAAGTAGTCTTATACACCAGCAAATACAGTAATTATGAAATCACATTACAGTGATTAATAGAAGATGAGGATGTCTTAGGATGGCCAAATAATATTTTGTTTTTGGCCAAATAATATTTTGTTTTTGGATTGGTTGAAAGCTATTGAGATCAACCATGCAAACATTTTCTACTACTGATTTTTTTAATCTGAGTGACTGTGTAAATGAAGGATGTAAATAGTCTGTTGAATGCCAGTATAATAAATGCCATAGTGTTATGGAACATTATAAGACAGTATAGAAAATCATAGTAGGAAATTGGAGGTTTTGTCACCTTCTACTTAAAGGGGTTGTAAATGTACAATTTTTTTTCCTAAATAGCTTCCTTTACCTCAGTGCAGTCCTCCTTCACTTACCTCATCCTTCCATTTTGCTTTTAAATGTCCTTATTTCTTCTGAGAAATCCTCACTTCCTGTTCTTCTGTCTGTAACTCCACACAGTAATGCAAGGCTTTCTCCCGGGTGTGGAGTGTCGCCCCCTCCCTTGGACTACAGGAGCGTCAGGATTCCCACTAACATACAGCTCCTTTCTCTATCTGCAATGTAGAGAGCGTCCTGACTCTCCTGTAGTCCAAGGGAGGGGGTGAGCACGACACTCCACACCAGGGAGAAAGCCTTGCATTACTGTGTGAAGTTTTGTGAAATTATTGATACATTTTAAAATGAAAAAAAAAAAAAAAATCAGATCCAGACTGTCTCCAAGAAGGACAGGACACAAAAACCTTTTCCTCATTACAACATATAACTGACTTTCTACACCATGATGTCACCATAGCTCAATAGTATGTTTGTTTGTGTGCAGGCTGTTGGATCATCTGGATAATTGTAGTGCTTGGACAGTCAAATCTGGCAGAGAGCAAACCAACCATTCAGACTGTTAACTTTGAATCCTGCTACAATATATCCAAGAGATTGGTGAATGTGGTAGTGGATGCCCTCTCGCATTTACAGGTAAGAATCATATAACGTTGGCTTTTTCACCTAATGCAGTTTTGCACCTTGGGTAAGGATACGTGTTTATTAAATTGTGGGTATACAAGCATCCCAATTGCTAATGTTAGCTTATCTTTCCAAAAGCAAGGCTTAAACTAAAAAAACAGCTTCCGGTCAGCATCCGATCAGCCAATGACTGTGAGTGCTGAATGGAGTGTTCTAGTGAGGAGGGGGGGCACTCTTCGTTAGAACACAATAGCTTAGCGGGGAGATCACTGTACTAACATCACTTGGTTAGTACAGCAAGCTCCTTCCAAGCTCCTTAGGTTTTTTTTTTCGTTCAGTCTGCTGGTTTGAATGAAAAAAAAAAACTTAAAGTGTGTACCAGGCTTTAGACAGTATACCTCCTCACTTTGGAGAGGTTTCCTCCTACATCCTGCTGTGTCTCCAGGACAGAAAGTAAAAGGAAATTTACCTGATGGCACATGGACAGCAAAAAAAACTGGCATGGGTCTTATCCCTTCCCTACTTCATCCAAAACTTAAAAAAGTTATGGCTTTTTAAACACATAAGCCTTCTTCACACTTGCCCACATCGTAAAATGCAACATTTCACTGTGTGTGCAGCTGTCAGTGTGAGGTGCAGGAGGGGTCGGTGCAATGCGTGTTTCAGTGCTTCACAATGTTTACTTTTTTTTTATATTCTTTTAGTGACAATCAATGTTAATTTAGTTGATTAAAATATTTTAATTGACTAAATTAATACTATTTTAGTAGACTAACTAACTAACTAACTAACTAACTAACTAACTAACGAAAACAATCGAGATGACTAAAATTAAAATGCCATTTTAGTCAAAAGACTAAATTAAGACCAAAACTAAAAATGGCATTTTAGTCAAAAGACTATGACTAAAACTAAGTTGAAATTTGACATAACAATTACACTACACCACAAATATGTGGGAGCATCTACTAAGCTGCTAAAAGAAAGAAAAAATAAGAAAAAATATTTTCTTCATTTTTTTCTAGATATTTGATGTTGGTAATATACAGTATTCAGGTAATTTGTGCAACAGTCAACAGTCAACAGAGTTTATAGTTTTTTTTTAATTATATCTGTCAAAAAGCAATATTTTTGTTTGTTTATGAAACTAGGTTATATTTATAAAGATGTTATATATCGCTACGGCTAAATCTGTGTCTGTAGTGCATGTTCAAACCTTAAAGTGGAGTTTCCATCCCAAAATGTTTTTTTCATTATTGTGCTAATAAGGCCTAAAAAAAGAAAAAAATATATATATTTTTTTTTTACTCGTCTGGAAATGCCTGTTGCTATGCGGTCCCACGAAATCTGCCCTTGGAATCACCTAGGATTATGACATCATCTCCCTCTAATGCTCCTGGGAAATGTTTGTCATCATTTCCCAGGATGCAGTGCGCTGCCCAATTATCACTTCCCATCCAAGACTTCCAGGAAGTAAGTGCTTGTAGGCTTCACAATGCCCACAAGCAAAATGACAACTGTGTGGACCTAGTTTTATAAACTATCTTTTTTGAATAAATATGCGGAGCGGCAGCGGATTGTAAAATAGTAAGTGACCGGATTTTTATTATAAAAAAGCATGGTGAAAGGACATACATTTAAAAAATGCTAATTGTGGTTGGAACCCCACTTTAATACCATATATAATAACATATTTGATTTTTACTCCAGAAGTATATAATGAATTTGACAATTCTAAAGAAATGTTTTAGTAATGCATTAAAATTTAACTAAACCCATTTGATTTTAGTCGACTAAAATACGACGCATAAAAACACCAGTCACTGCACATAGTGAGAGCGAACCCTTCAAGGGACCAAACTATGGTTTAGCCCTGGTTCACACTGAGCTACGGGAGTGAAGCCGTGCAAGTTCAGCTGAACTCACACAATTTCATTCCCACTGGTCAGTCCCGATTTTGGCCTTGATGACATAGACATCTGTGCAGGTTTCTGTAAATCACAGGTCGAAATCACAAAAAGTAGTACAGAAACTACTTTTTGAAATTGGTGCAGTGCCGCAGATGCGGTGTCGCACCGATTAGGATGGTGCCATTGCCGGCACATGCGATTTGAGATGTCAAATTGCATGTCAAATCGTACCAATCTGAACCAGGGCTGAAAAAGAAAAAAAAAAATATTCAAGTATGTGTTCTCAACTCAGAATAGTACACATTCTATTGCTCTCAATCTCCTCAGAATCTCCAAATCCCTTTTTTTTCTGCTGTGATCCAATTTCCAGTTAGGGAAAGTTTCCACGTTCATTCTTCATGTAGCTTACTCTTTAGGCCTCGTACACACGATCGAAAATATCCGATGAAAACGGTCCGCGGACCATTTCCATCGGATATGTCCGATCTGGAGTTTGATCCGATGGCGTGTACACACCATCGGATCAAATTCCCCGCCGGCGGACGGCGCGGTGACGTGGCGGTGACGTTGACGCCGCCACGTCACCGCACCAGGAAGTAAAACACTTCCGCGCATGCGCCGAATCCATTTAGCGGCGGCGGTGCGGGACGACATGTATGCTGGTAAGTGTACTAACCAGCAGACATGTCGGGCGGACAGATTCCCACCGGATAGATTTCAAAGCATGCTTTGAAATCTGTCGGGTGGACAAATCTGTCCGCTAGCCCATACACACGATCGGAGATGTCTGCTGAAACGGTCCATCGGACCGTTTTCAGCGGACATATCCCCTCGTGTGTACGAGGCCTTAGACTAGTGATCATGGATGATGGGATTTGTAGTGTGCATAGAACAGTGCATGACCACAGCTAACCTGCACTGTTTGTTACAAACAAATGGAAGTGAGGGAGAAAGGAGAGATTCTGGGCTCATGGAGGACATATCAAGGAGGCAGAAAAACACAGTCTTTACTGCCTGTACACACGATTTGACTTTTTGACAACAAACCTCCGACGGACCTGTTTTTTGGAAAATCCGACCGTGTGTACGCTCCAACAGACAAACTTTCCGGCAACAAATGTCCTACGTCGGCTAATTTGATCATGTGTACACAAGTCCATCAGACTAAAGTTCAAAGTGCAAACACGCATGCTCAGAACCAATGCTAAAGATCAGACAACAATAGCAGAAGTTGCCCAAAGGGTGGCGGTAAAGAGCAGAAAAACCACGTAGTACATTACTACGTTCGTGTTTGCTGGCTGAAAAAGTCCTACCGTGTGTATGCATACCAAGTTCACGGACAGCGCCCTTCGAAGCAAAATCCACAGAAAAGTCAGTTGGAAGTCCGATCGTGTGTATGAGGCTAAAAGAAACAATATTAATAAATAGATTACAGGGCCAAGTAGTGGATGTGTATGGATTATTTTTGGAAAATAAAGATATTCAGTTTTCCTTTAATGATTATTATATTAGGAGCACAGTCCAGTCTTTTAGTCTGTCTGTTCAGTGGGGCTTTGTCAATAGCTGAATGTTAAAAAAAAAAAAATCCATAAGAGCTAATCACACGTCAAAACAAAAATTGTTGATAATTATTTTGTGCTTTTTTGCACTCTTTTTCTAAAAGTCCTCTCTTTTTAAAAACTGTGCCTTTAAAAAGTTCAACCAGACTTTATTCATTAAAAACTGCAATAAATAAAGTGAGAGGTAAAATAATCAGACCAACTAATCAGAAGTAGTCTTTTTCCGTTCTAAAGCTTGGTACATATAGGTTTTTTTTTTGTTTTTTTTTAGCTCAGAGGGTTGATGGAAAAAAAAAAAAAAAGGAGCTTGCTGTACTTACTATGTAAAGTTAGTACAGCGATCTCCCAGATGACAGGGGCGCTGCCCCCCCCCCCCCCACCAATACACTTTAGTAAGCACTTGCAGTCATTGGCTGTGAGCGCTGATCGGATGGCGGTCATCTCGTCCGGGCCGGTCGGCTGCTGGTTTGTGAGCATACACTTTAAACAGAGGCAGGACGTTAAAGGGGTTGTAAACCCTATTTTTTGTTAAATAAAAAATAACAAACATGCCTATACTTACCTGCCCTGTGCAATCGTTTTGCACAGAGCAGCCTCAATCCTCCACTTCTATGGTGCCCTGCTGGTGCTCCAGGACCCTCCTCTTCATCGGTTGCCCCATGGAAAGCTTTACACAGACAGTGTGATTTTGTCTCACATCCCTGCCCATGTCACTGGGTGAAATTGATAGCAGCAGGATCCAATGGCTTCTGCTGCTATCAATCTGTCCAATGAGGAGAGAGACAGTGGCTGGAGCCGTTACACTTGTGCACATAGCTGGATCAAATAGAATGCATTAGGAGAAAAACCTCAAGGCTTTGCAACCACTTTAAGCCAGCTTCTGATAGATAGGCTGCTGTACACACTGGCCAAGACAGGCTGATATTCGGCCCATCTATACAAGCCTTAACTTTAGCAAAGTGAACTCTGATTGGCTTCTGTGGATTAGTATTATTCAGTTAACTTTCTGCACCCTTATTGCATGTGGTCGTTGCCTGATCAAACTAGTAAGCAACTTTACAGGAGTGCATTGTTTAGCCTGGATTGGTGAATTGAGACATTTCCCTCATTAAGCCTGTGGGGCTGAACAAGAGAAATCTAAGTTTGTATGGCTAGGCTTATTATTGTTTTGCAACCATCAATAGTATAGCAAGTATAAATGACTTAGGGTCCTTTCACACTAGCGGACCGTTCGTCCGTTCATTACAAGTCCGTTTACGGACTTGTAATGAACCCCTATGGGAGCGGATCCGTTAGCGGATGATGCATCCGCTAACGTCCGCCAGATCCGCATCCGTTTTTGCGGACGGAAGAATGTCCTATTTTTCTTCCGTCCAGCCAAACGGATCGGATGCAAACGGACAGACGGTCCGTTTCCATCCGACTCCCCATAGGGGAGAGCGGAGGAGAGACGGGGCGGTCCCTGCACAGTGTGCGGGGACCGCCCTGTCCGCCCGACAGCTCAGCGGAGACCCCCCGCCGAGCTGACGCACACACGGAGCAGACTGAAAAACGGACCGCTCCGTGTGTAAGGAGCCTAACTGTATGTGTGGACGATTGAGAAGTGTTGTAATAATGTAATAAGAAGTTTTTATAATTGGCATTTGAAATTTCCCTTGCTGTATAATGCAAGTTTAGATGACTTGTTTAGATGAATTGCTCTAGGATGTTATCTTATGAATCCATTCAAATGTGTCCAAGATAAACACTATAAAGATTTGGCAAACTAGAAGAAAAAAACAAGGGGGTGTCAATTTCCCATCAAGAAAATAGGGCTTTTCTTCCATATGACACATTATTTTCTTTATTCTTTAGAACTAGGATAGATAAAGGGAACCCCTGACAAAGAATGATGGGTTCTGACACAGACGATCCTGGCTCTGAGGCATCATCCCCGTTCTGATGCTGAGGGGGCCAGGTACCTGGAACTAGAATACATGTCAGACATTTCAGATGCTACACTGTAGTAATGGCAAGATCAGGGAGAGAATTTAAAAATACTATTTTTTTTATTCAAGATAGTGATAGTTTTATAGTATGGGAGCAAAAAACATTAAAAAGATGGTGTTGCGCTTATACGCAACATAATATACATTCTGTTTACAAATTAATTATGAAATATATAATTTTTATTTTATAATTAATTTGTACAAGGTATATTGCAGCACAGCAACATTTTATTGTATTAATCTGTCTGTTTCCTGGTTCAGTAAGTGCAATGTCCTAAAAATGAACGTGATGCCTCAGTTGTATTTGCTTCAGACGTTGCTTTTTTCTACTCAGTTTGGTCAGAATTCATCAGATTTATATGTTGTGGAAAACCAACTTGTATTAGTAGAGATGTCCTGATGAGAGCTAAAGTAAGAGTGGAGGGGTTACCAGATTCAGCCTACTATTGTGATGTGAGTGGAAGATTGGTGCAGACATTACAAGTTCCAATAATGGGTTTCACTAGAGCAAAATTATTCTTCTGTCCCGCTAGCTGGTGTACCTTGGGCATGATAGCATGCAATTCAATCTTTGCACTACTGGGCCCAACACACTGTGAATTTGATAATCTTCTCTTCTTAGCATTCTGAGTTTTCCTTGTCCCATGACACCCATGGTAGAACACCCTGAATTTCTCCCATATCATCAAAGTTCCTATCCTGAAAGTTTTAATGTCCCTGTGCTTGCATGGTGACAGCAGAAATGATCCCACTTCTGCTGTCATTGCATTCATTACCTTCACCCCTACACAGGGGCGGACTGACCATTAAGGAACTCGGGCACTGCCCAAGGGCCCCATGCCACTAGGGGGCCCCATCAGGGTTGCCAGGCTCATTAAAACCAGGGACAGTATGTAAAAATCTGTGTTTTTTTTACATCTGTCTCTGATATGTCCAAAACCTACATGCTTTTGATGTGAAAATCTCGAGATTTTAGCTGCCCCGCCTCTGTACTGCCACCTGGCTTGGTGGCCATCTGTAAGCCTGGGGGCCCCACAATCTTCTATTGCCCAGGGACCCCATGGTTGTCAGTCCGCCCCTGCCCCTACAATTCATTTGGGGTGTTCTGTCAAGGTTTGAGGTGCTGTGATGTACTATATCTCTCTCTTATCAACTTCTTGTGACCATACATTCACAAGCTGACCCTGAGTTTCTCAGAATTACAGCTTACGTTTATGGAAAACCAAAATAATAGAATATTGGTTTTTACTCAAAAAGCCTCAATCTGTAGTAAATATCAGGAGATTACCTATAAAATAGTGGCCAGAGCCAGGGGGTACTCCATCAGTCATTGCCAAACTCCTCCCACAGCAGAGTGCCTCCTGTTGGCACCGTGGAATGCATACAGGTTCCCTTTTACAGGTTTTAATTTTTTTACTGTCCTCTACTAAGGCTCTTCTGGCAGCAAGCTATGGAGTTTATAACTCAGCTAGCAGGGATTTCTCTGTCTAATAAGCCCACTTCATGTGGTTTGCCAGGGTGAATGACATTCACGAAATAGAATATTTTACCATGGCCCATATGCCTTGTACACACAACCGGTATTCACAATGAGAAAACTGCAATTTTTTATATTGGTCGTGAAAACCGGTCATGTGTATGCTCCCTAGCAATTTTCTCAAAGAAATAACTGCCCGCAAAAAAAATGAAACCAGCTCTCTTCTTTCTCATTTTGGAAAATGGTCAAGCGCATGCTTTTCTGAGGGGGAAAAAACGTGCATGCTCAGAATCAAGTATAAGACGGTAGCGCTTGTTCTGGTAAAACTAGCATTTGGAATGGAGATATCACATTCATCACGTTGTATGGACTAAAAAGCACGAAAACTAAAAAGCGCGAATCAGGTCTCACCAAACTTTTACTAACACGAGGATCAGCAAAAGCAGCCCAAAGGGTGGGGCCATTTAAAATGAACTTCCCCTTTATAGTCCCGTCGTACGTGTTGTACCTCACGTCGCTTTGGTCGGACATTTTTGCATGAACATGTGTATGCAAGTCAGGCTGGAGAAATCAAGTCAGGAAAAAATTAGTTTTTTTTCCTGGTGAGAAAAATGGTTGTGTGTATGAGGCATTAGAGATTAGACTACAGAGCAGACTAAGAGGTACTGTTTTTGGGGAGAATTTAAATGCTCATCCAAATATAGCCAATGTGTATAGGAGCTAAGCTTTCCTCTCTGACTGCATTACCCTACTATTCTCCCTACCCTTTCCACAAAAAAACTCTCTCTTGTTTTTTCCCTTTTCTATAAATTGTGTTTCTTTGCTCTTTGCTTCCCATGATTCTTTAGGGTGGTACTACTCCCCTTTTATTTTCCATAGGTAATATTTCCCTTTTTTTCTCCAACTCCCCCAGTTATTCAATTTAACAATTTAAAAGTGTGAGTGGGTGGGTGATGATGGTGTAATTTTTTTTTTAAACAAAGCTTTGTTTGTAATCAAAATAACAGTTGTACAATCATACTAGCATTTGTACATGAATTTTTTTTTTTTAGCATTTGTACATGATTTTTTTTTTTTTTTTTTAGCATTTGTACATGAATTTTAGCATGGAAAATGTAACATTTAGTTTAGCTGGATTCAGTTTTTCCCCTTTTTCCTCTTTTTTCCCTCCCCCCTTCTTTTTTTTTCCTTTCCCCTCCCATCCAACATTATTGTAACAAAAAGTGCATATATGTCTTTACATACATCTAAAGTGTCAATGATAACATGAGGGCACACAGTGATCAGAATACCAAAAGTTCAAAACCGGTGTCATGGCCAACAAACAAATAATTTTTAATTAACCAAAGAAATAATAATAATAATAATAAAAAAACAAAAAAGAGAAAGCAGTATCTGGTGCCGACCATACAGGTCCTCTAGACCCACAATAGAGCACTCAGCCAGGTGAAGGCGCCCTACGTACAAGTATCAGGGACTTGTAGCCAGCGGTCCCAAATTTTGTCATATTTGTCATATTTGTCATATTTGGTCGAGCATTCCCTGTTGATGTACATAATCTTTTTGTATGGTAGATTATAATTAACTTCCACCTTCCACTCCACAAACCTAGGGGGCATGGGTCGCATCCAATTCCGGGCAATAACCTTCTGTACCGAGAACAGGGTCTCATGTAGGAACGTCTTCGTATATTTGTCTATATTATCTGGAAGCAACCCAAGAAAGCACTGTTTCGGATCCAGCGTGACCGGAGAGCCCATGTGATCGTGCAGAAATGTTACAGCTTGTTCCCACATGCCCTGTATTTTGGGACATGACCATATTAAGTGAAAGAACGTACCCACCTCCCTCCCACACATCTGACAGAGTGTAGATTGGGTGCTTTTATATCTGGCAACTCGAAGGGGGGTGAGATATGCCTGATGGATAATATAGATTTGAGTTAATCTGTCGGAGCTTGGGCGAGACAGCCTTACAAGATTCTAAAGCCTCTTCCCATTCCTCATCCTCCAAGGGGCCCTACACTCTCTCCCAGCAAGGTTTGAGTTTATACGCCAATTTTGTTGAAACGGGGGCAGTGAGCATACCGTAGAAGGCCGACGTTAATTTACGCGGGTCAGTAGATGATGGTGTAATTTAGTATATAAATGAATATGGGCTTTAAGCAACAGCACATTCCATGGCAATTAAAAGGACATGTATAGGGAATTGTCTAATTAATACGTCTAGGGCTAAAATATATATTTTTTAATCAAAGAGATATTGCATATTATTAATATGTATTCTCATATCCAGATTGCAAGTCGAGTAGTGATTCTTCCCCATTGCTACTACTTTCTATAAATAGTACAAAAAATATATAAACAGATTTAAAAACCTATATATAACCCAAAACAATTAAAGCTTCCCTTAAATCGACCCCTGAGTCTGATTCAATAAACATGAAGCAATGCAAGAAGCGTAGTAAGCCAAAGCAACCACCAAGAATTCACTTTACTTTAAAGGTTAAGTCCACCTTTAAAAATAATAATAATTGCATATATTTATGCAGAAAAAAATTTGCATTTATAATTTATTTTTGCATTGGAACTTGCATTGAATTGCATCCGTTATTAGTGTATTTACACCAAGTTACATACAGACTACACTTTAACCACTTAAGGACCGCCTCCTGCACATATACGTCGGCAGAATGGCACATGCATGTACAGGTACGTGCTGTGGTAGTACCCAGCCGTAGGTCACGGGCACACTCCCATAACCCAGTCCGAAGCTCAGGGGCCGTGGGACTCGCGGACCCGATCGCTGCTGGAGTCCCGCGATCGGTCCCCGGAGCTGAAGAACGGGAAGAGCCGTGTGTAAACACGGCTTCCCCGTTCTTCACTGTGGCGGCAGCATCGATCGTGTCATCCCTCTTATAGAGGGACACAATCGATGACGTCACACCTACAGCCACACCCCCCTACAGTTGTAAACACACTTCAGGTCACACATATCCCCATCAGCGCCCCCTGTGGTTAACTCCCAAACTGCAACTGTCATTTCCACAGTAAACAATGCATTTTAAATTGTGAAAATGACAATTGTCCCAAAAATGTGTCAAAATTGTCTGAAGTGTCCGCCATAATGTCGCAGTCTTGAAAAAAATCGCTGATCGCCGCCATTAGTAGTAAAAAAATAAAAATGCAATAAAACTATCCCCTATTTTGTAAATGCAATAAATTTTGTGCAAACCAACCGATAAACGCTTATTGCGATTTTTTTTACCAAAAATAGGTAGAAGAATACTTATCGGCATGAACTGAGGAAAAATTATTATTTTTTTATATATTTTTGGGGGATAATTATTATAGCAAAAGTAAAAAATATTGCATTTTTTTCAAAATTGACGCTCTATTTTTGTTTATAGCGCAAAAAATAAAAACCGCAGAGGTGATCAAATACCACAAAAAGAAAGCTCTATTTGTGGGGGAAAAAGGACGCCAATTTTGTTTGGGAGGCACGTCGCACGACCGCGCAATTGTAAGTTAAAGCGACGCAGTGCTGAATCGCAAAAAGGGGCAAGGTCCTTTAGTCCGGGTCTTAAGTGGGTAAATATGGGTCTAACATGCTGCAAATGATGGAGTTAACAGACCATTAATAGATTTTTATTTGGCCACAATGGACATTCGCTTTGCACATCTTTCTCTGTTCCTTTGGCTATTTTTTTAACAAGTTTATAAGTCTGTAAATGATGATCCAATGTAACTGGAAGCTAGAACCAGCTGTGCCCACCCCCTCTCCTGCCGGGCCCTCCAGTGATCACTGGAGACACAGAGCAGAGGGTGGTGGCTAACAGTCACTGCTCTCCACTCTGAGCAGACATCTGAGCAATCAGTGGTCAAGTGATTGCTTACATCTAGAGCCGACTTGGGACAGCTGCAGCATAGAGGAGTGTATGTATGTTTTTTTTTTTTTTTTAAACCCCAAACTTTAGTTGTTACCATGAGAATAAGTGCAAATAAAGCAATTTGTTAACTCACAATGCATATACTTGTGTCTTTTATCAGAATCGAAGTGAGGATTTTAACTGTTCCTACACAGCTGTGGATCTTCAATACAATGATCCGCGTGAAATGTATACATTAAGTGCATGCCTCCCACAGGTATGAGACATTCCAAAATGTTACTAACCATTGATCTTTAAAATGTTATCGTTTTTATAGTATAGAAGCACCCTGAAAGATGTATGGTTATGCAAATACAGACTGAAAACTCAACTCTAGGTGCATATTATGCAAACTAAGGTGCTATTTGTTAGATAACTGCCTAGATGCCTTCACACTCAAGATGACCCTATTAAAAATATTATAAATGTATATACAGTTTATATATATATATATATATATATATATATATATATATATATATATATATATTTATACACACTATTATTTTCTTTTTCTTTTAAAGTGCGTGAACTCGAGAGAGAGAGAGGAGCCGGACTGCAGGAGTTGGGAGTAGGCAGACCCTCCCCCCAGAGGCAATCTGCCATCCTTCTTCATGCCCTCGGGTGGCAATGACAGGTGTGAGGGGGGGCCTCCCCCTCACCCCGCCCTACCTGCTCCACTTGGGAGCCTAACTGGGGCCCAACGGGGCAGAGGGACTCCCCCTATGAGGGAGTGAGGAGGTCTAGCCCACCCAGCCAGCCCCGTAGGTCCTTCGCCTCTCTTTTTTTAGGAGACCGCATGGCCAAAGTGCGTGCGTGTTAAACCAATTTTGTGTGTGTGCAAGTGTGGTGGTGGTTTTTGTGGGGGTGGGGGGGGGGGGCGGTGGGCGTACTAAGCACAGGCGTACCTTGCATAGCACACCCACCGGGAGCCGGGTTGAGACCACCAAACTCAATTAATTTTAACCAGCTTTAAATATCTTGGATAAATAAGTGTCTGGCTGTAAAGTACTGCAGACTGTTCCTTAACCGCTTCAATACTAGGCTTTTATACCACCTCCATACCGGGCCTATTCTGACACTTCTCTCCTACATGTAATAATCATCATTCTTTTGCTAGAAAATTACACAGTACCCCCAAACATTATATATGTTTTTTTTAGCAGACACCCTAGGGAATAAAATGACGGTCATTCCAAAGTTTTATCTTGCACGGTATTTACGCAATTATTTTTCAAACGCTTTTTTTTGTAAAAAAAATTGTTTTATGAATTAAAAAAATAACAAAACACTAAAGTTAGCCCAATTTTTTTGTATTATGTGAAAGATTATGTTACACCGAGTAAATAGAGACCCAACATGTCACGCTTTAATTATGCGCACACTCATGGAATGGCGCCAAACTTCGGTACTTAAAAATCTCCCTAGGCAACGCTTTATTTATTTTTTACAGGTTACAGTTTAGATTTACAGAGGAGATCTAGTGCTAGATTAGTTGCTGGCACTCTAACGCACGCGGCGATACCTCACATGTGTGGTTTAAACGGCGTTTACATATGTCGGCGGGACTTGCGTGTGCGTTCGCTTCTGCACGCGAGCTATCGGGGACAGGGGCGTTTTCATTTTTTTTTTATCTTTTATTATTTTTTTTTACTTATATTTTATTTATTTTTACACTTTTTTTCATTTTTTTTTTTTTTTTTTTCCACTTTTATTCATATTACAAGGAATGTAAACATCCCTTGTAATAGGAAATGTGTGTGACAGGTCCTCTTTATGGAGAGATGTGGGGTCAATAAGACCTCACATCTCACCTCCAGGCTGGAAACCATGAGATCGGTGAAAAAAAATTCACCGATCTCATGAATGGTGACTTACAGCCGCAATCGCGGCTTTGTTTACATACGGGGACCCGGGCGTGACGTCATCAGATCGCGCCCGGGTCCTCCGACGGTCATAGAGATGACTGGTGACCATCTGGTCACCAGTCATCTCTATGCTTCCTGCCGACGCCGACGATTCGTTCTCCGGGCCCCCGAAGGTACAGGTAAGCCCGGAGAAGCACCGGATGGCGGCGGGAGGGGGGGGATGTCCCCTCCCGCGGCCTGTAAGAACGATCAAGCGGCGGAACCGCCGCTATGATCGTTCTTACTTTGTGCAGAATCGCCGGCTGAAGAGATGGATATCTGGATGATGCCTCTGGCTGCAGGCATCGTCCAGATATTCGCCTGCAATACCCAGGCCGTCAATTGACGGCCACTTAGGATGGTAAATCCCATCCCAGGCCGTCAATTGTCTATGGCTGGGTATTGAAGTGGTTAAAGGGGTTGTAAAGGTTTGTTTTTTATTTTCCAAATAGGTTCCTTTAAGCTAGTGCATTGTTGGTTCACCTACTTTTTTCTTCAATTACCCTTCTAAATGTTTTTTTTTTTGTTTGTCTGAATTTCCAATTTCCTGTTCCTCCTCAGTTAGCTTGCTTGGATGATGGGGGCAAGCTTACTGAGGAGGAACAGGAAATGAGAAATTCAGACAAAGAAAACAAAGAAAAGAAAACATTTAGAAGGGCCTGAATAAACATCTGTAGACAACTCAGACACCTATGGATGAACTTTGATTTTTAATATTTATACTTTTGTATTTATTGTGTAATATATTTTTACTACTATTACTACTTTTCTAAATCATTGAGTTGTTACCGTTAAAGCCCCACCCTGGGGGATTTCCTTCTTCTTTATTCCATACAGGGGTGTTGGTAACACACATAGGTTTCCTTTTTAAAGTGTTATTTTGCATTTTACATCTGAGAGGTGGACACCAACCTGCCTGTATAACCCAGGAAAACCACCTTGTAGATCCACATGTCTGTAAGAGAACCCGCTAAGTTGAGGCATAAACTTTTCCATGGCCCCATTTATGTGCTTCCTCATCTTCTCCATGGTCTTCCTCTGACAAGAGAAAAGCCAAGAGAGCCGCGGAAAAATCTCAGAAAATACTAGGATTGTATCTGGAGAGACTAGAGAAAAACACTGTAGATCCCTTTGTATTAGAAAAAGCAAATCCAAAGTCCTTACATTTCCCAAATCATTCCCCCCAACGTGCACTACTAACACTTTTGGCCTAGGCCAACATTGACATAACCTACATAAATGGAAATAAAGTTGTTGCCACTGTAGGCCCCGCACACCTTTCCAATATACCTGAAAGGATTCCGGACGAAGAGACAAGTTGGTAGACTACCTACGCAGGGCCGCTCTTTTATGTGACCAATAAATGAATGAGTGTCCCAGAATCCAAACCGTACGGGGCTGACCTGGAGGATTTAAATAAACAAGTTAGTATGAACATATATTTTAAAGCAATTTGATTTCCACCTCTCCATGTCTTTAATAGCCGACTCTGATGCTGCGCCTATTCTGAAAGAGTGGGAGGATATTCTAAGGTTGTGCAAACCCAAACTCTGGAGGCACTTATGAAGTACACAATCAAACTGATACTTGGTAAGGGGCCCCCCGTCCTGATGGACCAAGAATAGCCCTTAAATCGGGGGCCTGACCCCTAAAAATTGAGTCACTGCTTCCACAGGACAAACCGACTTGTCATCTTGAGCCACTAACTGAATCCCAATGCCCTTCCCTAAGGCGTCGGTCTTAGAACGGCTTATCCACAAGTGTACTCCAGAAGGACCAACTGTTACATGTTCAAATTGAATACCTAAACCACCCAATTTAGACTTGGGGAGCAGCTCCGAGATTCACAATGCCCCATGAAAAGGCGAGAACGAATGCCGTACTAAACAATAACGATTCGAACCCCGAATAACACACGGACGACGCCACCCCGCAAAGTCTACCCAAAAGATCGAGTGAAATCGGCCTCCTGTCATCTGGTACAAAATGAACCCTCCTATACCCCTTTAAGGCCCCGTACACAAGGCAGAGAACCTTGACGGGCGGAACACATCGTTCCGCCCGTCGAGGTTCTCTGCCGGCCGTCAGAATCGGCGACCCGCCCGTCAGGAAAGGCAACCAGCCATTAATCCCGATGGGCCGTCGAGCAAATAGAGAACCAGGTTTCCCGGCGGGCGTACACACGGCCGAGGTTCTCGGCAGAATGCGGCTCCCAGCGAGGTCCTCGCTGGTTTTTGCCGAGAACCTCGGCCGTGTGTATGGGGCTTAAGGCCTGTTTTACCAAAAAATAAGCAGTGCATGGCGGATGCCCCCGTAGACGGCAGAAAAACGAAATTCCCGCCAAAGTTTTCGAAATATGGCTATAAGAGAAATGCTCCTGCATAAGGGATGCCACAAAAGACAATAGTGACCCCTCGAAAGGGCGGCCATCACTAACTCCCAACGCCCCTGCAAAGGACAGCCAACTATTCCAGGAGGCTGCATAACACAACCATGACTTGGGCGCAACCGAATCCAGTATAACGAATCTCATCCACGTCTGCCTCCGAAAGCAGCTGGCGAAAATGGTCCATCTGAAACCGAGATAACGCATCGGCAAGAATATTCTGGACTCCCGGTGTATATTTGGCTTTCAACCAGACATTAAATTGTAAACACAGAAAAACAACCTGCTGAAGCACCTTAACTACCAACAGCGACTTGGACGAGACGCAAATGATTGCAAAGAGGACCCCTTTGTTGTCTGTTTCAACCAGAATCCTCTTATTCGCAAACTGAGCACCCCACAACGCCATGGCCACCAAGATCGGAAACAGTTCCAGTAGAACTATGTTTCTCATGACTTCTTGAGCCACCCACGATTCTGGCCAAGCTGCACAGCACTAGTGTGTTCCCCAGATCGTAGCAAAGCCTTTTGACCCTGCTGCATCCGTGAACAGTTTAAAATCTGGAACAAAAATTACCTCATCTTTAAAAAAGGACCTCCCATTGTATACATCCAGGAATCGTGCCCAAACCAAGATTTCCGCCTTAAGTGAACTGGTCAACCTAAGGTGGGCAAATGGGGACTTCACGCCTGCTATTGCTAAATACAGACACAGTGAAAAAACACGACCGACTGGCATGATCCTGCATGCAAATGCCAGGACACCCAAAAGAGTTTGCATATCCTTAAGCAACACCTTTTTCTTTAACAGGAATGACCTCAATAAAGACTTCAACTTCACCAGTTTTGCCTCGGGCAACCGGAATTCCATCCGACATGTGTCAATATAAATGCCTAAGAATTCCAAAGACGTCACTGGGAGACATGTCTTTTCTTCCGCCAAGGGAACACCGAACTGATTCGCCATACTCTGAAAGGCCTGTAATAGTTCATTACAAAGCAAAGAACCTTGCGGTCCCATGAACAAAAAATCATCCAGGTAGTGGACTATCTTATCACAACCCGACTGAGAACCAATCACCCAGTGCAAAAAGGAAGAAAAGGCATCAAAATATGAGAAGGACACGAAACACCCCATGGGTAGACCCCTGTCTATAAGAAATAGACCTCATCAAAATAAAACCCTATCTAATTAAATGCCTCAGGAGCTATGGACAACAGCCGAAAGGCCGATTTAATATCGACCTTTGCCAGCAATGCACCAGGCCCACACTGCCGAATCTTGACAATCGCCGCTTCGAATGTCGCATACGAGACCGAGCAGAGTGCATCATTGATCTCGTCATTAAGAGAATCATCTTTAGGGAAAGACAATGATGGATGATTCTATACGCATTCTGCTTCTTCTTGGGAACCACTCCTAAAGGTGAGATACGGAAATTAGCAAAAGGAGGGTGCTCAAAAGGACCAGCAATGCGACCCTCTGCGATTTCTTTCAGGGAGGGGGAAGCCAAATTCAAAACCATTAATGAGAAATTGCACTGTCATCTGGACTGGATAGCTGTCCAGCCATGGGCGCATGCTTTCCAGCCTCACTAGCGTGCAGGCTCTTTGGAAAAATATCCCTTGGACTCTGACTAATCCCTGCATTTGCTGACTTTTTTAAACACTTAGCTGCGGGGTGAGCACCTGCACAATAGGAACACTTGTGCCTATATTTACAAGCCGCATTCCAGTGACACTGGCTGTTATTAAAAGCAAAACAGCTCCCTCTCCTGTAAACTGCGCCAGAAGTGGTAACCGCAGCCGGCTTAGCAATGACTGACCTCTGCGGGGCAAGCAAATTTAGCCACAGCCCAACGTCCTTCATACCCCAGTGCAGCGAGGGACCGACAATTTCTGCTGAAAGGACTCATCGTAGTAAAACCAGGCAAGCCCTCCAAAACTCTTGTACACTTCCAAAATGTGGTCAACATGCTGAAACAAACCACCGCTGCACTCCGGATACCTGTCTGACACAACGCCAGCAAATATGCAAAACGCTTGCAACCAATTATTGAATGACCTAGGTATAGGCCTATGCCTGTCATCCTCCTGCTTGTCATTTTAAGATGTCAATATACTCCCCCTGACAATTTTTTTCTTTCACTGACGAGCTCAGGTGATACCCCAGGGGAGACATCTCACAAGGCATTACTTCCTTCATACATACCTCTGGTACACTAACTCTAGCCACATGCTACAATCCCCAGACATACTTCCCCTTAGCCATAACAACAGGAGGGGGCTGATGGACATTTAGGCTAGGGGAAGGCGTAACCATGCTGGATAAAGGGCTGAGCATAACAGTAGACACAGAAGGAATAGAAGGAACATTAACAACAGGTGACAGCGTTCTCAAGACAGGGAATCAACAAGTACATTTAAAGCTTGTATTTGTGCACACTTACCCACTGCTGGAGGTTGTGCAGCGTTAGGCATCACTGCTTCTCCCAGCAGCAGATTTTATGCAGGCTCCTGCCTGTTGTGCAGAGTCTGTGGCTCCTCTATTCTATGAATGTCCTGGCTCTCCTGACTTGCTAGCCATGGGGGGAGCGGGCTGCACAGCCCTGCCCCGCCTGGCGCTTCCTCTGCCAGGTGACTGGGAACTGCCGTGTTGCACAGCGCACGCTTGAGGGACCTCCCCCGACATCTCCGATGGCTACATCCCTCCGCCCATGCTCCACCGCAGACGCTGGCTCTGCTGCACGGCTGCGCTCCGGAAGCTGGCTCCTCCGGGTCCAGACAGGCTGCTCTCTGTCCTCTGTCCCTCTCTTCTGGCTGCTCAGCTGTTCCATAAGAACGACCACACCAACGTCCAGAGTGTCACTCTCTAGCTGTCCCTCAGGCACCATGTCCCCTAGTGTCAGGCAACGCCTTAATCATTCCTCACCCCCCTCACTGCCTGCCTTCTCCAATAGTTTCTTAAAGAGGGACTCCATACCTGAGAGAGAGAGGGAGAGAGTTCTTCCACAGGTGCTTGCTGACAGGAAAAGAGGGAGATTCCCAGCCCAGCCAATCCTTATAAAGCCTTCTGCTGCATCCCAGTGTCTGGCTGTTGATCCCAAATTTAAAGCCACAGTACCTAAATTTAAAACATCCTATACATCTTACTGCATACCTACAAACTTTATATTTTAACCCTTAAACAACTTTGCACATGTGGTGGCCACAATCCCACTAAAGTGGGCTCCTATTGTGCCCCCTTTTTTGTTCTTTAGATATTAATGGTACCTATGCCCCCTACTTAGGTATATTTTATGTGTTGCTCCTATATAGTTCTAATTAAAGAGTATGTTATCCCTACTATGTGATGTGTTTGTTACCCCAGCATTTCATTTTCCTGATATGTACCTGCTATAACATGTACTTGTATGATAAATTATCCTGTTCTCTTTGTATTGCTTCTTTTGTATCCCTGATGTACTTGCCAGTCACTCTCCTTTCCTATTAAAAACTGACCACACTAAGCAAGGGAACACACAATGGTCAGTTCTCTAGCTGTGCTGAGAACTTAAAGCCCCCCACCCCACACAGCTATTCACTGAGAAGACTAGTGTCTGCTGTTTCTCCTTCCTGAACCCCTTATATAGCTGAGAACAGCGGATATATTTTATCTATTCTTTACTTTTAAAAATATATAGAATTTTTTTTATTAGACAACAAGCTTTTTTGTCTTTCCCCTTCCCATATTACAACTGCCAGAGAAGCTCTTAAGAACTCATTGTTTTCTTGCTTAATAAAACACATGTAAATAGTACAGTAATTTATAGCACCTATCATTCCGTTTTTATTGATCTGACACCAGTGAATTTAAATGTTAAATGTTAAATGTTATAGGTTAATGCACTTTGCACCGCCTTGTCCAGGTAGCTAAAGTGAAGGGATGTATACCGCTCAGAAAACTGCTAATCCCCTTTGCTTCTGTCCCAGTGAATCAAAAGGGTGCTGGCTGTGTACAAATGCATAGGATGAAAGGAATCCTGGACCTCCGCACGCCTTAAAAACTATGGCCCAGATTCACAGAGCAATTACGCCTGTCTAACTGGTGTTAGACAGGAGTAATTTCAAATTTTGCGCGCCGTATCACTAGTTTGAATCCTCAAACCATGATACGGCGGCTTCGGGCTTCAATCCGAGAGGCTTACGTCTTCGTAAGCCTTCGGATCTACGCTGCGATATTTTTGCGGCCGCTGGGAGGAGTTTGCGTCGTTTTCATGCGTCGGGATATGCAAATGAGTTTTTACGGCGATCCACGAAGATACGATCGGTCTTCGCAATCGCTTTCGTCTATTTTTTTATACGTACTGTTAGACCAGCTTTTTGCTGGTCTAACGGTGCGTAGCCCATATTAAGTATGGCCGTCGTTCCCGCGTCGAATTTTTTTTTTTTTTACGTAACTCGTTCAGGAATAGGAATCTCGGTAAACGACGCTACTCAAGAAAAAATGACGTAACGACGTGATTTCGCGCAATGCACGGCGGGAAATTTGTGAACGGAGCATGCGCAGTTCGATCGCCGCGGGAACGCGCCTATTTTAAATGATTCACGCCCCCTACTCGCGCAGATGGATTGCGACGGGAGAAATACACTACGCCGCCGTCGTTTACTGGACAAAATCTACCTGGATTCCACGTAGAGCCAGGTAAAAAACGGCGGCGTAGTGTATTTCTGATACTCTACGATAGTCTAATTCTATCTGAATCTGGGCCTATGTCTTTATTCAAAAACTGAAAATCAAAAAACAACCAAAATTTGCTGCAGTCAAAAAGAAGGAGTGGACAAAAGTACAAAAGCTGACATGTTTCACATCACGATACCTATACTTTGAACCGCCTTGTCAAACCTTGATGTGGCCCCTCTAAGGGCTCTTTACCATTAGCATTGCCTTCTGATTCTGAAAAGCAATCCTGGAATGGGAGTTTGACAGGCAGTGAGGAGGGGTTTTAAGCTCTAAAAAGCCGCACAATCATGCACACGGCTGGCTATTCACTTGAAGGGGATTACTTTTGCCATGTGGGATAATGTGCCATGTGCATGTGTATACCCCCATTCAGCTGCCTTTACAGCTTAAGAGGAGCAGTTGAGAGATAGTAAAAATGTGTCTCGACTGTGTGTTTTTACTGCCCAACAACTGTAACTGTAGACTTACCCCCAACGTGGCTTTGCCAGTGGTCTGTGCACTTAATGGCCTTGGTGTATAATTAGATAAGCTGAACAATACATATAATTAAACACAAAAATGTTTTTTCTTTTCCTTACAGACTTGCATCTGCTCCAACATGAACAAACTGGTGACTGATAAGGTAGGTCTGCAAACTACAAAAATATAGCTTTGAGTTGAAACCAATATTTCCAATAATTCCCAATTTTGTATTTGCCCACCTGGGAGTTTTGGGCATTCCCACCCACCTTGGACTTGTTCAGCTCTATCTGGTTTATTTTTGTACCTGCAAATATAATCAATGTCAGATAGGCTCTCAGCCTTGCCAGAAATGATTTACTTATACAGGTTCATCTCTGTTCTTACAGGACCGGTGCCTGATGTCTATCCATTCAGACCTAAAAACATTTAAAAGTAAACTACAAAGTGTAAATCTAAAACGTGAACCACTTAATAGTGTCACCGAGGAAATGATGAGGGTAAGTAATACAGAAAACAGGATTCAGGGCCCTTTCTACGTAATTGCCTTCAGCATCAGACATTTCTTATGCCTTGTACACACGACCGTTTTTCCCGGCGGAAAAACGGTCATGTTTTCTTTTGGTCGGGAAAACTGGCCATGTGTATGCTCCCTAGCAGTTTTCCCGACAGAAAAACTGCGGGGAAAAATTTAGAACGTGTTCTCTTTTTTCTCATTGCGAATCACAGCGTTTTTTCCCCCCACAGTTTTCCTATGGCTACAGACGCCCGATTTTTCCGATTAAAACTCTCAGGCAGTTTTCCTGTCGGGAAAACTGGCCGTGTGTACACAGGGAAAACTGACCTGGTCTTTTTGGGTGTGTACAGGGCATTAATGCCAGTAAATGGAAAGACAGTCAAAAATGAATAAATGTCAATGAAGATGTTTCACAATGTTGCAGAGATAAATGTCTGGCCTCCTTTAGACCTGTCCATTGCCTTACTACATGCACCCTTTGTTGCTAGCCTGGAACAAGTAAGCAGATTAGGCATAGGATACTATTATCATTCTGACTTGACTGGTAGCATGGTTGTTCTAGATCAGTAAGGCTGCGTACATACGATCGGTTAAACAGAGGACAACGGTCTGATGCACCGTTTTCATCGGTCAAAACCGATTGTGTGTAGGCCCCATCGGTTAATTAACCTTTGGTTAAAAAAACAACAACTTGCAAGACAAGTCGACGAGGCTTAACTCAAAGCATTATAGTTAGGGATAGCCAGGCTACTAGATTTTTCAGAAGGTGTTTAATAATAAACCCAGTACAGGTGTGTTCTGTAAAGATTACAACATTATTAGTAAATGCTTCCTCCCACTGGTCACATTGGTGGTAAATAAAATCTATTGCCAGCTAAGCCAGGTTTTGTACCAATTGTACCATTAGTTACAATAAAGTACAGACAGTAGTTATTGAAATCAGTTTGCACAATTACACACACCAAAGGGTGTATTAAAAAAATTGCAATTCACCCAATGAAAGTTGAAAGTGCATATACATTCATTCTGTGTGAATGGGGCAGAAATGTTTTTAACAATTGTTATTAGACTATTTCCTGTGCTGGACCTACAGTATGTTTTTCATTGATTCTAAATGGAAAATACCACATTTGGCCACTGGATGGTGCTAATATTTAGTGTCACCTAGTGGCCAAATGTAGTATTTATTTGCAGTTTAATCAATTGCTGACCACTACTATAGCCAAATGACAGCTACAGCGTGGCCGGCTAGTTCTGGAAGGCCGTCATATGACATTCTCCCATGATTGTGCCTATTAGTGCCGCCTATCAGTGGCCATCAGTGTAACCTCATCAGTGCCTCCTCATCAGTGCCCACCAGTGCTGCCTCATCAGTGCCCATCAGTGTAGCCTATAAGTGCCCATCAGTGCAGCCTCATCAGCACATATCAGTGAAGGAGAAAAATTACCTGTTTGTAAAATTTTATAGCAAACAATTTAGCAAAAAAACAAAACAAAAAAAAAAACCCAGTGGTGATTAAATACCACCAAAAAAAAAGCTCTACATGTGTGAAAAAATGATAACAATGGCATATGGGTACAATGTTGCATAAGTGCGCTATTATCATTTAAAAATGAGACAGTGCTGAAAGCTGAAAATTGGCCTGGGCAGGAAGGGGGTGAAAGAGCAGAGTGGACAAGTGGTTAAAGGATAAATTCACCTTTAAAAAAATAATGCACTTTTTTTTGCAGATAAAATGTGCATCTATTATTATTTTATTTTTTATGAATCTGCACAGTATTGCACCGGCGATCAGCAGATTGCAGGTGTAATGCCAGGCTCCTGCAGTCTGTCTGTGTAGCTGTCTGTCCGTACCTCCAATAAGGGCAAACAGGTATTGAGTGGCAGGAACTACCTAGAGCACTCATCAGTGCCCTGGTAGTTCATTGAAAATTACAAGGAGTCGGTACTTGTAGTTCATTCATTCATTCATGGAACTCTGTGAATGAATGATGCACCCAGGTGGGCGGAGCCCCTCAAAGCCAAACTCTTTTTGAATACGGGTCTGGAGAGCAGGCAGATGCTGAATGTGTTTCATGTTACACATTAAATATGTGTGTAACATGTAAAATGTTCACAAAGGTGAACTTATTCTTAAAAGTATCACTAAATCCACATCTTACAAAACTATATTACATGGTATTTATACTTACTTAATTCTGAGATTCGTTTTCTGTATTCTGCAAAAAATGTTTTGAGCCTGCTGCTCTCGATCTCTACCTTTTGTCCATGTCCCCAATCCAGATAGGGATTTTGCAGCTGTGGTGGCAGCTCTGCACATGCTCAGTTTTCAGTGTATCACATGTGGATGTATACACAGTGGTAAATGACAGCCCCCTCCCTCCATGCCCACTAACCAGCTAAATACAATGAGGGATTTTACATGTAGATTAATGGAGGCTTTACCACCCTCTTATTCTTACACACGATAATTTTACGGGTTGTAAAAAAATTAAGTTTTTTTTAATGTCATTAAAACCGATCGTGTGTGGGCTTCAGAGCATTTTTCGGGTTCTGACAAATGGGTAAAAAAAATTTGAACATGCTCTATTTTTTAATGACGTTTTTAACGTTGTTGTTTTTCGGGTTGTAAAAAATGGTCGTGTGTGGGTTTTAACGACATGAAAAATCCATGCATGCTCAGAGGCAAGTTATGAGATGGGAGCTCTCATTCTGGTAAAACTACCTTTCGTAATGGAGTAAGCACATTCATCACGGTGTAACAGACAGAAAAGCGTGAATCGTCTTTTACTAACACAAAATCATCTAAAGCAGCCCAAAGGGTGGCATCATCCGAATGGAACGTCCCCTTTATAGTACCGTCATACATGTTGTACGTCACTGCGCTTTACTAGAGCATTTTTTTTCACGATCGTGTGTAGGCAAGGCCGTTTTAATTATCGGGTTGAAAAAAACTTTGTTTTTTCTAGAGCCTGAAAAACTTTTTACCACCCAAAAAATGGTCGTGTGTACACAGCATTAGACACAGACCGGAGGGGAGTGACTGGGCTCTGTGACTGGCAGAAATTCACCCACTCCATGTTATTTCAACAAAATAATAAAGATTTGAATTCAAATATATTCAAATATATATCCGTATGCCAATTTAAATTTTTTATTTTTTTTTGAAAATGTGTCCAGAAGCAGAGGACTAGAGGCTCCCCCTGTTTTTGTTTCCCTGCAGACAGGCTGGTAAAGCTCTGGATGAATGCTGTATATCCATAAGGAAAAGGGTACTTATGCCGCGTACACACAATCGTTTTTCGGGTTGTAAAAAATTAAATTTTTAATGGTCTAGAAAAAACAAAGTTTTTTTCAACCCGATCGTTAAGTTTAAAGAACAAAGCGAAGTGGGTTTCACCGCTCCAGGGAAATCCCAAGTGCACTCGTGGATCAGTCCAGGTATATTCGGGTGCTGGCAATGCACTAGCAATGGAAATAACAAAAAATGGTCGTGTGTGGGCTTTAGTGACGTGAAAAAAAAGCGCATGCTCGGAAGGCTCGTTCTGGTAAAACTAGCGTTCGGAATTGAGTAAGCACATTAATTACACTGTAACAGACTGAAAAGCGTGAATCGTCTTTTACTAACGAAATTAGCAAAAGCAGCTCCGAAAAGGAACTTCCCTTTTATAGTGCCGTCATACGTGTTGTATGTCACTGCGCTTTGCTAGAGCATTTAACTTAACAGATACACAGCAAGAATAAAAAAACAGCCGACGCGTTTCACACTTGGTTTGTGCTTATTCATGCACTAAGCACTAACCAAGTGTGAAATGCGTCGGCTGTTTTTTTATTCTTGCTGTGTATCTATGGTGCCTGCTTATGCTTTTTCAATAAAGACAACTCAAGAGTTTTCCGGTGTGCGGCCGTCCATCTGTTCTTTGTTATTTCTGATCGTTAAGTTAAATGCTCTAGCAAAGCGCGGTGACATACAACACGTATGACGGCACTATAAAGGGGAAGTTCCTTTCGGAGCTGCTTTTGCTGATTTAGTTAGTAAAAGACGATTCACGCTTTTCAGTCTGTTACAGTGTAATTAATGTGCTTACTCTATTCCGAACGCTAGTTTTACCAGAACGAGCCTTCTGAGCATGCGCTTTTTTTTCACGTCACTAAAGCCCACACACGACCATTTTTTTGTTAAAAACGACGTGAAAAATTAGAGCATGTTCTAATTTTTAATGCCCATTTTTTACATCGTGAAAAGTGCTCTGGAGCCCACACACAATCGTTTTTAATGACATTACAAAAAAACTTAATTTTTTACAACCCGAAAAACAGTCGTGTGCGCGGCATTAGATGTGTTTTTTGTATTACAATAATTACAATGCCATCATCCACATACAGAAATAGAAGGGACAATGTACATTAAACAGTGTGTGTTTAGTATTGTACTACGTCAATAAAGAAGTGCATATTTTTAGACGTGCGTGTATAAAAACTACAAGAAAGGCAAGATGAATGGGTTGTCATTTTTAGGCTGCACTAAAGATGTATTTAATGTCACACCGGCTGTAAGTCAGACCCTAATATTTTTAGCCATAGATGTATCGCAGCTTGATGAAGAGCTAAGAGCTTTGCATGTCAAATCAAGGTTCAACAATGATCTAATGTTCCTCTATGTATAATTGCAGGCATTAAAAAGGTATGATGATGGAACGGAGGGGAAGACAGAATCCTACTCACAGTATAATCGTAAAATCATCCAGTGTACTGCGATCCTCAAATTTCAGCGGAGGGCAATCACCATCACCCGAATATTCAGCTACCTGAAAGATGAAGCCTCAAAGCATCTCAGATATTAGAATACCTAACACACACATAGAACAGCTGTAACACAATGTAACACTGACAAATGCAAGCGTTTTTATGTGGTAAAGCACAACATGCAATGTTCAGTAACCCAGAGCCACCACTGATCTTTCATCTTGCTCAGATGCTGTAGGTTGTTGTACCACCCTTGCCCATCAGACACTTTTAAACAATGGAATTCAAAGTTGCTTATTTTTAGCAGTGAAAAGAGCAAAGCTGAAGTGCAAATGCACTAACTTATAGATGCTGCAGTAAGGTGACGGAAAGATGAATGCCAGACGGTTGCTATGGGTTACTGCATTTTTCTTTAACCTGCATGTGCCTTGCATATATTTGGAGATTCTTTAGAAATAGGAAACAATTATAAGCTAGTTCTAGCTGATTACATTCAGGAAATATTCATACTTTTTCAATCTTTTTTTTTTTTTTATTATTATTTGTTGTTTGTGCCAAACACGGACATCCACGTATTAGGAGAAAAATGTCTCCCTTAGTAAATCAAATGTGTAAGCTCCACAGCTATTCTCAATTAACAGTTCCCATCATACACTACAAGCAGTGGCATACAGAGCATGCTGGGACCCTGACATTCCCAGGTATTTTCTTTTTTTTTACCAAAACACATAATGATTTCTCTATTAAAAGGAAAATATGCTGCTGCTTTAAGGAACCCTTGCAATTGGTTATTTATTTATTTTATTTATATTATAAATCATTATGTATAAATTGTCATGAGCACAATTTCTATTTATTAAATTATGTATTTATGAACTTTGTATTATGTATTTATGAATGAATAAAATGAAATGATATGCAATTAAGTTTTCCTTTTTCTTTCATCAGAGTTAGTGGTGCAGTGTTATTTATAGGGCATTTAATTCTAGTAAAGCTAAAAAAAAATTCCCATAGTTCTCTGACCCCTAGAAAAAAAAGTGTCCCAACACTTACCCAAACTGTAGCCTGGATTCACATCACGGGATAAGAGAAACACTGCATTTCAGTGCGCCTCTTTAACCTGTTGCTGACCAAAAGCTCTCATATGACTTTTTCCGACAGGAAAACCAATCGTGTGTATGGGGCATAAGGTCGCATATACACGATCGAACATGTCAGCTGAAACTGGTCCGCAGAGCAGTTTCAGCGGACATGTTTGATCATGTGTACGGCCTATGGGACAGTTTTCCAGCGGACAAAAGTTTCTAAACATGCTTAGAAACTTGTCCGCTGGAAACCTGTCCGTCGGACAGGTTCGATGGTTAGTATGCCCAACCATCGGACCAAAATCCCGCGAATGCGTCAAATTGATTCGACGCATGCTTGGAAGCATTGAACTTCCTTTTTTCAGCACGTCGGTGTGTTCTACGTCACCGCGTTCTGGTCCGAGAGGATTTTGGTCTGATGGTGTGTACGCACATCAGACCAAAAGACCACTTCAGACATGTCCGATGAAAACGGTCTGTCGGACCGTTTTCATCAGACATGTCTGATCGTGTGTAGAGGGCCTAAGAGTCCATGCACACTGGGCTTGAAAAAACGCCATTTTCTTTTCCAGAAAAAAAAAACACTTATATAGAGTGTTCGTGTACAGTCGTTTAGGAGCATTTAGCATTTTTTCTGCCAGAAAATTGATCTCAAAACGCAAACCAGAAGGGTTTCAAAATTTGCCTTGAAATATGCTAATTTGTATGTACCATAGGACAACATTGAGCTGCTTCTACAGTCAACACACTCAATTCCTCTAAAAGCAGCATTAAGCCAGTATGCATGGACCCTAAAACTTAGCCTAACACTTATATCTGTACTAACTATGGGTTTGAAAATGTAGTGTATAAAAATAATAAATGTATTATTTTCATGGTTGGAATAAACACAACAAGAGGGTTTTCTGAGCAAGAGGCTCCCCCTTGTGGACATAGAGTAAACTGATATTTATTTTCCAAGATTGTATCAGGATATATGAATGTTTAAAATAGTTTTTTCTTTTACAGTAATAAATAAAAAAGATCAGTTAATTATGACATTTAATGATACATTTACTAAAAATGTCTCACAGTGAAAACAGATAAATTACCAAAAGAGCACAGGCAAAATAACACAACATTGGCCAAAGTAAAGAATTTGCCATTATGGACCACATGCATGCAGATACATTAGGTCACTGAAGACAAGTTACTTAAGAGATAAAAAAATCAACTGTCATAAGTAAGAGGCTTTTTTATTTATTTGTTGAGTATGGTGCAGCACACCTTAAACAAAAAGTTATTTGTATGTGTTACTGACCAGTAGATACTTTAATGCAGTTCTGGTAGGTACACACAGGGCTTTTTTTTTTAGGGGGAACTTGGGGGAACTCAGTTCCACCACCTCTGGCTCAGGCCCTTTGGAGCCTGCTCACCACAATCACTTGTAAGTCACTTTTAGTCTTCAACATAGAGGCAAAAAACTTCCCGTTCTTAAACAAAATAATCTGTTTGTTCCTGTAGAACATTGCAAAAACATACACAGGCAACTAGCCACAAAAGTAAATGCAATGTGTGCTGGCTGTATGTGGTTTTTTTTTAGGCTTTCTTTTATTTTCATCTGATCCCTCCAGTAAGTCTCAGTGGTGGCTGGTGGTATATATATATTTTTTTTTTGGGGGGGGGGGGGAGACGATCCATCCACCACCAGCAAACACCCCCTGGTCGGTCTATCACCATCCCATCTAGGTCGCAGGCAGTGTTCCAGTGTGAAAGCACTCAGGCTTTCACAATTGGAGTGACAGGAGAGGCATTTTGTAGGCACTTTGCAGGTGCTATTTTTAGTGCTATAGCGCCTCGGTGTAAAAGTAGCCTAAGGGTGTCCTGTGCCCTATCACCTCTCTCCCACTTTTTCCTGTTTGAGAAATAAACTTCTCTCTTGTTTAAGCTTTAAAGTGACTGGCGCCCAACTTTCATTCTTGTTCATCACCCACCATGCCTGGTAAACTGCACCCTGAGGAATTATGTCGGCCTTCCCTACCTCTGATAGTCACCATCAGGCTCCTGGAAAAGTAGGTTGGCGCTACATTAATATTAAAACAATACATATGTTATAACATAGGTCCTGAACCTCCTATTCTGCAGTTCCCCACTGGCAATCTCCGCTCCTACTCTTCTGTGTCTGTCCCCATAGCAAGAGCTTGTAATGGGGGCAGATGTACAGGCTCACTCCTTAGTCTAGCTAGTCCATTAACACACACATTTCTGCTCCGTCCCCTGCACTCACTGGCTTTGGCTGACAGCAGCAGAAGCCAATAGCCCCCATTGCTGAGAGAGAGAGAGAGAGAGACTCTCATGTACAGCACTGGTTTAAATCAGGCTCAGGAACATATGTAAGGGTTGCTGGGGGGGGGGGGGGGGGGGGGGGGGACTGAGCATGAAAGGTTTTCTACCTTAAAGCCCAACTCTTTTTGTTTTTTTCTTGGGAAGAGCAGAAATTTATACTCACCTGATCCGATGATCCTTTGAAAAACCATGCTCCCACATGACCCAGCGGTGGATTGTTCCTACTAAAAGTATAACAAAATTCTAAGTTGTTACGCAGATGAACCCAGACTGTAAGCTACTTGAAAATACAATATGGATAAGACTGTAAACAGCTTAAACAAACAAAAAATTGCAGCGCTAACATAAGCAAAAGCATATGTTACTGTATATTAGCTAAAAAAGACAATATCTCAGGAGTGATACAGTCCTGTGAAAAGTGATACAGTCCAATCCTTGTAAATCCCTCCAAAAAAATGTGAAAGATTCAATATTCAACATATGACATGCACATCTTCATAGTGAGAATCATGGCAGATGGCAGCTTAACGAAAGAAGTGGACTCTAGGTTATAAGAGTCAAAAAATGCATTATGGTAGAATCTCCTTTAAGGCAGAAGTCATCAACCCTTTCTCGTTTGTAGTGTAGACGCACTGCCCTTGTTGTTTTAACTTTGGATAGTAATCTTTTTCTTTTCTGCCACTAAATATTTTATATAGCCCACTTCCTGTGTCTTGTCTGGTAATTAGCCTAGGCTTATGACATCATGCACGTCTCTCTCTCACTCTGTGAGAGTTTGCCAGGAAGAGAGGGGGGGGGGGGTGAGTCATAAGAGGACCAATTAGAGCTGCAGAGCTGGATGTGTGTGTCTGTGTAAATACAGGAAGTAAACAGGCAGCAGCTTCAGCTGCCCACAGTTAAATTGGTTGCAGCCAGACTCAGTGGAGGGAGATTTCTGCAGCATATTTGGCAAGTACAGAATCATAGTATATATAAAATAATATGCAAAGTGGTTGGAGGGAAGCTTTAGAATGGCAAAGATGTTTTTATTACAAATTATCTGAGAAGACTGCAGTTCCTCTTTAAGTGTCAAATGGGAACACTCACATGGGAATAGTGGAGGCTTCACCGGCAGATCATACATGCAGGATAAATCAGAGAAACTCCCATAGTTTAAAACTGTATAAAATGTATTACAAATTAAATTACTCACTAATAAAGTGGTTAAAAACATACATATATGCAGTAAAAGTCAGACCCAGGAATAAAGCTAAAAACCTTGTGAGATCGGTGGGCATGGTGACATCACGAGCATGGACTCCACCCAACGTGTTTCGTGAAAGGTCATGTCATCGAAGCATGTGGATTGTTCCTATCTATGACATCAGGAGCAGTCCTGAAGCGTGGGAGGGAAGGAGCTGCAGGAACTGGGAGAACCTGTGCAGGGAGGACTGGCAGGTCAGGTATATCTCTGCTGTCAAAAAAAGGAGCAGTTCAGGACACTCACTGTTTAGTGTTAGGACCACAGATTATGGGGTGCCTTGGCGTGGCTCTGTGGCTCACGCATGCGTTTGCAAATGGGTGCGGACAAAACCGGCGTACACACGACCAAGAAACTCGTCGGGCAAAACACATAGTTTTCCCCGTCGAGTTCCTTGTTCGGCAGTCAAAAAAGTAGTCGAGCCAAATTTTCCCATTGCCCATCGAGGAAGTAGAGAACATGCTCTCTTTTTGGCTCGACGAGTTCCTCGACGGGTTTCTCGGCGAAAAGTGTACACGCGACATACTGTTAGACAGGTTAATTGGTTGTTCTGCTAGCTGGTCGGTAAGTAGGCTTGGTTATTCCCTGGGAATTCTCAAGGTTTTTGTTGTTAGCAGTTCAATTTAGCCATGCGATTGAAATTTTCAAACCTCATTGGGTTGAAAATAACTTACTTTGAAAAAAAAAAAACTGCAACTGCACGGGTAAAAAAAAAATTGCCCAGAGTTTTTCTTTAATGCAGAGAATGCCTTTACTACCACTTTAATCAGCAGACCTATCAGCAAAAAACGAATATAGTCCATGGGAATGGGGATTGGGAACTCACCCTATCCTACTTGTGAGGGTTCCTAGTGAAACTGGCCCCAGTACTCATTTTGTAAATAACAGGCAACCATAGGTCTCCTTACCATAGGAACTTAAAAAGTAACCTACAAATTAATTTGTATGAAACCAGGGAGCACCCATCAAACACTTTTTGGGATCACATAGTCAATTTAACAATGAAAGCGTAAACAGGGAAAGCACACCTTGCCTGCCAGCCAATGGCGACCCTAGGGGGGCCAGAGGGGACCCTGACCCCCCCAACATTATGCTGTGCCCCACCATGTGCCCCCCCCCAAAAAAAATGTTTTTTATTTATTTTTTGCATTTTTTGTATTTTGCTTGGGCCGCTGCTGGAGTAACAGTCTCTCCTGAGAGGGAGAGCATCCCCAGTCAGCTCTGCGGGCATTCCTCCCCCCTCCCTCTGCTCGCTGACACTGCATAATGTGAGGGTTCACACAACCACAGAGACCCGATCTGCTCCTTCCCCTGCATCCTCATTGGCACGGAGAAGAACGAGTTGCAGAAAGGACTCCATGAGAACTGTGGGGGAGGGGGGCCCAAGCCTTCATCTCAGTTACTGAAAAAACAGACTGATTTCTCCCGTCCATAGGACAGGAGGACAGGAGAACCAGCCTGTAAATTTAGAGAGTGGTGACTGCAAGCTGACTCTCTTTTACAGCCCAGCGAGTCCAGCCACCTCCCCCCTCACTCTACTCATATACGAGCGGGGAGGAATATAGCTCCTCCTCTTTTCAGTCCTGCCCACACTATCCCGGTGTACTGTATCTGAAGAGAGCGGACGTGTGGGCGAGAATAATAAAAATCAGCAGCATTCCTGGAGGTGTGTAAATGATGCCTGAGATTCTAGCCTGGACCTGTGGGTAAGTGTGTGCACAGCAGACTGCAGTACACTGTAATGACTGAACTGCATTATCTTCATCCCTACTCTCCCCCATCTGTCTCCCTCCCCTTCTCCTGTGCTTTCAAGACATTCACAATTTACTTTCACTTTCAGTTAGACAGACAGTGCTGACAGGGGAATATCCCTCCTGCCCAGCAATTCTCCTGACAAACAGTGATTATCACTAGTGGCTACACAGCAACCACTAGTGATAATCATAAGAGAATCTGCTCATTAATGGTTCAAATCTCAGCCAGTTCCTGCTGAACCAGCTGAGATTTAAATGGTCTATGGCTGGTTTTAGCTCTTAGGCAGCCCATATACTGATCAAATTTGATCAAATGATCCAATTTCCCCATCTACACATTATAGGTGGATGGGGGAATCCTCCCAGTGTAGACCAGTGGTGGAACAACCAGAGTTGCTGTCCTGTCCCGGCTATTCACAGCGCTGGTCTCTGTCTCCATGGCAGCGGCGGCAGCACATTGGAACCCAGTGTTGGTTACTTTATGGGGCTGATGTACAGGAGGGCCAGCACAATTTGTTGTTAGAGATGGGCTGGGCATGTTCAAAAATCCACATGCCAGAGCCTGCCAGGAAGCCCACACTGCACAGCGCTAATCACAGGCAGTGAGAGATTTCCTGGTCTGCAGCTGCACAGATCAGGAAATGTCTCACTGGCTGTGATCGGGCATGTGGAATATCAAACACACCCGAGCCCATCTCTATTGGTAGTAGACAGTTGAGCTTCCTGCAGGTTGCTCTGCAGCAGTGGAGCCTTCTCTGACATGCTGATCGGGATGCAATCCAGGTGATGCTCCTAGTTAAATCCTAGTGTTAAATATCAGAGATTTTATTGATCAAAGCCCACACTTTACAGACATAGAGCCCACATGGCTGCTGAACATACGGTTGATTGTATATATGTGGTTGTACTCTTGATGCTAATAAATACTGTGTTTATTAGATCTGACTGGGAGCATCTCCTGGATCACATTCCGATCAGCGTGTCAACAGAGAAGGTTATACAACATTACTGCTGCTAGGTGACCAGCTGGGGGCTCAGCTCTCTATAACCAATAGTGCCAGCCTTCCCCTGCATGCATCCGTAATGTAACCAGCACTAGGTCCTAATAGACTTCCGCCGCTGCCAGGGAGACAGATGCCATTCCAGCGCTGTCAATAGCAGGGGCAGGACACCTGGGGAACCCCACAGTGGCAGAACACAAGGGCCGGTAGCACGACAACCTTTGCAACCCTGAGAGTTCTCCCACTGCTTTGGACCCTTATATTTTCTTGGTGTGTTGGTGACATATATCTCTTGTTTTTTGCCACCCTGGGGGGCCTCAGTATAGTAGGAAGGGAGCTCATTGCAGAACATGTGCAAGGGCCCATTGTGGGATCATAGTAAAGGGCCCCAGGAGATTATATATATATATAAATATATATAAAATTGCATTTTATAGTTGACCCCCCTACTTTTGTCCCTGTCCCCCCATGTGCCCCCCCCCCCCCTAAATATAAAGGCTGGAGATGCCACTGCTGCCAGCATGTGAAAAGAAAACACAATGGTTCACATACTTATCCCCAGCTTGTCAAACAGTTAGGCCTAGTTTAAACTTGTGGTTGATAAGCTGCATTTGACTGCCCCCGCCCCCAGCTTAAAAGGCAGTCTTAAGGGGATATACTGTACATATGCCACCATTACAATTCTGTAGGGCTGGGAAGAAAATCGTTTCGATTTAAAAAATACATTGGTAGGTCAAATCGATTCATATTTAAAAAAAAAACGATTTGTTCGATTTTTTTCCCCCCAGGACTGGCGCTGACACCGCTCCGGTCCTAAAGGAGCTGCGGGCAAGAGTTTCTAGGCGTGGCCACAGCTTCCGTCTAGGCCGGATGCCGCGGACTAGGCCGAAGCCGCGGCCTCGCCTAAAAACACTTGCCCGCAGCTCCTCAGGACCGGCGCGGTGTCCATCAAAAAAAAAAAAAAACGATTTGAATCGTAAATCAAGTTTTTATAAAAAAATCGCCTAGCTCTACAATGCTGTCACATTTAGATTGGCCTGTTCAAGTGAAAGGGCAATACCACAAACATAAGCCTAGTGCCAATGCCAATCCACATGGCCGGCGGCCACGATATCTGCCGGCAAACCGCAATCGCTCCTGAGAGAGCCAGCAATGTACAGATTCTCGTTCTGACAGGGGAGTTAGAGAGTTAGAGAGAGATCTGCTGATAGGAACAGAGATCTCTCTCTACTCCCTGTCAGTACCCCCCACAGTTAGAAACACCTCCCAGAGAACACAATTAACCCCTTGATCACCCCATAGTGTTAACCCCTTCCCTGCTAGCGACATTCATACAGTAGTGAGTGGCTATTTTTATCACTGATCGCTGTATAAATGTCAACGGTCCCAAAAAAAATGTCAAAAATATGTAGAATATATATTGGCCTAAACCAGGAGTCTCCAAACTTTTTGAACAAAGGGCCAGTTCATTGTCCTTCAGGCTTTAGGGGGGCCGGACTGCAGTCAGTGTGGGTAGAAAATGTCCCAACATCACCGGTAGTAAACAATGCCCCATTATTGGTCTTCACAGGAGGAACAGGGCCCCATGATTGGTATCAGTGGGAGGAATAGTGCCCCATGATTGGTCTTAGCGTTAGGTAAAGTGCCCTATCATTGGTGCCAGTGGGAGGAAGGGTGCCCTAATAATGGTGTCAGTGGGAGTAATGGTACTCCATCATTGGTCTTAGCAGGAGGAACCTCATCGATGTTGTCAGTGGGAAGAAGGGTGCCCTATTAATGGTGTCAGTGGGAAGAATAGTGCCCCTCAGCAGGAGGAATAGTGCCCCATCATTATTCTTAGCAGGAGGAATTGTGCCCCATTGAAGGTGTCATTGGGAGGAGGGTGCCCTATTAATGGTGTCAGTGAGAGGAATGGTTCCCCATGATTGGTCTTAGCAGGAGGAACAGTGCCCCATGATTGGTATCAATGAGAGGAATAGTGCCCCATTAATGGTATCAGTGGGAGGAATAGTGCCCCATCATTGGTCTTAGCAGGGGAAATAGTGCCCCATCCATGGTGTCAGTGGGAGGAAGGGTGCCCCATCATTGGTGTCAGTTGAAGCATAATGTCCCAAGGACCAAATAGAGGCAAGCAAAGAGCCGCATCTGGCCCTCATTTATTATAGCAAAAAGTTAAAAATATAGTTTTTTATTTAAAATTGTCGCTCTTTTTTTGTTTACAGCGCAAAAAATTAAAACCGTAGAGGTAATCAAATACCACCAAAAGAAAGCTCTATTTGTGGGGAAAAAAGCATACATTTTATTTGGCTACAGCTTCACACGACCGCACAATTATCAGTTAAAGCGATGCAGTGGCGTATCGCAAAAAAATGGCCTGGTCAGGGGCTGAAGTGGTTAAACCAGCTCACTATCACCAGTGCCCATCAATAGAGGATCACCAGTGCAGCCTGATCAGTGCCCATCAATGCAGCCTCACCAGTGCAGCCTGATCAGTGCCCATCAGTGCAGCCAGTGTCCATCTGTGCAGCCTGATCAGTGCCGTCTCACCAGTGCAGACAGTGCCCAGGCATCAGTGCAGCCTGATCAGTGCCCATCAGTGCAGACAGTGCCCATCAGTGTAACCTGTTCAATGTTGCCTCACCAGTGCAGACAGTGCCCAGGCATCAGTGCAGCCTGATCAGTACCCATCTGGGTCTGTCTCACAGCCAGGTCCTTACCTTGCACGCCTCTTTGGTTCTGTTCTCTGCCACTCCTCAAGCCAGATCCTGGCCACAGCCCACAACTGCTCAGGTCACGTGAATCACGCTATTCCACTTATCTAAGGTTCTGGTTCTCTTATTTACCTACATGTTTAGCACAATATTCTGTTTGGGGGGGGTCCATTTCTCATAACCACCCCCCCATCCTAAAAGAAGAAGGTCTACACCATTTTACTCAAAGCTAAAACGTTTTAGCTGGAGCCCAACTCTGAAGTAAATTTGTATTTCATGTGGTGATCCTGCATACTTGTGTGATAGGATGACAATGCTCAGTGCCCACTCACTGTGCTGTGTTTATGGAAGAAAAGTGGTGTCCCCCCAAGAAAGAAAGTGTGGTGGATTATGGAAAACCCATGTCCTCTCCTCCGCATCACAAAATAGGGAGAAGGTGCTCTATAGTTAACAGTTAGCAAAGTCCAAAGGAACTTACTGACGCACTGGATTTTTGGCAGGATCAACAGGTCTTTTGTTCGCACTTCTTAAACAGATAAAACAAAAATTATTTTAATGGCAAACTTACCATATCTAAAGGGAGCAAATATTAGTCTATTGTTAGGGTTTACATACCTCTTGAAGCAGATAAAGACAGATAACAAAGAAAAATGAATGCAGCTCTGTAAACATTAAAGCTCAAATTTAGGTATGGATATTTTTTCATAGTTACATTAGTCCAATCTAAGTAGAAAAGAAAGAAAACTTTACATTCCTTGAGAAAAACAATGTTTTCAGAATAGCACCTGTGCCGAGTAAGCATTCTCTTGTGTCCAGAGGCGTATCTAGTACAAATGGTGCCCTGGCAAGCACTAAAACTGCACCCCTGTCAAAACATTTGAAACCCATCTTTCAGATAACCAGGGACATGGCGGGGACAGAGAGGGACACTGGGGACCACTGGCGGCTGGTGCTGAAAGTATTTTTTTTGGGCGGGCGCAATTGCACATGATGACTTTTACTTGCCATGGCTGCCATACCCTAGATACGCCACTGCTTGTGTCCACAATGTAGCGGGGCAGCTCGGCACAGAACCCAAAAGCCAGTGGTGATCACTGTTGTAACAGTGCCTACTACAGTGATTTCAAACTTCCACAGGGATTGGCCAGGTATGGCACATGGATACTCACATAGGTCCAAGCTCGGCACAGCGTACTGTAACTATGCAAAAATATCCATATCTAATCTTCAAGCTTCCATTGACCTTTGTAGCTGCAGCCACTACAGAGCTATTCATTTTTAAATCTCACAGCAGGAGCACTAAAGTGTCTAAATGCCTTGTTTCCACTGCACGGAACGGTTCGGGTCAGTTAATTTGGAGCGGTTAGGATGGGACCGGTTTAATCGCGTGAGCGTTTCCACTGCAAATCTGACCGTCGGGGACCATTCAGGTTTTAGAAAAAATTCCTAGCGCATCCACCAATCAGCGAGATGTATTTGTAGGTCCGCCCTAATGGAACCGTTCCACTTTCTCTGGACCCTCATGAGAAGCAGGACCCTTGCTGGCGCGGTACAGTTCGCTTTTATGGCGCGCTTTCATAATGGAAACACCCAAAATAGCGAACCGTACCGAACCAATCCGCTCAGTGGAAACAAGGCATGAAGCTTCGTTCAAATTAGCAGCAATATTTACCATCCCCGATAAAAGCCATCTATGGTGAATTGCTTTTCAGAGGATGGTGAAAAGAGATTTGCATGGGTTCAGGAGGTAATACTGCCGTGATTGTGATAACATTAATACACATGGGAGAGTTTGACAGATGATGCCACCTTCAAATTCTGCATTATGTGTTAAAATTGTAAAATTGCACTGGCCTTAGCAATGTGTACTCACCTAAGCAGTACAATGCTCATTTGCAGGAGAGTGGTCAAGGGCAAGGGGAGAGCAACCACCTGCTTTACTACTCCTTGACCGCCCTTATGTATGGAGCCTCAGCCATTTTAGCTCACCTTGCTCCCCCCTCCAAATAATATGGCAGCCTAATATGAGGTCAGACCTAAACATTTTCAATTTGTATGCAAGCAGGCAGGCCCTTGGACTACAAAGCTGAAGGTAAATTTAAAGAAAAAATTGTATAGATCCATCATCTGAAAATGGAAAGAGTATGGCACAGCAGCAAACCTGTCAAGACATGGCCATCCACCTAAACTGCCAGGCCGGGCCACAAATCTGGCCTTTATGGAAGAGTGGCAGGAAGAAAGCCATTGTTGAAAGAAAGCCATAAGAGGTCCCGTTTGCAGTTTGTGAGAAGCCATGTGGGGGACACAGCAAACATGTGGAAGAAGGTGTTCTGGTCATATGAGACCAAAATTGAATTTAGCCTAAAAGCAAAACGCTATGTGTTACGGAACACTAACACAGCACATCACCCTGAATATACCATCCCCCACCGTGAAACATGGTGGTGGCAGCATCATGTTGTGGGGATGCTTTTCTTCAGCATGGACAGGCAAGCTGATCAGAAGATGGATGGAGTCAAATACAGGACAATCTTAAGCCTTGTACACACAATCAGACTTCCATCTGACTTTTCCATGGATTTTGGTCCGAAGAGGCATTGGCCGTGAACTTGATATGCATACACTTTTCCAGCCAACATTCACCAAATCACGTGTTTTTTCAGCTCTTTACTGCCACCCTTTGGGCAACTTCTGCTATTGATGTCTGATCTTTAGCATTGGTTCGGGGCATGTGTGTTTGTACTTTTGACTTTAGTCTGATAGACTTATGTACACACGATGGGATGATGCTCCATCGGACATTTGTTGTCGGAAAGTTTGAGAGCCTGTTCAGCAAACATTTGTCCGTTGGAGCATACAGACGATTGGATTGTCTGATAAAACACGTCCATCAGACCGTTGTTGTCGAAAAGTCAGATTGTGTGTATGAGCCTTTAGAAGAAAATCTGTTAGGCCGCGTACACATGATGAGACATGTCCGCTCAAACATGTCCGACAGACCGTATTTCAGCGGACATGTCTCATCGGATTTTGGTCCGATGGCGTGTACACACCATCGGACAAAAATCCCCTGGGCTGAGGACGCGTTGACGTGGCGGTGACGTTGATGCCGCCACGTCACCACTCCAGGAAGTAAAATACTTCCACGCATGCGTCGAATCCATTTGACGCATACGCGGACAGTTCTGTCCGCTGGTTAGTGTACTAAGCAGCGGACATACCCGACGCACATGTCTCCGGCGGACAAATTTCAAAGCATGCTTTGAAATTTGTCCGATGGGAAAATATGTCCGATAGCCCGTACACACGATCAGAGATGTCTGCTGAAATGGCCTGTCGGACCAGTTTCAGCAGATAAATTTGATCGTGTGTACGCGGCCTTAGAGTCTGCAAAAGACTGTGGGTGCAGTGGGTCTGACTTCCACATTCCCTATGGATACCCTGAGAGCACATATTACGTTAATTCCAAAAGAGGGGAAGGACCCGGCGGATTGTGGAGGTTACAGACCCATCTCGTTACTGAACACAGATTTAAAAATATTTACGAAAATATTAGCAACCAGAATACAATCATGGATCCCCCAAATAATAGATTTAGACCAAGTAGGGTTCGTCCCTACGAGAGAAGGTAGAGATAACACAACAAAAGTTCTTAATTTGATTAATCAGGTAAACGACAAAAAAATACTGTGTGTATTTTTGAATACAGACACGGAGAAGGCATTTGATAGGGTAGACTGGCGGTTCTTATTTGAGGTGCTGAAACAAATAGGAATGGGAGAAAGAATGATTAGCTGGATTAAAAGTGTTTATACGAACCCTCAGGCGGTTGTAAAGGCAAATGGGGTCCTTTCTGAACCCTTCGGCATCTTGAATGGTACTCGCCAGGGCTGCCCCCTCTCACCCCTTCTCTTCGTTATCTCTTTGGAACCACTGTTGAAGAGAATTCGCCTGAATCCGAATATACGGGGTATTAGGGTTGGGGAAGGAATCCACAAGGTTTCTGCTTATGCGGATGATATGCTTTTTTCAGTAACTGAGCCTCATATTTCTCTCCCTACTTTGCTGGGTGAGATTGAGAAATATGGCACTCTCTCTAATTTAAAAATTAATCAGACTAAATTTGAGGCCATAAGCATGTCACTATCACCTCTCTCTCGGGACTCCATTCGGGCAAATTTTTGTTTTAAATGGAGTCCAATGCTTAGATACTTGGGCACAAATATCCCATCAAAAGAAAAGGACATTTTTAAAATGAATTTTTTACCAATGTATAATCTATTACGAGCCCTACTTGACAAATGGCGACTTGGTTCCCATTCTTGGTTTGGTCGCATTAGTATAATTAAAATGTCCGTTCTTCCGAAAATTTTGTATTTACTTCAGGCGCTACCAATTAGGATTCCAGTGACTTTTTTGCGTCAGATACGTAGTTTATTTATGAATTTTATCTGGGCCGGGAAACGTCCTAGGATTAAAAGAGATCTGTTGACTATGCCTAAGAATCTTGGTGGAATGGGGGTCCCAGATATATTTAAGTATTATTATGCAGTACATCTATCTAGATTAGTGGACTGGTGTGGACATACTAGATCTAAGAGGTGGGTTAATATAGAACAGCAGTTAAGTACAGTTCCTTTAGGTAGAGCACCTTGGTGCTTAAAAATCACCCGATAATTGGCACAACACTAAAAATGACTGCACGTATATGTCAAAACGGGAACTTTTCTACAGCGCGATCACCCTTGTTTCCCATATTGGGGAACCCAAGTTTTAGCCCGGGTAATGAAAGAGGATCTTTCCAGTTATTAATAGAGAAAGGAGTATATCAGGCCTCACATTTTATTATATCAGAAAACTGGCCATCGATTAAAACATTGATACAAATAGGAGGTCCTTTTGAAGTCAATATCTGGCAGGCGTTGCAATTAAGTCACTTTTTTAGATCATTAGGCCCGGGAAGTAATTTTCATCGTCAGTTAACAATCTTTGAGTCGTACTGTAATGATTTAGAACCACTAGCCCGAGGGATCTCTAAAATGTATGGACTATTAAATAAACTTAGGGAGGATCAGGAGATACCAGGCCTTAACAAATGGGAGAAGGACCTAGATAGGACCTTCTCTGCATTACAACGTAAACAGATTATCTTTTTAACTCTAAACTCTTCAATCTGTACACGAACTCAAGAATTAAACTATAAAATCTTAATGCAGTGGTACCATACTCCAGTACGACTCAAAAAATTCTGCAATGAAAATTCTGACAGATGTTGGAGATGTGGAGAAGAAAGCGGGACATTGATTCATATATTTTGGTTTTGTAAAAAAATAAGAGTTTATTGGTTGTCAATTATGAGAATTTTGCAAAAAATTTCTGAGTTAAAAATACCCAATGATCCCCCTTTTTTGCTACTTCACCTATCCGAGATCCCAGTTCAGACTTATCGGAACTCAGTACTCTGCCATTTGGTGAATGCAACTAAAGCAGGTATACCCCTACGGTGGAGGGATACTACGTCACCAACAGTTTTAGAATGGATAAATAGAGTTAGAGATATAGAAGCTATGGAAGACCTAGTTCTCTCAGCTAAGGGTAAAAATAAACAATACAAAGAAACGTGGAAGAGCTGGAATTTATTTAAAAATTCAGACGAGTGGAAAAGATTAATGACTGAACCTGATTAACGAAAAATCGGATACGCGCAGGGAATTATAATGTAAAATATAATTTGAAGGATAAACTGACTTTCCTGTTATGATTTGTGGTTTAAGGGAGGGAGAGGATGGGGTCTCCCTTCTCTCTCCCCCTTTTTTTTTTCTTTTTTTCTTTTATTCATTTTTTTTTTCTTCTCTCTTCTTTTGGGGGGGGGGGGGGGGGGAGCATGAAAAGGGCGGATGCATCACTTGTCTCTCTGTGAGAGAAAGTGAGGATTAAGAAAAGGGTTAGAGTGGGAAGATTTAGTGAGGGAGTATATGGGAGGGTCCAGAGCGAATATGTATGTATTTTTTTTGTCAAGAGGATTGTATTTATGTTTGTTTTTGGCAGTGTATTTGCCCTGTGCCTTTCCATACGCTGTTTTATGTAAAGAAAAGAAAAAAACAAATAAACATATAAAGTACAAAAAAAAAAGAGTCTGCAAAAGACTTGAGACTGGGGCAAAGGTTCACCTTCCAGCAGGACAACCACCCTAAACATACAGCCAGAGCTACAATGGAATGATTCAGATCAAAGCATATCCATGTGTTAGAATGACCCCATTAGCCCTAAATATAATTGAGGGTCTGTGGCAAGACTTGAAAATTGCTATTCACTGACGCTCTCCATCCAATCTGACAGAGCTTGAGCTATTTTGCAAATAAGAATGGCTAAATATTTCACTCTCTAGATGTGAAAAGCTAATAGAGACATACCCAATAGAAATTGCCCTGAAACGTGGTTATATGAAGTAATGACTGATTACAAATGCACACCACACTATTCAGATATTTATTTGTAAAAAAAAAAAAAAATTAAAAACATTTATAATTTTCCTTATAACGTAACAAAATGTCAAGGGGTATGAATATTTTTTCAAGGCACTGTAATTATCCATAGCCTGGTCACAGGTTCACAATTTCAAAGGATAACCTTTTACAACTTTTTATCCCATACAGTAGCAAAAACTTAAATATATTTTTTCAAGTTAAATTATCTGGTATAATATGTGCATGTAGCAAGAGATATAAAGAAGGTGTCAGAGACCTCATAAATCAGATTAAAATAATATTGTAACTTTAAGGTCGCATACACACGATCAGTCCATCCGATGAGAATGATCCAAAGGACCGTTTTCATCGGTTAACCGATGAAGATGACAGAGGGTCTGATGCGCCTACACACCATCGGTTAAAAAAATCGATTGTGTTAGAACACGGTGACGTTTATGTGTTTTAACACCACGACGTGCTGAAAAAAACAAAGTTCAGTGCTTCCAAGCATGTGTCGACTTGATTCTGAGCATGCGCGGCCTTTTAACAAATGCTTTTGCATACTAATGATCGGTTTTGACCCATCGGTCAGGCGTCAATCGGTCAAATTTTAAAGCAAGTTCTCTTTTTTTTGACCGAAGGATAACTGACCGATGGGGCCCACACACGATCGGTTTTGACCAATCAAACGCTCCTTCAGTCCGTTTTAATCGGTTTTGACCAATCGTGTGTACGCGGCCTTAGAGGTCCAAACAATGGAAATCTGTGATTGGCAGTGTGGCAAAAAAGTAAAGTAGACTATAACCAGCAACTCTCATTGTTCTGCATTGTTCTGTAGCGTCTTACTCAATAAGCATGCACAGGATATTGCACTTTGTATGACATTTTTTCTTTTTTTTTTCAATTTTTTTTATTTATAACAGAATATGACATTTTTTCATTCTGCACTGCTGTGTTACATAACCCTGTAGCAAAATTAGCATGTGTGGGTGCATCTAGGGTTACCCATCTTCTGTGATTTTTGGGGTCTTTTGGGGATACCAGTGACAAAGAGATTAATATTTAGCTGTATACAGAGCAAATTTCCATTAGTAAGGAGTTAACATTAGCTGCATCCTGGCAGCCTTAATTAACACATATACTTTCCTCTTTCTACAATCCCTTCATTCATATTCAGTTTCCATCGATTCCATTCTCATTCTTTTCATTGCACTTGTGCGTCTATCTAAAGTTTAAATAACGCTCCACACTCCCATCCCTAGGAGAATATCAATGAGCTGCATAACAAAGGAAAGAGCTGAGTTCATCACAGAGAGGCAGGGAATCTGCAGAGTCTAAGAAAGTTAAGACAAGGCAATCTGAAAAAACTAGAATTTTTTAGTGAAGGATTTTGTCAAAGAAATGCAATAGCCTGAAAGCTAAGGATGGGCTGAGAATGTTTGTGACATTGTGTACCAATGCCTCTAGATCATAAATCACTACCTTAAGAATAATGTAAGCAGTCAAAAACATTGATGTACATACAGTTTAGGGTAGATTTTCAAACATTTGTATATAAAATAGGGTCGGTATAACTTTTTGGGAAGTCTTTGCTCATGGATAGGTTCCAATGATGGATTTATGAGGCAAACGGTACAAATCCTGTACCAATCCCTGATACATAATTACATAATTAGGTTGAAAAAAGACACACGTCCATCCAGTTCAACCATAAAAAATGTAATAATAATAATAATATGTAGCGCCCCCTTTACTTTCAGTGCGGGCACTAGTCTAAATTTAGCAAGAATGGGAGAGTTACCTTGCTCCCATTCACACAATTGTACAGATAGTGACCCCTGTTATTTCAGAAGTGTCCTCTGGGCCAGTCTGCATTCTAGGTATGTGGTATCATCTCTGGTCAGCAGTTGAAGGCAGAGGGGGTTCTGACAGAGCAAGCTTTCCCCAGCAGCCAATTGGAGGAGTTTTCCCTCCTGGGGCATGTTGGGGAGGAATATATCTGGGACAGGTGTCATGTGCTCAAGGCAGTTCTGCGGGGTCCCGGTTCCTGGTGCGGCATCCACCTTCAGGGTGCGCGCATCCATGGATCCCGCCAGCGTGGCCCACCTAGCCAAACTCACAGGCTATACTGGACCTCAACCGGAGGTCAAAGGGGACCCCAGTACTCTACTGGGTTCCCAGTTCTTTTCAGAGGATCCCAGGCTGGGTGCTGTACGATTGGGGGAATGGCTTGGGGAGGACCCGGAGGCAGGTTGTCCGGCGGAGCTTGAACGAACCAATCGGGGATCTGGTGACCGGGATGCTGACAGGTACACTTTGCTGTCACCCAGTGAACTATGCTAAAGAAAATCTACTGGGAGGATTCTCTCCGTTCACCCATCTAAATTACTGAAGCAATTGGTCGGTTACAAGAGCCTTAGAGCCAGATCTGAGATAGAGATCTGTTCCTCCCAGCGATCCGAAGTGACACCTCGGCTGCCAGGTTAGTGTGGGGAACCTGTCCGTGGGCACTTTACCCACTCCATTTGGGAGTGGCGACAAGTTCAACTGTTGCTATTACCGAGGGCAAGTCTGCCCTGTTCACATCCAGGCCTGATACCACAAGGTTCTCTTATCCTTGCTTCATCAACTTTCCTTTTCTTAAACTGAAGATGATGTTTGCCTTGTTGGCTGCAAAATAAAAAGGCATTGAAAGAAACTTTATTGACTGTCTGGACATTTGCTCACTGCTCCGCTACTGTTATTTCACCCCTAGACATCACCAGGGTAACTTGGTGTGACAATCCCAATATTTAACCAGCGGCTCCTCCGGGGGTAGCGCTACAAATACAATCCCATATACCCAATTCTATACCCATAGTTGATCCAGAGGAAGGCAAAAACCCCCAGCAGAGCATGATCCAATTTGCTACATCAGGGGAATAAATTCCTTCCTGATGCCCCGAGAGGCAATTGGATTTGCCTATAAATGTTAGGACCCAGTTATATTATGTACCTTTAGGAAAGTATCCAGGCCGAACCGTCGCTTTTGGTTGGACCGCAAGCCACAGTCCCAACCCTGCGCTGCTCTCTTGCTTTTGGATAGGCCCTCAGACAGCCTAGCAGCCAGATGCCCCAGGATAGGCCCAATCTCCATCCTAACAGCCCGGGGGAAACACGACACACGTCCACCCAGACAGCTGTCCGGGTGGCAGAGAACATAGATCACCTGACTCCACCCGGATATATAGGCTCTCCCATCAGGCCAAGTGATTTAAGAAAACCCCTACCTATTAGCTGAGATACCCCATAAACCCATAACCTGACATTAAGTTGCCCTTCTCATATCTTAGGCCTCGTACACACGAGGCAATAGATTTGTTCAAATCTGTCTGTCCGACAGATTTGAACAAATCTGTCTGCTGGGATTTTGGTTTGCTCGCGTGTACACACGAGCAAACCAAAATCCCCGCCAGCAGACGGCGCGCTGACGTGTCGGTGACGTGGCGGTGACGTTGACGCCGCCACGTCACCGCACCAGGAAGTAAAACACTTCCGCGCATGCGCCGAATCCATTCGGCGCCGGTGCGAGACGACATGTCTGCTGGTAAGTGTACTAACCAGCAGACATGTCGGGCGGACGGGTTCCCACCCAATAGATTTCAAAGCATGCTTTGAAATCTGTCGGGTGGCCAAATCCGTCGGCTCGCCCGTACACACGATCGAATCTATCTGCTGGGACGGTCTAGCAGACCGTTTCCAGCAGACAGATTTGATCGTGTGTACGAGGCCTAATACCACCAATTGCCTGGCCACCTAGTGGTAGAAGGGAAATTTGGCCAAACTTAGGGAGAAATCAATAGATCTCTAACAATCAACCAGGATAACTACTCCTGGGAATTAAATTTGTGAGGGGCATCCCTGCCTAAACTCTAGGGTGCTACATATATGTTGCAATCAAATTTTACCTTGAGTCATAAAAACATTGCTGTGCATATTTCACATTTGTGCTGCTTTAAAATTATATAAGCTCTTTGCCATCCTAATCCTATTTTGCATCATTGCTATGAACTATGCACCTGCTTAGAAACTGCAAGCTGCAAGTAATACCTTTCCGATCATTTGGCCAGTTACCTATACTGTTAAAGCAGAATGTGTTTTAATCATAATGAATGCTATCCACTTGCCGCCCGCCATATAGCAAAATGGCGGCGGCAAAGTGGTTCTGTTATCCTGATCGGACATTATATGACGTGTTCAGGATAATTAGCCGGCCCGCGCCCACGCTCCGCGGGGGGCATGCAGCATGGCGATCGGTGTAGGGGTGTGTCAGCTCTCTGACGAAGACTCTTTATCATGTGATCAGCCGTGTCCAATCACAGCTGATCACAGTGTAAACAGGAAAAGCCGTTTAACCACTTAAGGACCCGCTCATGTACATTTACGTTGGTACTTTAAAGATGGATATCTCGGTAATGGCAGCAGCTGCTGCCACAACCGAGGTATCCATCTTTAGTGTGAGTGGTCCTGTACACGATAACGGCGGTCTCCACGGCGGATTTGCCATGAGATCGCCGTTATCGGTGGCGGGAGAGGGGCCCGCCGCTCTCTATGGTCTGTTCGGTGGCTGACTGGGGACGCGAGTGAGGGAAAAATGTCCTTCACCCGTCCCCATAGCTCTGCTGGGCGGAAGTGACGTCAAAATGTCAGTCCCGCCAAGCGTCTTAAAGAAACATTTTTTTTTTTTGTCATTTGAAAAAATGACAGTTTCCATCGCAGATCTCATATTTAAGAGGACCTGTCATGCTTTTTTCTATTACAAGGGATGTTTACATTCCTTGTAATAGGAATAAAAGTGATCACATTTTTTTTATTTTTTTTTCAGTGTAAAAAGTAATAAAATAAATAAAAATAAATAAGAAAACAAAAAACAATTTTTTTAAAGCGTCCCGTCCCGACGAACTTGCGCGCAGAAGCGAACGCATACGCGAGTAGCGCATGCATATGAAAACGGTGTTCAAATCACACAAGTGAGGTATCTAGCCCTAGACCTCCTCTGTATCTCAAAAAATGCAACCTATGGAATTTTTTAAACGTCGCCTATCGAGATTTTTAACCACTTAAGGACCGCCGCATGTACATTTACGTCGGCAGAATGGCACCGACAGGCACATCAATGTATATATACGTTGGTGCCTTGGGGGAGGGGGTCCGATTGGACCCCCCCCCGTACATGCGGCGGTCCGTGCGGCTGTAGGAGCGATCTGACTAAAGGGGGCGGCTATTCGTTTTTGTCCGCCCCCTCCGGATCGCTCCCAGCCAATGAGCACGCGTGTAAACACAGGAAGGAGGAAGCGATGTGATCTCTCCCTTGGCGGTTTTTTCAACCACCGCTGAGGAGAGATCACAACACAGTAAGTCCTGCACTAACACTACACTGCACTAACACTACACGCAGGCACATTTAACCAACCCGATCGCCCCCCCCCTCACCCCTGTCACAGTGTCACTGAATGCAGTAATCATACATGTATGATTACTGTATTTAGTGTCAGTGTGACAGGCAGTGTGACAGTCAGTTAGTGTTAGGTCCTGGGTAGCCCCCGTACCCCCCCTAGTAAAGTTTTAACCCCTTGATCACCGCCCTAGTTAACCCTTTCACTCCCTATTGCCAGCATCACTAAGCGATCATTTATCTGATCGCTGTATTAGTGTCGCTGTTCCCGCTAGGTAGCTAATTTTTTTTTTATTGCGATTTTTTTTTACTAAAGACATGTGGCTAAATAAATTTTGGCCTAAATGTTTGACTAAAATTTAGTTTATTGATTTTTATTATAACAAAAAGTAAAAAATATAGATTTTTTTTCAAAAATGTCGATCTATTTTTGTATTTAGTGCAAAAAATAAAAATCGCAGAGGCGATCAAATACCACCAAAAGAAAGCTCTATTTGTGGGAAGAAAAGGACGCAAATTTTGTTTGGGAGCCACGTCGCACGACCACGCAATTGTCTGTTAAAGCGACACAGTGCCGAATCGCAAAAACCCCTTGGGTCATTTGGCAGCATATTGGTCCGGGTCTTAAGTGGTTAAGGGTAAAAGTTTGACGCCATGCCACGAGCGGGCGCAATTTTTGAGCGCGACATGTTGGGTATCATTTTACTCAGTGTAACATTATCTTTCACAATATATAAGAAAATTGGGCCAAATGTATTGTTGTCTTATTTTCTAATTCAAAAAAGTGATTTTTTTCCAAAAAAAGTGCGCTTGTAAGACCGCTGCGCAAATACGGCGTGACAAAAAGTATTGCAATGACCACTATTTTATTCTCTAGGGTGTTAGAAAAAAATATATATAATGTTTGGGGGTTTTAAGTAATTTTCTAGCAGAAAAAACTGTTTTAGTCTTGCAAACACCAAATCTGAAAAACACCTAAGGTCCTTAAGTGGTTAACTGGGTTGCATTGCTAAGGTAAGAAAAACTTTGGTAGGTCAGGTAAGCAAAAGGCACAACAATACTTTTGGAAGCCCACAGTGTGCAAAAACTGAATTCTAATAGGAATTATAAAGGAATCTCTATCAGTTATAGTGTAACATAGGCCAATGATTGGGAGGACCTGGAGTGTCCAAATTTAGTGTTTGTGTAGCCCAAAGTGTGCATGGACTCGATGCCTGAGCTTGTGTTTAAATAGAGGTCACAGAAAGGATTTATGCAAAACACAAACTGGAGAGCGCAAGTTCTAAGGAGATAGATATTCAGAGATACTTTGTCACCAAAAGATGGGAGAAAGGGGTCTGGTCTTCACCGGAGCTGCTGGTGATTGGTATTGATACATATCATTTTCAAAAACCACATTTTAGTTCAGGTCAGAGGTCCATGCAAGCAGCATACCAGCAATCAGAGAAACAGGCCGAATAATAACCAGGGGCAACAGTATCAAGGAACCAGGTCACACATTAAAAGTCAGATCAGAAACCAAAAACCAATACATGTCAGGACAGGAATCCCATCCCATATGAGACTAATATCCAAACATGGTGGATACACACAGGAGCCAAGAGCTTGAGTCAGTACACCTTAACACTGGCTCCCAAGAGCTTGTTGGTGAGCATGCAGCACTTAACAAACAACAATCCAGTGGTGTAGATGGGTGTTAAAATGATAGACACCCATACTAGAGCCAGAAAGAAGGTTAACAAATCATATGAAAAATTTTAGAACATTTTTGACTGCCAGGATAGCCCAGAAGCAAAGAAACAGTAAAATCCAGCCAGACTGAAAGTACCTGGTCAGATTCATAACAAGCAAACATAAACCTTAAGAACATTGCTACATGATGCGCCCAGACACAGCTGCACAGTTTTATTCTGCTTTTGTATGTATTCCACAGACATCTATCTATTAATTCCATCTGCAACATCAATAGCATCAGCAACACCACTGCCATTGCTTATTATGACAATATGAGCACCAGTGGGTCCACCACATGCTTTAAATAAATAAGCATCTGCCTGGGGTCTATTCCTTTCTTAAAAAAACCCTAAGTGATCTTCAGTGAAAGGGACAGCCTTGATCCTGACAGTCTGGAGTCCACAGGGCCAGTTACATATTCTCCTGAAATATCCCCTTTTCTTCTAGTCTGTGTTTTAACACATTCTGCACAGTCAATAGATCCCCTGTCCAGAGCATTAGGAGTTCCTAGATTGCCAATACGGACCTGAACCAGGAAAAGGCCTGGGATCCTTTGACCTAGGAGCAAACACTGGTTCTTTAAGGCCGATTCACACTTGTGCAATTCCAGACATCGCATGTAATTCGCAGCGCACTGCTGTTCACATTACATGAGATGTCTGTAAGGTGCGATTTCAGCCATACAGATAGTATGGCTGATATCGCACCGGATTCGATCCAAACACGCACAAGACCCTTTTTTCTGTTCGGACCAGAATCGGATCGCATGTGTGTTCACACACATGCGATCCGATTCATGTCAGAACTGTCAGTTTGCAGTACGATATGCAAGCTCAAATGGGGGTGTCGTTAACTAATAATGACACTCCCCAGTAGTTCACATATGGCAGTGTGAACTACCGTGCGAGTCGGGTGCGATGCGGGAACCCGCAGTGGATTCGCAGGGTTCTTGCATCGCACCAGTGTGAACCTGGCCTAAAGGATTTGTGCCTCTTTTAGGCTCGGTTCACACTGCTGCGATGACTTTCTTCAGACTTGATCTGCCTTGGATGCTATTTAGGAGCCTGTCCAAGGGCTGAAGTCGAACCAGTGTAATGCAGGAACCTTTTCCAAAGTTGGAGCAACTTGTGTAGCACCAGTTAAGATGGCTCTTATAGGGAAACAGTGAATTTGAAATGTCATGCAACTTGGGGTCTCACAAGTCTCATCCCATGTGTCAGCAGTGTGAACTAAGCCTCACGAAAAATAAAAATGTTACATATTTTTGCAGAAATAAATTGTGCATTTATAATTTTTTCCTACAAGAACCTGCAAAGCATTGGATGCAATACCAGGCTTCTGCAAAAACGCCCTCCATCTTTTTGCCTGTACTTCTGCATGGGCTTTCTGTAAGAGAGTGACAGTAGAATATAGATTTTTGGTGCTGAAAGCAGTACTATTATTTTGCATGGAAATTTGGCGTTTTATATTGTAGGCCTGTAATTCTTTGGAATAACTCACTTAAATCTCACCGAACAATAGTCTAGTAGACATCTCGGGTATGATAAAGTTTGAAACACAAAATTATAAATTATAATATAATACATAATAACAAATAATTATTTTTTTGGTCAAACAAGGGTGCAATTTTAGTAGTCATATTGCTTCAGTAAACATCTCGGGTATGGAAAATTTAAAACATGGCACAGCACAAAGTCCGACGTCAAAATCAGGACAATAGAACCAGATTTCTTTTCAGATTTTCCTGCCAGCGTCATCACGCTTAGAGCAGCAAACCACACACATCCTTGTGGGTCCTGACTGATGCCGCGTACACACGGTCGTTTTTTGCGATGAAAAAAAAACGTTGTTTTTTAAAATGTCATTTAAATTGATCGTGTGTGGGCAAAACGTTGTTTTTTGTCTTCAAAAAAACGACCAAAAAAAAAATTCCAACATGCTTGAATTTTTTGTGTCGTTTTTCAAAACGTCGTTTTTTGTTTCACAAAAAGTCACCGTGTGTAGCAAAAACGTCGTTTAAAACAACGTTTTTCAACCCGCGCATGCCCAGAAGCTAGTTATGAAGCGAGCTTCAATGGAAAAAAGTGGTGAACGTAACCTCGCTTTTTGTGAAAAAACGATGGTGTGTAGGCAACATCGTCTTTGAAAAGTGACGTTTCAAAAACGTCGTTTTTTACTTCACAGAAAACGTCGTTTTTTTTTATCACAAAAAATGATCGTGTGTACGCGGCATTATTTTCCATTGGTGGAATGTGGTCCATAAAGTGACGACCAGTCAGGCGTTCCGGGTTCACAACGCCAGCAGCACAATGTCCAGATCTGTTTACAGCCGTTGGTGTTTGGTGCTTCAGAAATATAAGTCCGGCAACCATCCAAACAAAGTCTGCATGAACCATAGGCTGGTCACTTTTTTTTCAGTAGAATGAATGCATTCCATTCCACAGGCACTGTTCAAGAAGATGCCTGAAGATTTTTTTGTAATATTTTTTTGTTGTTTCCTTATCGCAGGATAAAATGTCATGGCCTGTTCAGCTCTGTCCACACCTCCCATGGTATTGTTGTAATTCATCACGACTTGGGGCTTCATTACGTATTTTCCACCTTTTGTGTATACAATGACAGTAGAGGTGTTGTGAATGGTACTCATTAGGCACACATATTTTTTGTCACGCTATCTCAGTGCCATCATTTTTCCTTTCTGCCAGGCAACTATTTCTCCTGCCTTGAGCTTTTTATTGAAAAGGTTGGCGGCATGTCACACCGGTTAGCCCTAACGGTCCCATATATGCAGCCGTCTTGTTGTGTAGAAGGAACTCATAGAGTTTTGGAGACGTGTAAAAATTGTCTGTGGTGACATAGTAACCCTGATTCAGCAATGTCTCAATCAAAGAAAGAACCAAAGCGGTTGCCATTCCATAACCGCTGAATCATTCGCTGAATTTGGTTTCTTTCCTGATGTATAGGACCGAATTCCATATGTACCCAGAGCTGGATTCACATAGCATGAATGATTTTATGCCAAATTGTGCTCTCTTTGACGCAATATACTGTATCCAGCTAAGTCTTTCTTTGTACGCCATTAGACTTTCATCAATACTTATGTCTCTGTCTGGTACATAGGTCTGCTGGAAATTCTTCAGAATTATTTGATAAACCTCCCAAAACAATTTCAGTTTTGGAGCTGGGTGAGAACTCTCATCAAAGTCTTCATTGTTTGCAAAGTGCAAATATTTCATTATGAGAGAAAATGTGTATTCCAACATAACTGTGCAAAAAAAAGGAGTGGCTAGTAACTTGTTGGTTGTCCAGTACCATTTTTGCAGGGGTTTCCTCACCACTCCCTTCATGTTTATTATCCTGAATAATTAGGCCCAGAAACTTCCAGATGTCCTCTTTGGTCACTGGTTTCCACGTTCTGCTCCTTGAAAACCCCTGATGGGTAACAGCGTGTTGCTCCTGGTACCGATTTGTCCCCATAACAATTTTTGCAATAACCTAATCGGTCAAAAAGAGTTGGAGGTATGCCAAGGGGTGGTCATCCTCAGCATCCACTTTGATACCACTTTGATACCAGGTGCTCCTGTAAATGAAAATGTTGGGGGGCGCTACATGCTCTGTACCGCAATCAATCGAGCACCAAGTCTACATATCGCTGGGTACAGTCGCAGGATCATCGCTGAAATTGATTTCTGTGTCTGATGACGAACTTTCCCACGAGTCGTTATCACTCAATTCTGCAAGCTATTCTGCATCACTGTTGCTGTTTTCCAGCAGGTCACCTTTTGAGGTGGAGGTGCAATTTTTTGATGCCATGGTCGTTGTGCACTTTACAGACACAAAGTACAGTAAAACTGCAGGCAAGGACACTGGAGAAAGCACTGGGAGGCAATCTAAGGTCAATATATTTTACTTTGTATTATGATCCAATAGGATTACATTGTATCAGTGTGTTTGTGCTTTATCCTTTTTGAATTTGCTGCCGGTTCTGCCCTGGAAGAGAGGGAATCCAGGGCACACAGTGCATCGGGCAGAAGATCCGGCCGCTGTACACTGTGGAAATACATTGCGGGATCCCGGGGACAAGGTAAGTCACCTTTTCCAGGATCCAGTGATGCAATCCCGAGTGTGGCTCAGGGTTACCACTAATGGCACTGAAATTCCACCCCAAGCCACACTCCGGAATACCGTTAGGCAGGTTAAAGAAAGTGCATTACACAAAATGTGGCAGGTGCTATGGTGGCTATGGTGAAAAGGTCCAAGACATGGATGAGTGAGATTGGGGTGGAGGATCGTGACTGACCTGTACAGAGTCCTGACCTCAACCCAATAGAACACATTTGAGATGAATTAGAGTGGAGACTGCGAGCCAGGCCCCCTTGTCCAACATCAGTGCCTGACCTCACAAATGCGCTTTTGGATGAATGCTCAAACATCCCCATAGACACAGTCCTTAACCTTGTGGACAGCCTTCTAAGGCCGCGTACACACGAGGGGATATGTCCGCTGAAAACGGTCCGATGGACCGTTTCAGCAGACATCTCCGCTCGTGTGTATGGGCTAGCGGACAGATTTCTCCACCCGACAGATTTCAAAGCAAGCTTTGAAATCTATCCGGTGGGAATCTGTCCGCCCGACATGTCTGCTGGTTAGTACACTTACCAGCAGACATGTCGTCCCCCACCGCCGCCGCGCCGCTGCCGAATGGATTCGGCGCATGCGCGGAAGTGTTTTACTTCCTGGTGCGGTGACGTGGCGGTGACGCGGCGGCGTCAACGTCACCGCCGCGTCACCGCCACGTCACCGCGCCGTCCCGCGGCGGGGAATTTGATCCGATGGTGTGTACACGCCATCGGATCAAACTCCCGATCGGACATATCCGATGGAAATGGTCCGCGGACCGTTTTCATCGGATATGTCCGATCGTGTGTATGGGGCCTCAGAAGAGTTGAAGTTATAGCTGCAAAGATGGGCCGACTAAATATTGAACCCTACAGACTAAGACTGGTATGCCATTAAAGTTCATGTGCGTGTAAAAGCATGTGTCCCAATACTTTTGAGAATATAGTGTCTGTCAGCCTGCTTCAGATCAAGACAAAGCCTTTTTTTTTTGCTTTTCACATCTATTTTATTTTTAAGGCAACCTCAGTTAATGTGCTGTAACAAGTAAGGGGGCTGAGAGGAGATTAGTTCATGCTGCCCTTTGTGCGACCCTAACTTTTTACCCTCAGTTTTATGAATATTCTGGTATATTTTGTGATTTACTGTGAGTCTTGGGAGTATAATAATTAATATTTAATTAGTTTAGGTTAGTTGAACTTTAGTGGCATCACAATATGCTGCACTCTAGTGAAAATAACCTAGAGCCTGACATTCTGCCAGATCTAAGTGTTCTGGATGTCACCCAAGCAGTGATGGAGCCATCAGATAGTCAGAGAAAAATGGCCAGGGCAAATCATGCGCTCTGAATAAGAAAAGTCGGCGGAATGCTTATAAACGAATGTAGTGTAATGCACTTTTTGTGATAGTCAGAGAAAAATGGCTTCATGTCTTCTAAGAATTCGAACAGCTCGAATTTTTTATGTCATTTTTCAATGTCATTTTTTGTGTCATAAAAAATGATCGTGTGTGGGCAAAACTACGTAAAAAATGAGTTTTAAACTGCACATGCCCAGAAGCAGTTAGGAACGGGAGGTAAAATACATTCATAACTAAGCACATTCATCACGCTGTAAGACAAAAAAAGAATGTCTTTTACTAACAAGTAACCAGCTAAAAGCAGACTCAAGGCAAATAGAACTTCCCCTTTAATGCCATCACTTTGTTCATATTTTCCAAAAATGATGGTGTGTACGCAACGTCATTTTTGAAAATGAAGTTTAAAAAATGTCGTTTTTTTTCATGAAAAAAAATGACATTTTTTTTCATCACAAAAAGTGATCGTGTGTACGGGGCATAATGCTCACAAGTTGATGACTAGCAATTCAGAATAACGGTTATTAAGTCAGTGATAATTCTCCAACTCTAACAAAAAGTAAAAATAGAAAGTATTTATAAGCAGATTTTATTTGTATTGGTTTTGCAGTTTATACTTCATTATGCTTAGTTAGAGTATAATATCTCAGCATTTATCTAAACCTCCTGTGGGTTTTTAGAGATAATCTTGAGCTATCATCACTAATGCTTTTACGAGTCTGCAGCAGAACACCCTGTTTGTTGGCTTACACAATGCTGCTGGACCTTTAAAGATAAAGTAAAGGAAAAGGTTTACGTGAGTTCAAGAATATCACAAAATCTAAAATTAAGCTAACCCACCCTTACAGCTCACAAAAGCTATAGATTTTGGTGGTTGACACCACCTTCCCAGCGTTTATTGTTTTATAATAATCACTATGGAATGGTCATAAGTTCACAGTTTTAATACATAGTTAGCTTACTACTCCAAGAATGGTTCCACACATTATAGTCAACTTCAAATATTGTAAAACAAAATATATATTTTATTTTCACTAAAGGTCATTTGTATTAGGGTATGCTTCCAACACAGAAATTAAAGAGTATGTGATTGTAGTGAACTTCTACTATTTGTTCCCTTGATCTGTTTCAGAGTCCTTAATGTTCCCCCTTTATACAAAGTATTCCTCTTACATTATAGTCCACAAAGTTCCCCCTTAAATCAAAGTCCCCAACATTCCCTCCTTACATCAGGGTTCCCAGAGCTTCCATTATGTCCTATAATACACTGCCCCTCCATAGGTGCAATATCATGAACGAGTGTTGTCACTATATGGGCCAGATTCAGGTAGATGGGAGTTTCTTTACTCCAGAGTAACGCATCTCATTTACGTTACTCTGCCAAAATTTTAGGAGCAAGTGCTGTTATTCATGAAGCACTTGCTCCTAAAGTTGCGGCAGCGTATCGAAAATGAGCCGGCGGAATTCAAATTGGGCGGGTACGGGGCGTGTATTATTTAAACTAAGCGCGATCCCGCGGCGAACGTACTGCGCATGCGTCGAGTGTCAATGCATCCCAGTGCGCATGCTCCAAATTCTGTCAGTGAACGTCAATGACGTCACATCCCCATTCATGAACTTTTTACGCAAGCGACGCGATTTGTTTTTTTTTCGACGCAATGACGACGGCTATACCTAACATAGGATACTCCACTAGGGGGCTGCTTTATCTATACGCCGTGTATCGCTTCCGGAAACGTCGTAAAGTCACTGCGTCGCGCCCGAAAAAGATCGTGAATTGCCGATTTCCGCTCATTAACATATTTTTTTAGCGTAAATCGGCGGGAACGCCCCCGCGCCATTTTTAAGTTGAAGTAACGATGCGATGGCGAAATTCAATTGCGCCGATCGCATCGGAACTCCAACCCGGCGTTTCTTGTTTTCTGGTTACAGAAAACAAAAACGCCGGCTTAAAGTGACAGTTAGGCTGGCGGATCAATGGATACTCCAGCCTAACTCTACCTGAATCTGGCCCTATGTGTGTAGCTAAAAAATTACCAGGTAAAAATTAAGAAAAAAAACATGAAAAAAACTAATCCAGCCACTTCATTTGGACTGGTAGGCTGGTATTTGTTCTTGGGTGTGAATGCACTTTAAGGCCTGGTTCACACATATGCATTTTTCTTGTGTGTTTTCAGATTTGCAGAAACACACTACAGTTCATTTGACATGATTTCCTATGGGTCACGTTCACATCTGTGCATTTTATGAAAAGCGGCGGGAACTTTTTTTTGCGTTTTTGATTCAATGGATCAAAAAGGTGTATTGAAAAATGGAAAATGCACCTGGAATATGCAAACTGCAACCTGCAAACCAGAACTTATGCCGCGTACACACAATCATTTTTCGGGTTCTAAAAAACAAAGTTTTTCAGGCTATAGAAAAAATAGAGCATATTCGAAAAAAAAATTGCCTGTTTTTCAGAACCCAAAAAATGCTCCGAAGCCCACACACGATTGTTTTAAATTACATTTTAAAAAAACTTTGTTTTTTACAACCCGAAAAATGATTGTGTGTACACGGCATTAGGCTGGATTCACACCTATGCAGTTTTAGTGCTTTTTGCATTTTGCACTGCAGTCCATTTAACATGGTGTCCTATGGAACACATTCTGTAGTGCAAATCTGCAAAATGCAAAAAGCACTAAAAATGCCATAGGTGTGAATCCAGGCTAAAATGGAACTGCAACCATTTTTTTTTTTTTTTTTTAATAGAGTGGGGATAGTTAAAACATTTTTTAGAGGTATGTGTAGTGGTTTTCTGCATGTTTTTTTATTGCTTTATTATGGTAACAAGTAAAGAATACATTTTATTTTTTGCTCATATAATGCTGAAAGCAGTAGGTTGTTTACAGGCCTCAATGCGTCCTCACAAAAGTAACTCCTCCCTTATCCAAGGCTTGGCATGAGGTTTTAACCGCTTGCTGACCACCTCACATAGAAACAGAGCAGCAGAAGGGCTCTTCTGTGCTGGATCATGTATCTAGTGCGCGATCCAGCACTTCCGGGTAGGGAGCATGCCAGCTGTGCTGTGAATTCACCAATGATTGACTGCCAGCACCTGCTGATCGGCGAAGAGGATGACAGGACTCTGTGAATGTAAACAATACACAGCTCTGTCCTGTCAGCGGGGATGTGTTGGTTTCTGTTTCCCTGCAAAGCAGGAAATGAAAACCTGCACATCCCTTAGTAAAAGCACCTCCCAGTGAATGCACCATGCACTGTTAGGCACGTATTTAACCCCTTTGATCACCCTAGATATTAACTCTTCCCAGCCAGTCTCATTAGTACATGGAGAGTGCATATTTTTAGCATTGATCACTGTATTATTGTCATTGGTTCCCACAAAGTGTCAAAAGTGCCAGTTAGGCGGCGTACACACGACCGAGGTTCTCGCTGGAAACCAGCGAGAACCTCGCTGGAAGCTGCATTCCAGCGAGGACCTCGGCCGTGTGTACACAGAGCGCTCGCCCCGCCCGTCGGGAATCCCGTCGAGCGAAAAGAGAGCACGCTCTCTTTTTGCTCGACGGCCCGCCTGGATGAATGGCTGGTTGCCATTCCCGACGGGCGGGTCGCCGATTTCGACGGCCGGCAGAGAACCTCGACGGGCGGAACGATGTCTTCTGCCCGTCGAGGTTCTCTGCCATGTGTACGCGGCTTCAGTGTCACATTGTCCACCATACTATCGCAGTCCTGCTATAAGTCGCTGATCGCCGCCATTACTAGTATAAAAAAAAATTCCAGTATATAATCATAGTTTGTAGACACTATAAATTTTGTGTAGACCAATCAATATACAGTTATTGGGATTTTATTTACTAAAAATATGTAGCAGAATACATATTTGCCTATTTTATTAGATATGTTTTATAGCAGAAAGTAAAAAATATATATATTGTTTTTTAAATGTTTATCTTGATTTATTTATAAAAACCCAGTGGTGATCAAATACCACCAAAGAAACCTCAATTTGTGGGAAAAAAATATATAAATTTAATTTGTGTGCAGTATTGCATGCCCGCTCAATTGTCAGTTAAAGTAATGCAGTGCCAAAAAGTAAAAATTGGCCTGGTCATAAAATCTTCAAGTGGTTAATTAGAGAAAGTGAGCTACAAAACAAACTATTTCTTTGTGCTGTCTCTTTAGCTACCCCTTAGTTCTCTGGGAACCCTTTGTTTAGTTTCAATATTGTTTATTCAGAGATTATAAAAGTAGACAGAGCTTACAAGTGCCATTACACATAGCATCACACAACATCTCCTTTTCATAACAAAATAGTTGTGGATTGTCCACTGGCCACGTCACCTGGCCACTTCAACTGCCGCAAGTTGTGGATTGTCCACCTGCCACGTCACCTGTCCACGTCACCTGGCCACGCCAACTGCCACAAGTTGTGGACTGTCCACTTGCCACGTCACCTGGCCACGTCACCTGGCCACGTCACCTGGCACATCACCTGGCCACAAGTTGTGGATTGTCCACTGGCCACTTCACTTGCCACGTCACCTGCCACAAGTTGTGGATTGTCCACTTGCCACATCACCTGGCCACGTCCCCTGACCACAAGTTGTGGATTGTCCATTTGCTACGTCACCTGCCATGTCACCTGCCACTAATTGTGGATTGTCCACTTGCCATGTCACCTGGCCACGTCACCTGGCCACAAGTTGTGGATTGTCCACTGGCCACATCACCTGCCAGATCAACTGGCCACGTCACCTGCCACAAGTTGTGGATTGTCCACTTGCCACGTCACCTGGCCATGTCACCTGGCCACAAGTTGTGGATTGTCCACTTGCCACGTCACCTGGCCATGTCACCTGCCACAAAATGTGGCTTGTCCACTGGCCACGTCACCTGGCCACATCACCAGCCACGTCGCCTGGCCACATCTCCTGCCACGTCACCTGGCCATGTCACCTGGCCCCCAAGTTGTGGATTGTCCACTTGCCACATCACCTGCCACGTCACCTGGCCACATCACCTGCCACGTGATCTGTCTACAAGTTGTGGATTGTCCACTTGCCACATCACCTGGCCACATCACTTGCCACATCACCTGCCACAAGTTGTGGATTATCCACTTGCCAAATTACCTGGCCACATCACCTGCCACAAGTTGTGGATTGTCCACTTGCCACGTCACCTGGTCACATCACCTGCCACATCACCTTGCTACATCACCTGCCACAAGTTGTGGATTATCCACTTGCCAAATCACCTGGCCATGTAGGTGACCTTGCCATGTCACCTGCCACATCACCTGTTCACATCACCTGGCACGTCACCTGGCCACAAGTTGTGGATTGTCCACTGACCACATCACCTGGCCACGTCACCTGCCACAAGTTGTGGATTGTTCACTTGCCACATCACCTGGCCACGTCACCTGCCACAAGTTGTGAATTGTCCACTTGCCACATCACCTGGCCACGTTACCTGGCCACATCACCTGCTACATCACCTGGCCACGTCACCTGCCACAAATTGTGGATTGTCCACTTGCCACATCACCTGGCCACATCACCTGCTACGTCACCTGGCCATGTCACCTGCCACAAATTGTGGATAGTCCACCTGCCACGTCACTTGGCCATGTCACCTGCCACAAGTTGTGGATTGTCCACTGGCCACGTCACCTTGCCACGTCACCTGCCACGTCACCTGCCACGAGTGTTGGATTGTCCACAATGCAAGCAATTTTTTTAATGGTTTTTCATCATTTGCCATCATTTTTGAGATTTCTAATGTAAAAAAATTGGTCACCTTTAAAAACGCCTATAAACAAAATCGTGGCAAATCGCCGGTACCGCGTTTTGCCACGTTTTGCGTCTGAAACGCGAAAACTTTTGCGTCTGAACCCATTTGTTTGCTTCTGGAAAAACAAGGATAAACGCAACTGCATAAAAACGGCAATAAACGAGACTGTGTGCATGGACACATAGGATAACATTGAATGTGTTCAGGGGCAGTTGAAAAAAGTGTCCAACTGTCTCTGAACACGCGTTTACCAGCGTCTCGTGTGCATGGGGCCTAAGAAGAAATTAGGTGTAGGGCAGCCACGTGCAAACCCCAGGTGGTCTAGACACTCTGAGCCCCCTATGGGTACAGGCCGCAAACCACGCAAACCTCAATCTCCCACACACTCATGCTTCCAAATGAGTTTTCCCAGAGTCTAGGGAAATAGAAAAAAAACAGGGGAAAGAAAGTAGTGCACAGGGGCATATAGCCCCTCCGATCCAAAGCAGAGCTGTTGCTAATGTATTAGGTGGTTGGGAAACCTTTGTTTAACAACAACAGTTTAAAAATGTATTTACTATAATAATTTCACTCAAAACCATTAAAATGTTAAATGCCTCTTTCTTCATTGTGTCCCACTAACACCTTTAACATTAAAAAGAACTGAAGGAAAAACAAATGGCCACATAAAAGGTTTAAACCCGTTCCAACTGGAATGATTTCCACTCACTACCTCTCCCAATTAAAGACAAAGGTGGAAGTAAAAAACAACATTACATGCATCAGTATCTGTGTCAATCTCTTCCCCAACCTCCTGGGACTTGTAGACCCATACAGTTCATCTACTTTATAGAGGCCATCTCCTGGAGACTATATCCCCACACAGTTCCAAGAGGTGCTTAGCACTCCTATTCCCTCCTGCTCTTGGGAAGGCTCTTTCTCTCTCAGGCTGCCCTACAGCGAATCACAGGGTCCTCTGATCCTGGACGGTGGGCAGGGTTTTCCACCATTGGCTGTGGCTGCAATTGCAGACCTGTCACATTGCATCTGTCCTCTCTCTCCCCTTCTCCCACTACAATTGCTCCTCTGCATACTGGCAGCTGGAAAAAGATGACAGCTGTGGCCAGTTTTAAGAGCTGCCACAGTCTGATCCAAGTGGCTGCAGCCCTGGCAGTGCTGCGGGCCGGGCTACATATGGTCTCAGGAGGAGGCAGTAAAAAGGACTATTTGATGGTGAATGTACACAACACAGGCAGGTCTTCTGTCAAAAACTGTCATGCCTGAGGTTCTTTTGCATTAACATACATACAGTAGTAGGTAACCACAATGATATATGGCATGCTTGCCAGAAAGTTCCAGACATGACTCGAGTAGATCTCATTCTTCCTGTACACTGTTCCATAAGAACGATGTGATTCATGCTCACCCATGGTTCACCCAGGACCTGGTAATTTTTTAAATGACTTAGTCAGACCGCCCACAGCCACACACATTTCAGACAGACCTTCATCTTTCACATATCTGATTTAGTTAGACCCCTATCAGGTTCACGTATAGTTCAGTCAGACCTCCATATCATAACCATGCCTACTATGCGTATATATCTCTGCAACAGAACTTGAAGCAAATCATATTTTTTGAGCACTACATGTATTAAGGCTTGCCGTAGGTTAGCCTGTGTTTGTGGGAGGAGTCTGGTGAGTACTTAAGGCTCCTCCCCCATCAGGTCCGGGTTGGCGCCATTTCTGGTTGAAGGGGGAGGTGCAGAGCAGCAGCAGCCTCGTGGCGATGTCTCCCGGGTTACATTGGTGTGGGGCAGCCCGCCCAGCCATCCATCCATCCTATCTACCTACCTTTCCCCAAGGGCATGCCAGCTTCGAGGGAGGATGGGGGTGCCCGCTCATCTGGCTATCCACGGATGCTAGCAGCAGAGGGGGGGCAGTCCATGTGTTTCTCCCATGCTAATCCCGAGGGGGGCTGCGCGGTTAGCTTGTCCCGGTGCGAACGCCGGGCATCATGGAGCGGGAGCCCGCCACCCACCAACCCACTCCTCTGCAGAGCCGCCCCCTCGCTCGTTTTATCTGCCTTCCGGGTGCACGCTGCGCCGCCTGTTCTCCCCATGTGTTCACCGGGCCGCCATCCACCCCTGTCTCCCTTTCTCACACAGTGCTGAGGAGCACTTCTCCGGGTGCACGTCGCTGCACGAGGGGGAGGCGGGGGTCCGTTCACCACCCCACTCCTCCAGGCACAAGCCAGCAGCTGGCGGGACGACCGCTCCTTCTCCCTGTCGCGTTCAGGGCTCACGCCGAGGGGGGGCGTCCATTCACCAACTTACATCTGTGAGCGCTCCCTGCAACTTGCACGGCCGTCTGCTCGTCCATGCGGGGGGGGGGGCACACTTTTGCGGGTGCACGCTGCTGCACGGGGGACCATCCACCAACACACTATCAGTTACAAGCTCGCAGAGCCATCCACTCCAGGCACGCGGTGTCTTTGGGGAGGGGTCATGTTGGCAACATGGGGGGGAGGGAGGAGGCTGCCCACCCCTCATTCCTGGGGTCATGCCAGCAGCTTGTCACCCATTTCTTCAGGAATAAGCTGGCAGCATGGGGATGGGGGGGGATTTGGTTGTTCTCCCAAGTTGCGCGGGCAGTTCACTCACTGCTGCAATTGTTCTGTCTTCTGTCACGCCAGGTTTCCAGCCGATGCGTCTTCTTAGCGTTTCTGTCATGGAGTTTGTCATGCGTTTCTGCCCCAGAGTTTCTGTCATGCGTTTCTGCCCCAGGGTTTCTGTCATGCGTTTCTGCCCCTGAGTTTTTGTCATGCGTTTCTGCCCCTGAGTTTTTGTCATGCGTTTCTGCCCCTGAGTTTTTGTCATGCGTTCCTGCCCCAGGGTTTCTGTCATGCGTTTCTGCCCCAGGGTTTCTGTCATGCGTTTCTGCCCCTGAGTCTCTGTCATGCGTTTCTGCCCCAAGAGTTTTCTGTCATGCGTTTCTGCCCCAAGAGTTTTCTGTCATGCGTTTCTGCCCCAAGAGTTTCTGTCATGCGTTTCTGCCCCAAGAGTTTTCTGTCATGCGTTTCTGCCCCAAAAGTTTCTGTCATGCGTTTCTGTCATGCGTTTCTGCCCCAAGAGTTTCTGTCATGCGTTTCTGCCCCAAGAGTTTTCTGTCATGCGTTTCTGCCCCAAGAGTTTTCTGTCATGCGTTTCTGCCCCAAAACTTTCTGTCATGCGTTTCTGCCCCAAAACTTTCTGTCATGTGTTTCTGTCATGTGTTTCTGCCCCAAGAGTTTCTGTCAGGCTCTCTGGCCCAGCATTTCTGTAATGCGTTGCATCACAGTGTCAGTACGTTTGGGGCATGTGTAGCGCACTCGTGTAAGGGGAGGGTTTCTGTCTTAGCATTCCTACCCCGGGGGGTTGCGGTCACAGCGTTTCTGTCACAGCATTCTGCCCTGGGGGTTTCCCGTCATAGAGTCCTGCCCCGGGGGTTTTCCGTCATAGCGTCCTGCCCCGGGGGTTTTCTGTCATGGCGTCCTGCCCCGGGGGTTTCTGTCACAGCTCCCGGTGGGTGCGGGGGGGGGGGGGGGTGTTTCAGTCCTTGGGTCTGGCGGGGGGGGGGTTTCTGGTTTCCATCTCAGCATTCTGGCGTAGCGTTTCTGCCCCACGTTTTCTGTCTTTTCAGTTTCAGTCTCAGCTTTTCTCTTTAGCATTTCTGTCATTCTTTTTCAGTAGCTGCATTCTGCCCCAGGTTTGCTGTCTGTGCATTTCTGCCTCAATGATCCAGTCTCAACGTGGACTGCCCCAGGATTCTGTCATTGCGTTGCAGTCTCAGCATTAGCCCTGGTTCACACTGGGCTGCGGGAGTGAAGCAGTGTGAGTTCAGCTGAACTCGCACTATTTCACTCCCGCCCGGCAGTCCCGATTTCAGCCGCGATTTCAGAGACATCTGTGCAGGTTTCTGCACAGATGTCAATGTAAATCGCAGGCTGAAATCGCAAAAAGTAGTACAGAGACTACTTTTTGAAATCGGTGCAATGCCGCAGATGCAGCGTCGCACCGATTAGGACGGTGCCATTGCCGTCAATTTGAGGCAAAATCTGCCATTTTGACATGCGATTTGACATGCCAAATCGCATCTCAAAACGCACCAGTGTGAACCAGGGCTTACCGTCAGTACTTTTCTGCCTCAGCGGTTCAGTCTCGGCATTTCCGTCTGCCAGGATTCTGTCTTTGCATTTCTGCCTCGGCGTTCAGGCGCAGCGTTTTTTCCCTCCGCGTTCGGCCCCAGGGTTCTGTTATCGCATTTCCGCTTCAGCAGCACAGGCTCCGCTTTTCAGACTCACCATTTCTCTCATACCTTTTTCTGTTTCAGTATTTTTATTGGTATTTCAAAATAGAGTACAATAGTGACTCAGAAACAAATAATGTTATAAACTTGTAACAATTGTTGTGTGCATTACGATAACGTCAACATATGAAAGACATATAGATATGTATTAAAAAATATAGGTAGATGGCGCACGACTTAAAAAATGCAATCAAAAGAATTAATAATATAATTAACAATTAGTAGATCATAAGGTCCATGTCAATATCAAAGGAAAAAAATTATTAATTAGTAATAAATGACCATATAATGATAGTCCAAATAGATGACCATGCAAAAGATGGTCAAAATAAAAAGTCCCAAAAGTTCAATGTTTAGTCCAGCAACACTAGTGGCAGCACAGTCCTGAGGCAGAAGCAGACTCTGAAAAATATATATAGACAAGAAGGACAAACTTTTTTTTTTTGGATAGATGAACCAGCGGATGCTGAGAAACGCATCATCCCATTGGCTGGCCCGAGGTTCGACGTCACTTCCGGTCGTACGGCGATAGACTGCGCTTCATGCTAGAACGCATAGCGCGTCCTATCCAGGAAACACAGCTTCTGGATCCCCTGTCGCTTCTTCCAGGCTTCCCCAGGATGGGTCTCCATAACTCCCATGACTTGGCCAAGTCAGCCTGCCTGCAGATGTAAACGATCGTTGTGATTCTCGACCAGCCGTTAACCCCTGATGTGCCCTTGCTCTCAATTGTTTTGTGAGTAGCCAATCTACTGTTTACTACTATTTTCACCTCATTAAATCCCTAATTTACTACACTTAGTTTGGCGCATGTCCTTCTTGTCTATATATATAGATATGTATTGCCAAATACAGATAGAAATATGAGATAAGATGTTAATAAAATAATCAAAAATACTAAATAAAAAGAATAACATTTAGGTATTTTCATAAGAAAAATTTGATGCAAAAATAATAAATAATAATAATAAAAAAAAAAGGGACAGGTGTTAAGGGAAATTAGAAAGCTAGACTATTTTGGTGATCATATCTGAAAGACAAGTATAAGTAATCACTTGTACAGAGATCTCTATTCAGTTAGAAATAGTATGTTGTGCTATGTTCTGAAATTCAGCGGATTTAGTAAAATTGAACCAACAAGCCCAGGTTTCTTGACATTTTTTAGGTGATTCTCTGGATTGTTGGATCAAATCCTCCATCTCTGCAATTTTAGCAATTCTCTGAAACCACTCCGAAATGGAAGGGGGAGAGGCATCCTTCCAGTGGGTAGGAATACACAATTTAGCTGCATTAATTAGATGCATTATAATCGTGTTTTTATATACAGAATGGGACAATGAGGTATGGTGTAGAAGGTATTGAGAGGCCGTGAAGTCAGGAGTAAAAGAAGTGACGATTGGGATAATATTATGTACATCCTTCCAAAACTTCTGAATAAGCGGACATTCCCACCATATATGCAAAAGAGATCCTACTGAACCCTTACACCTCCAACATAAGGGTGAGGCAGAAGGATCAAATTTATTAACTACTTGACCACTGGGCACTTAAACCCCCTTCCTAACCAGACCAATTTTCAGCTTTCGGTGCTCTCACAATTTGAATGACAATTACTCAGTCATACAACATTGTACCCATTTGAAATGTTTGTCCTTTTTTTCACACAAATAGAGCTTTCTTTTGGTGGTATTTGATCACCTCTGGGTTTTTATTTTTTGCGCTATAAAAGAAAAACGACTGAAAATTCTGTAAAAAAAAAAAAAAAAAAATTGTTTCTGTCATATTAGCAGGTTATTTCTCACACACAGCATATGCATACCACAAATTACACCCCAAAACACATTCTGCTATTCCTCCCGAGTATTGCGATACCCCATGTGTGGGACTTTTACACAGCGTGGCCACATACAGAGGCCCAACATGCAGGGAACGCCATCAGGCGTTCTGGAACACCCAGACCAATTCTGACATTTCTCTCCTACAAAGAAAAATCATAATTTTTTTGCTAGAAAATTACATAGAACCCCAAAACATTATATATGCTTTTTTAGCAAAGACCCTAGAGAATACAATGGCAGCCATTACAACTTTTTATCTCGCACGGTATTTTCGCAGAAATTTATTGAACGCGTGTTTTTTAAAAAACTGTTTTGTGCTTAAAACAAAACAAAACAGTAAAGTTAGCCCAATTTTTTTTCATAATGTGAAAGATGAAGTTACGCCGAGTAAATAGATACCCAACATGTCACACTTCAAAATTGCGCACACTCGTGGAATGGCGCCAAACTTCGCTACTTAAAAATCCCCATAGGCGGTATTGCAGAGTATCGCGCAGGGTATTGCAGAGTATTGGGGTATTGCAAAGTATCATGCAGGGTATTGGGGTATTGTCGAGTATTGGGGTATTGCCGAGTACTGGGGTATTGCCGAGTACTGGGGTATTGCCGAGTACTGGGGTATTGCTGAGTATTGGGGTATTGCCGAGTACTGGGGTATTGCCGAGTATTGGGGTATTGCCGAGTACTGGGGTATTGCCGAGTATTGGGGTATTGCCGAGATTGGGGTATTGCCGATACTGTATTGGGTATTGCCGATACTGGGGTATTGCCGAGTATTGGGGTATTGCCGAGTACTGGGGTATTGCCGAGTATTGGGGTATTGCCGATTGGGGTACTGCCGAGTACTGGGGTATTGCCGATTGGGGTATTGCCGAGTATTGGGGTTATGTTGAGTATTGGGGTATTGCTGGGGTATTGTTGAGTACTGGGGATTGTATACTGGGGTATTGCCGAGTACTGGGGTATTGCCGAGTATTGGGGTATTGCCGAGTATACTGGGGTATTGTTGAGTATTGGGGTATTGTTGAGTACTGGGGTATTGTTGAGTACTGGGGTATTGTTGAGTACTGGGGTATTGTTGAGTACTGGGGTATTGTTGTATTGGGGTATTGTTGTACTGGGGTATTGTTGGTATTGGGGTATTGTTGGGTACTGTATTGGGGATTGTTGGGTACTGGGGGATTGTTGGATACTGGGGAGATTGCTGGGTACTGGGGATTGCAGAGCTGGGGGATTGTTGGATACTGGGGAGATGCTGAGGGTACTGGGGATTGCAGAGCTGGGATGGATTGAGGGATGGCTGGATCTGTGACTGCATTTGTTTTTTGTGCCATGGGGAGATTTCGATTTAAGGACGACAGGAGCCAAGGGTCCAGGAAAGGAGGAAATATCCAATCTAGTGCAAAGTGATTTAAATAATTGTAAAGTAGTACCAGTGATAGGATGAGAGCTAATTTTACGTGGAATTTTACGAGGGTCAATCCAAGGAAGATGGTTTAGTGGGATCCTATGTGATAAACCTTCAAGCTCAATCCAATCTTTCGTTTTTGTATGAACGTGCCAATCAATAATTCGGGCCAAATGACAGGACCAATAATATTTTTGGATGTCCGGTAATCCTATACCCCCTAAAATTTTAGGGATGATTAGTTTGTCCCATTTTATTCTGGGTTGTTTTGAAAACCAAATGAATTTCAGGCAAATTTTTTTGTAAGATTTAAAAAAAGAAGCGGGTATTTTGATCGGTACCGTATGAAGGAGGTAAAGAATTCTAGGAAGGATGTTCATTTTTATAATAGCTGCCCTTCCAAACCAAAAATATAAATTCTTATCCCACTTCAGAAGGTCTTCCTGGATAGATTTGAGGATCGGTAAAAAATTCATAGAATATAGGTCTTTTAATTTTGATGGTATTTGTATACCCAAATAAGTAAGTGGTTGTTCTTCCCATATAAACGGGAAGTTTTGTTTACAGAGGGATACTAGGTTAGGTTGTAGTGAAATATTTAGAGCTCTAGATTTAGCAAAATTAATTTGTAGGTTTGATATAATCTTAAAGAACGAGAAATCCTTCAAGAGAACAGGTCTCATACCTTTTTCTGCCCAGGTTTCCTGTCATGGCAGTTCGGCCTCAACGTGTCAGGCTCAGCATTTCTCTCATATCATTTCTGGCCACGTTTTCAGTCACAGCGTTTCTGGCCCACGTTTTCAGTCATAGCGTTTCTGGCCCACGTTTTCAGTCATAGCGTTTCTGGCCCACGTTTTCAGTCATAGCGTTTCTGGCCCACATTTTCAGTCATAGCGTTTCTGGCCCACATTTTCAGTCATAGCGTTTCTGGCCCATGATTTCAGTCATAGCGTTTCTGGCCCACGATTTCAGTCATAGCGTTTCTGGCCCACGATTTCAGTCATAGCGTTTCTGGCCCACGATTTCAGTCATAGCGTTTCTGGCCCACGATTTCAGTCATAGCGTTTCTGTCCCACAATTTTAGTCATAGTGTTTCTGGCCCACGATTTCAGTCATAGCGTTTCTGGCCCACGAGTACTGGCCCACGATTTCTGTCACAGCGTTTCTGGCCCGCGATTTCTGTCACAGCGTTTCTGGCCCGCGATTTCTGTCACAGCGTTTCTGGCCCACGATTTCTGTCACAGCGTTTCTGGCCCACGATTTCTGTCACAGCGTTCTGGCCCACGATTTCTGTCACAACGTTTCTGGCCCACGACTTCGGTCATAGTGTTCCCGGGGTGTTCCTGTCCCCAGGGGCTTACCCTCATAGTGTTCCAGTCTCTGCGTTTCTGGCCCAGCGTTCAAGCCTCTGCGTTTCTGGCCCAGCGTTCAAGCCTCTGCGTTTCTGGCCCAGCGTTCCAGCCTCTGCGTTTCTGGCCCAGCGTTCCAGCCTCTGCGTTTCTGGCCCAGCGTTCCAGCTTCTGCGTTTCTGGCCCAGCGTTCCAGCCCGTTCCAGCCCTCCAGTCTCTGCGTTTCTGTCATTCTGCCCCAGCATGTCGGTCATGTCGTCTGTCTGTCACGGCGTGGTTGTTGTTTGTTGGTTATCATGTCTCATTGTTCTTGTCATGTTGCAACTGGGTTAGTTAGCTAGCATTCGAATCTCGGGATCTGTCACGTCTACAGATCCATACGGGCTGAGGTTTCGTTTTTAATGGTTGTTGCCCACAATCTTCTTGCCCGTATACCATACGTCAGACGATGCACTTTCATTCTTACACCTATATGACTACCCACCACGCTCCGTGGGTTCACCAGTCCTGAGTGTTCAGTTATCGCCTGTGTCTGCGCTGCAGGTTACTCGGGCTCATTTACCAATCGCATAGGGGTGGGGTGCCGTCTTTTAGTTCATTCTCGCGCAGTGGTCTCGATGTTCCCGCTCATGTTCCCGTACTTAGGTAAGGTGCCGGGGGGGGTTGTTGCATGTCTGGTGATCGGTTGTCTATCATTTCTGCCCCAGTCGCACGTTTCTGTCATTTCTGCCCCAGTCGCACGTTTCTGTCATTTCTGCCCCAGCATGTCGGTCGTATTGTCTGTCACGGTGTGGTTGTTGTTTGTTGGTTATCGTGTCTCATTGTTCTTTGTCATGTTGCAACTGGGTTAGTTAGCTAGCATTCGAATCTCGGGATCTGTCACGTCTACAGATCCATACGGGCTGAGGTTTCTTTTAATGATTGTCGCCCACAATCTTCTCGCCCGTATACCATACGTCATACGATGCAAGTTCATTCTTACACCTATACGACTACCCACCCCGCTCCGTGGGTTCACCAGCCCTGAGTGTTCAGTTATCGCCTGTGTCTGCGCTGCAGGTTACTCGGGCGCATTTAACTATCACATAGGGGTGGGGGGCAGTCTTAGTTCATTCACGCGCAGTGGTCTCGATGTTCCTGCTCATGTTCTCCTTCTTAGGTAGGTGCAGAGGGGGTCGTGATCGTTGCATGTCTGGTGATCTGTTGTCTTGTTTGCTAGTTTATGTTCCCGAATCCGAGTCTGGCTTGGTTCCCATGTGCCACGATGCATTGCCAGTGCTTTAGTCTTATCCGCCTTCCAGGTAGCTGACACTCAGTCTCCTACCTGTTGTCCTTTTTGCAACTTACCTTCTCACTTCCCTTCATCAGCGTGGGTAGTACCCGGTTGAAGGATTCCAATCCGCTTGGCCCTTGCTCCACTTCCCCCATGCATCCTTTTGTCACAAGTAGTTCATTCCTTATGGTGGGGTTGTCTTGGGCATCAGGCCCGGTCCATCTTTCATGGATCAATAAGTTCTGAGCGGTTTCGCAGGTTCCATAGAGGTTTCCTTTTGTCTCAAGTCATGGGTCGGTGGGTTCTCCTGTCGTAATGGTTTCTTGTATGCTTGCCTTCCAGGCGCACGCTTCTCCACTGGACGGTGTGGTCTCTACCCTTCTTCACCTACACATGTGTCTTTTGCCCTCTTCTAGGCATACCGACCAGCTAGGCCAAGGCACACCTCAGGCCTTGGTTGCTAGGGTGATCACATTCCATACTCGAAGACTCTGACCACAAGTATTAAGGCTTGCCGTAGGTTAGCCTGTGTTTGTGGGAGGAGTCTGGTGAGTACTTAAGGCTCCTCCCCCGTCAGGTCCGGGTTGGCGCCATTTCTGGTTTCCCACCCACCCGTTCCCCCAGCTTCACACACACACCATTTCTCTTTGTACCTTTTCTTATTCTCATATTCAGGGTATGCCCTCTTCTAGGCATACCGACCAGCTAGGCCAAGGCACACCTCAGGCCTTGGTTGCTAGGGTGATCACATTCCATACTCGAAGACTCTGACCACAAATAGGAAGTATGGATGATCAGAGTGATTTCACCATGAAATCATCAACTTTGTACAACCAGAAGTTTCATTCCCTGAGTTGCTTAAGTAAACTTTGCTTGGGAAAAAAAAATACTTATTTTTTCTTTATTTAGAGGGTGTGGAGTCTTTAGTACTGACGTGTAATTGTTCAGGCTATGGTATTTTCTGTCACTCTCTATGTATTTTAAAGTTGAACAATGAAAAAGCAAGACAGGAAAATTATTGATGCCTTTGAACTTTGGTGTTGGCGAAGAATTTTACAATTACCATGTACAGCAAGGTTAAAAATAGATCTTTCAACAAATCAAGCGTAAAATTTCCCTAGAAGCCCAAATGACTAGACAAAAGTGTCCTTATTTTGGACATATACTGTATAATAAGAGAAGAACAGTTTCACTGGAAAATACAATTATGTTTGTGGAAAGATACAATCACAGAATTTATGAATATGCTGAACATCATTTTCTTCACAAGGTATATGGGGTGTCCATACCGTGGGTTCAGTTTCATATACTTTTGGGGGAACCAGCCGCTAGGGACAAAACACTGATGCTCTTGCCACTGGAAGACATATAACCTATGCCAGGTACCACGGTTACCCAGGGCAAATACTCTCCTGTTACGATATTCCTGCCCAGTTAATGTTTTGTAGTGGCCTTGCTTTCATACTCCATTTGGTGGCTGCCCAGTACCTATAAATGTGTGAGTCTATTTAGGTAATATTGATAACTGGTGAATCCCTTGGCTCCAATGCGGTCTCACTCAAAAAACTTCTCTAGCCTGGCCTTTCCCCTGTATATACTGTATATAAAACCAGTAAGGTAGGCAGGACCCAAAAAGCCAAGAAAACCGGTGATGAGAATTTAACTATTCCCTAACCAGGGCAGCCTAAACTCACTTTCTATTGTAGAACTTTGTAGGCACCTGCATACGTGCTATTGATACTGATCTTCAGTTAACCAAGAGCTACTAAGCATCCTAAGCACTCTTACATGGCAATATCCAAGGAACATTCAATCCCAGGCATGGTTCTTTACTCAGGGTGTAAAAAGGATGGGTGCCAGTCACTTTAGTGAACTCAAAACAAGAACTAGTAAATTACTCATTGCACACATTGCAATCTTTGACCAAGTCTCTCTTTTGAACATACACTATTCTGGCTGGACACTTACAGTGGTTTGGCTGCTTGGCCATTGAGATTCAAATAGTATATTAGGCGGCGTACACGCGTACGAGAACCTCGACGGGCGGAACACATCGTTCTGCCCGTCGAGGTTCTCGGCCGGCCGTCAGAATCAGTGACCATCCTGTCGGGAAAGGCAACCAGCTATTAATCCCGACGGGCCGCCGAGAAAATAGAGAACCTGCTCTCTATTTTCTCTCGGCGGCTTTCCCGACGGGATGCTCACCGAGAGTGTACACACGGCCGAGGTTCTCGGCAGAATGAGGATCCCAGCGAGCTTCTCGCTTGTTTCTGCTGAGAACCTCGGCCGTGTGTATGGGGCCTCACTCTTTATGTTTTAGGGCAAATTAACATGGAAGGTTACTGTATATACTTTCCACCTAAATAGTCAGTCACCAATTTTTTTTTTGTTGGGGTATTTACAGCTTTATTTTGTCTAGGCCAGGCACTCTTAGATTACAGCAGCCAGCTTCTACAAGAATACCTTCCAGGAGGTAAAAAGGGAAGCTCTCAGTTCCTTTCAATCCCCTAGGACTACCTAGGTCAGGAGGCCTAGGTAGAGAAAGTATATATATGAATGAGGACTGCTGAAAAGTAATCTCCTGTGTTGGTAGCCAATGGTGTAGCTTAAAACATCACATAGTAGTATATATTGGTATACAGGTTTACATAGAAATAGAACCTCAAAAACGAAAAAAGGAAAATGCATAAAAAACACGGGTCCTGAATAACATAAATGTTCATAAAGTCCTTGTTATAGGAATAAAACTTGAAGAACCGAGTGTCAGGAGGCAAAACAACAACAGATCATAATGGTTCACTCCACCACAGTGACAAGATGTTAACGATAAAGTGATCCCTTCACCAGAATAAGGAGGGGCTGCTTACCAGAGGGCAAGCTCAATGAAGCAATTGGCTTTAGCCCAGCCACGGCCTTTAATCTTGTATGGTTCCTGGGTACAACTTCCAGCAAATACCAAGGTATAGCGGTGCTCACGGAATGTGGGTGGAGAGAGAAGGAGGGACCAATAGTGTAATTCCGTTTACCAAAAAGGTTTAATAGAACATAAAAATGATACTCACATTTAATCAAAGCATCACAAGCATTTAAAACAAATCGCCGGCCGGCAAACAAAACGGAGCCCTTCCTCCGTGCGTGCGTGGTGACGTCACTGCGTGTCTTTCCCAGACGCGTTTCGTCATCAAGGGGACGTTCTCAATGGGTACCCATTGAGAACGTCCCCTTGATGACGAAACGCGTCTGGGAAAGACACGCAGTGACGTCACCACGCACGCACGGAGGAAGGGCTCCGTTTTGTTTGCCGGCCGGCGATTTGTTTTAAATGCTTGTGATGCTTTGATTAAATGTGAGTATCATTTTTATGTTCTATTAAACCTTTTTGGTAAACGGAATTACACTATTGGTCCCTCCTTCTCTCTCCACCCACATTCCGTGAGCACCGCTATACCTTGGTATTTGCTGGAAGTTGTACCCAGGAACCATACAAGATTAAAGGCCGTGGCTGGGCTAAAGCCAATTGCTTCATTGAGCTTGCCCTCTGGTAAGCAGCCCCTCCTTATTCTGGTGAAGGGATCACTTTATCGTTAACATCTTGTCACTGTGGTGGAGTGAACCATTATGATCTGTTGTTGTTTTGCCTCCTGACACTCGGTTCTTCAAGTTTTATTCCTATAACAAGGACTTTATGAACATTTATGTTATTCAGGACCCGTGTTTTTTATGCATTTTCCTTTTTTCGTTTTTGAGGTTCTATTTCTATGTAAACCTGTATACCAATATATACTACTATGTGATGTTTTAAGCTACACCATTGGCTACCAACACAGGAGATTACTGCTCAGCAGTCCTCATTCATATATATACTTTTTTTATTCTGATGAGCGCGGCTTTGCCATTTTGTACTACTTTGTGTTTCTACACGATTGCCGCAGCTTTCTATTTTAATTTAATTTAATTTTTGGTTTAGCGCAGTTTTCTGTTTTCTTTGTGGCCTAGGTAGAGAGTCAGATCTTTCATAGTGTCATCCTCATGTAGCACCACCCCCGTAGGAGCTGCTGGTTTAGATTTGGGCCTGCACGTTACCTCAACATTTGTCGTCTAGGGAAAGAGAGTCTAAAAGAACTCCAATGTCCACACAAGATGTGAAACCTCTAGCTGTCAGGTTTTATTCTTTTGCTCAAAACTTGTGAAGAAGGTAGAAGGATGAAGGGGGACGGGAAGGTTCAGGTACGTGGTACAGATCACTGGGGAAAAAGCTCTATACTACAAAGTCATTCACCACTCCCTCTTGAGTGGGTATTGCTCACCCGGATAGACCCCTCTCACCTGGCCTAGCAGCCGGGATGATGCATGAACCAGTTTCGATAACAGCCTCTGCCACAGACTGATTGTGAACAAATTGAAAAGTCTGGAATCCTCTGCCAGGTCTACAGCCTGATCACTTCAACAGGGTGCGGAAGGAGGCCCCTCTCTTGCCAACTTCTGCCGCTGTTTCTGGGCTATCCAGTGCAATTGGGTAACACTGCTTTCTGTTTGTCAGGCTGAGTACAGTGGAGAAGGCGGTACACCCCTCCTCTGTGAGAAATGAAACCGGACATGTTGAGGACTTTGCCACATTTGTCACTCGGTTTTAGTTTGTTACATCATCTGATCAAACCATCTGATCAAACCAATCTCAGTTTGATCAGATGCTTTTGAGGACAGAAGAGAGGCCTGGGGTCTAATAGACCAGCAGAGTGAGAGCAATAAATCTAGTGTGAGCCATTCTGTTTACCTCTAAATAGGTGACCTTTAAGGGTTTTTATAGCGTTGCCTTTGGATAATTTATGTACTATAGTTTCTCTGCATTCTATGGACAATTTTAAAGCATGACATGTTAGACATCTATTTACTTGGCGTATATTTTTTACTGAAACAATGTGTATTATGTTGTGTTTGTGTGCACTAAAATGGCTTAAACTGTCCCTTTTCCTGAAAATGTGTGTTAGATAAACCACTGCACAAATATTGTGTGACATAAAAAATTGCAACAGCCACCATTTTATTCTCCAGGGCCTTTGCTTTGACAAAATGTATAGGGCCAGATTCAGGTAGAGTTACTCTGGAGTATCAGTGATACTCCAGCCTAACTCTCACTTTGAGCTGGCGTTTCTGTTTTCAGTAAGCAGAAAACAAGAAACGCCGGGTTGGAGTTCCTATACGAGCGGCGTAATTGTATTTCGCCGTCGTATCGGAACTGCAATTTTAAAAATGGCGCGCGGGGCGTTCCCGCTGATTAACGCCGAGAATATGTTAATCAGCGAGAATCGGCAATTCACGATCGTATTCGGGCCCGACGCAGTGACTTTCCGATGTTTCCGTAAGAGATACGTGGCATAAAGATAAAGCAGCCCCCTAGTGGAGTATCCTATGTTAAGTATGGCCGTCGTCTTCGTGTCGAAAAAAAAAGAAATTTGAGTCGTTTGCGTAAAACGTCCGTGAATGGGGATTGACATCATTGACGTTCACTGACAGAATTTGTAGCATGCGCACTGACAGTTGACGCATGCGCAGTACGTTCGCTGCGGGATCGCGCCTAGTTATAATAATACACGCCCCCTACCCGCCCAATTTGAATTCTGCTGGCTCATTTTCGCTACGCCGCCGCAACTTTAGGAGCAAGTGCTTTGTGAATACAGTACTTGCTCCTAAAGTTTCGGCGGAGTAACGTAAATGAGAAAAGTTACTCCAAATTAAAGATTCGCCCATCTACCTGAATCTGGCCCATAGTGTTTGGTGTCTCTAAGTAATTTTCTAGCAAGAAATTAACATTTTTACATCATTGTAAGAAATGTCAGAAGTTGCCTGGGTTTGAAGTCGTTGAAACAGTGCTTCCACCACAAACCAACTTAATTGTGCCGTCCCAAGTAAGGATTTATTTTATTACAATCAAAAAGCATTGTGCCATGTAATTCTTTGTATCTGTTTACTGACCTTGTCGCATAGTGACAAAAAATCATCATAAACATCACAGCAGACCCATTTATTAAAACACCTAAAGAAAGAACTAAGTCTGTATTATCACATGGTCACCAGTCATATTAAAATAAATAAAATTATTGTCTGTATGTGCAAATCTCATTTACAGACACCTGAAGGAACATCAAAATGCATGCCTCCACCAGAGTGGTTCTGACCTGTTCATGTTACTATGGCCATTACAGGAACAGTCCCCACAACCTTGAATTGTGTTCCTGAGGGACAAAGAGTTTATATGAGAAATTATTTTCAGGTTTGAAGGGTCTCCAAGATGCAGTAAGTCGTCACCTTGCTCATGGCAGGAACAACCCCTGTGTGAGAGCTATTGCATACCACAACAACTTGAGTTAGCAATGCTTCCTGTAACTGCAATGTGTAAATTCTATTTTGAGGCATTAGCCTTATGTCTTCAGGGAAGTATTTTCCTCCTAAATTCCTTACAGATAGCTGTATTGATGCAACAGTCACCTTTAATAAATAAAAACGGCCATGCACCTACGGTAAATCTGTTTTTTCTTGATGAGCCCAGCATAAATTTCATTCATTTCAAAGGATACACTTTGTGCTGGTATCACTGCTGATCTATTTGTAGTAACCAGGTCTAATTAATGATCAAACTAAAAATAAAGGACCACTTTCTTAATAGGTGATCTTTGTGATACCTGCATGCAATCAATAATTTGTTTGTTTTTTTATGCTTTTTGCTAAAGATATATTAGGGCTGTGGAAATTAAAGATTAATTCCTTGATTAATCATAAAAAATCTTGATCGATCAAAATTGTTTTGATCGGTACTAGTGGTGCAACGGATCGTAAATGATCAGTGATCCGAACGGGTCACCACATGCGTATCGGCACACCATGTGATCCGCGGAGCTCCGCTGCTGCCTCGGACATAGGAAAAGCCACGGCTTCAGCCTAGCTCCTGGAGTGGCGGCCATCTTGGTCCACCCTGCGGCAGCCTAGATGAACCTAGAGCGGCGTGCTGATGTCATCACCCGGCCTCAACTGCTCGTGTTCGGCCGGCTTTTCTGGTAAAACTAAGCAAGCACTAATCTTCCTATACAGTGGGGGAAATGTGGACACATATTACAGTGGGGGAGATGTCTGTGGATATTACAGTGGGGAGATGTCTGTGGATATTACAGTGGGGAGATGTCTGTGGATATTACAGTGGGGGAGATGTCTGTGGATATTACAGTGGGGGAGATGTCTGTGGATTACAGTGGGGGAGATGTCTGTGGATATTACAGTGGGGAGATGTCTGTGGATTATAGTGGGGGAGATGTCGGTGGATATTACAGTGGGGAGATGTCTGTGGATATTACAGTGGGAAGATGTCTGTGGATATTACAGTGGGGAGATGTCTGTGGATTATAGTGGGGGAGATGTCTGTGGATATTACAGTGGGGAGATGTCTGTGGATATTACAGTGGGAAGATGTCTGTGGATATTACAGTGGGGAGATGTCTGTGAATATTACAGTGGGAGATGTCTGTGGATATTACAGTGGGGAGATGTCTGTGGATATTACAGTAGGGAGATGTCTGTGGGTTACAGTGGGGAGATGTCGGTGGATATTACAGTGGGGAGATGTCTGTGGATATTACAGTACCCCCCACCACCCATTTACAGTAAAAAATAATCCTCCAACTCTATTATGTATGCCTTGCTGGCACCTCTTCTGGAAACGCAGATGTCATCCTACCATTACATTCTTCTGGAACCACGGAGGATCCTGCCACTGGACAGCGAATGGGAAGTGTGATGTGGACGTGTGGACTGGGGTCACTTAAACACGGATTTTGATAAATACATTTGGGTAAAGTAAACATCACTTTTACTGCATAAGTTATGCCGCGTACACACGGTCTGAAAAACAGACGACAGATCATCCGACTTTTTTTCTGACTAGTCGCAAGTAGACATTTGATTGGTTACTAAAGTCACGAAAATTTTCGTACGACGGAAAAAAAAATCGGAAGGTATTTTTTGTCCGATTTCCGGATCATGTATCTACATGTAAACAAATATTTAAAAATGGTGATATCAACATCCAAATTTTCCATTATATGAGAATCAACATTTTTTTTTAAACACATTTGAAGCTAGAGACTACAGCTTTAACCACTTAAGACCCGGACCAAAATGCAGGTAAAGGACCCGGCCAGGTTTTGCGATTCGGCACTGCGTCGCTTTAACTGGCAATTGCGCAGCCTTTTCTTCCCACAAATAGAGCTTTCTTTTGGTGGTATTTGATCGCCTCTGCGATTTTTTTTTGCGCTATATACAAAAAATAGAGCGACATTTTTGAAAAAAAAATCAATATTTTTTACTTTTTGTTATAAGAAAAATCAAATAAACTAAATTTTAGTCAATCAATTAGGCCAAAATGTATTCATTTATTATTTAGCCACATGTCTTTAGTAAAAAAAAATCGCAATAAAAAAAAAATTAGCTGCCTAGCGGGAACAGCGACACTAATACAGCGATCAGAAAAATGATCACTTAGTGACGCTGGCAATAGGGAGTGAAAGGGTTAACTAGGGCGGTGATCAAGGGGTTAAAACTTTTTTTGGGGGGGTACGGGGGCTACCCTGAACCTAACACTGACTGCCTGTCACACTGACACTAACTGCAGTGATCATACATATAATCACTGAATTCAGTGACACTGTGACAGGGGGGAGGGGGTGGGGGGGTGATCGCAAGGGGTTAATGTGCCTACATGTCCTGGTGTCAGTGTAGTGTTGTGTACACTTACTGTGTGATGTGATCTCTCCTCAGCGGTGGTTGAAAAAACCGCCGAGGGAGAGATCACATCACTTCCTCCTTCCTGTGTTTACACAGGAGGAGGAAGTGCAGAGAGGGGGGGGCGCGCGCATTGGCTGGGAGCGATCGTGAGGGGGCGGACAAAAACGAATAGCCGCCCCCTCATCCCGGATCGCTCCCAGAGCCGCAGAGACCGTCGCATGTACCGGGGGGCGGTCCCGATTGGACCCCTGACCCTCGTCAAGGCAGGGACGTACAGGTAAGCCAATGTGCCTGTACGTGCCATTCTGCCAACGTAAATGTACATGCGGAGGTCCGCAAGCGGTTAAAAATTTTCTTTTTTTTTCTAACTGTCGTAAGGCAGCATCTCAGTTCAGCCAATTACCAGACAACAGGAAGTAAGTACTTGGTAGCAGTGGTGCCTGGTGGTAAGTTTTTTGGGGGGGTGGTCAGGTAGGGTCGGTTGGTGCACTTACCTTAACTACAGGAGGCTTCCCCCACTCGCCTCTGTGGGCATCATGAGCAGGCATCTCCTTCCCCTGCTCGACAGCTTCTGTCTCCTTCGTCCTTCTCGGCGGCCAATCATAACGCTTCTACTTTTGGCCAATCGGGAAATGCATCTCACACCAGCACTTCCTGATTGGTGGAGAGGCAATTTAGTGTTAGAATAGCTTTTGATATTCGCTATTCTAGCACACCTGGTTGGGCTCCAAGTGCAATGCTCTGTGTCCAGAGCCCACCCTATTTTGAAGGCTATTAGAGCCTCTGGCTCTAAACTGGTGCTTAAAAAAAATGGAAACAAAGATAATTCGTCCCACATTGACTTCTATGGCATGCAATACCACATGTGGCCAGAGATGGGGGGCACCGGAGAGACTCAGAAATACTCGGAGACCACTTGGCTGCACCCCCGAAACCCTCAGAAAGGCTCAGAAACACTCGGGAACACTTTGGCCAAAAGGTATAACACTGCTACACCTCTGGAAAAAAATCCTCTTTTATACACCTATAAAACAATGATACAGTAAAACCTTGGATTGCGAGTATAATTTGTTCCGAAAACATACTTGTAATCCAAAACACTTGTATATCAGAGCAAATTTTTCTATAAGAAATAATGGAAACTCAGATGATTCGTTCCACAACCATTTATTCATAAGTCCTTCAGTCTATAGTCCATCGAAAAAGATTGTAGCAATGTGACTTCAATGCAACTATGAGGCAATTTCAGAGAATGCCTGGGTAATCTTCCTGTAATGTCAGATCCAAATCAAATCAGTTAAGATGAGGATCCGACCTAGGGCTCATGCACACTGCAGCTCAAAAAAAAAAGCTGCTTTTACATTTGAGCTTTTATTTCAGCTTAACCACTTAAGACCCGGACCAATACGCTGGCAAATGACCCAAGGGGATTTTGCGATTCGGCACTGCGTCGCTTTAACAGACAATTGCGCGGTCGTGCGACGTGGCTCCCAAACAAAATTCGCGTCCTTTTTTTCCCACAAATAGAGCTTTCTTTTGGTGGTATTTGATCGCCTCTGCGATTTTTATTTTTTGCGCTATATACAAAAATAGAGCGACATTTTTGAAAAAAAAACAATATTTTTTACTTTTTGTTATAATAAAAAACCAATAAACTAAATTTTAGTCAAACATTTAGGCCAAAATGTATTTAGCCACATGTCTTTAGTAAAAAAAAAAATTGCATTAAAAAAAAATTAGCTACCTAGCGGGAACAGCGACACTAATACAGCGATCAGAAAAATGATCGCTTAGTGATGCTGGCAATAGGGAGTGAAAGGGTTAACTAGGGCAGTGATCAAGGGGTTAAAACTTTATTGGGGGGGTGGGGGGGCTACCCTGACACTAACACTGACTGACTGTCACACTGTCTGTCACACTGACACTAAATACAGTAATCATACATGTATGATTACTGCATTCAGTGACAGGGGGGAGGGGGGGGGCGATCGCGGGGGTTAAATGTGTTTGTGTCTGTGTGTAAGTGTGCTGTTGGTGCAGACTTACTTGTTGTGTTGTGATCTCTCCTCAGCGGCGCTTGAAACAAACGCCGAGGGAGAGATCACGTCGCTTCCTCCTTCCTGTGTTTACACAGGAGGAGGAAGTGACAGGGCGGGCGGGCGCGCGCATTGGCTGGGAGTGATCCGGAGGGGGCGGGTGAAAACGGATAGCCGCCCCCACTTGTCGGATCGCTCCTGCAGCCGCGCGGACCGCCGCATGTACGGGGGGGGGTCCGATCGGACCCCCGATCCCCCCCAAGGCACCAACGTATATATACGTTGATGTGCCTGTCGGTGGCATTCTGCCGACGTAAATGTACATGCGGCGGTCCTTAAGTGGTTAATGAAGCTTGTGCTGTTTTGTGCTCTTGTGCAAGTTTTTTTATTGAGCTTCTTCAAGATTCTTTGAGCTCCTTTTTTTGAGCATAAGTGTTTTTTTTTTCACAAACCCCTTAAAGAGAAAGTAAACCCTGATGGGTTTTACTTCCTCTTTTGCTCCCTGCAAAGCCTGACAATGAAAAGCATAATGGGCTAGTATGCATCGCATACTAGCCATACAAGAAACTTTTCTAAAGGGACGTGACCCTACTCGTAAAAATAAAAATAAATGTGCTTGTCTTTTAAAACGCTTGCAGACCAAGTTACTCGCAATCCAAGATTTTACTGTACTAAACTATACAATTCTCTTTCATTTTTTTTTTTTACAATTCTGAAGAACATAAATCTGTCTGTGTTGCCTATTGCAGCAAATCGGATGACATCTTTCCCTCTTAAAACAACGGCTAGAGCGCCAATCCAAATTGTTTCAGCAACACAAATACTTCCCTTTCCTCAAGAGCTTTGTATGGATTATTTTAAGTAACCACAAAAATAATAATATCTCTCATCTCTTAATCATTAAAAGAAGTAGGAAAAAAAGAAAATTAATCAGTTTCTACATTTGATGAAATATACAAAGGTTACAGTGAATGTTGGGTTTAGTTATAAATAACAGCGTAGTGAAATGATAGGTACAAAGCTCATGAATGTATTATTACCATGTCCTAAGAGAGACTGTGGTTTGGTGTAGCAGTCCCAGAAATAATTATTTCTCTTAATTCTATGGTGTCCAATACATTCATTATTTCTTCTCTGTGTTAACCCTCTCACTGCGGCCGCCAAGAATATGCTTCTGATGGAAAGACACTGTTGTTCTCCCTGTCTAGCTCCCACTGTATACATGATCACGCCATAGTATTGATAGAATATGGAATGGGATCGTAGTCAGCTCCAAATATTTCATGTCTGAGCTCACATCAGTGAAGTTATCTTGGAGGAATGCAGAATCGCACTCAGGATAGGAGTATAATTCAACTCAACTCCCAGTCTTGTGGGACAGTGATGTGTCATGCTTGGAATGTGGGAAACCATGTTGGTGGCAAGGTGCTGCATTGAAATGATCTATTGTTTGTGGCAATTATTTATTAAATACTATAATAAGTCATGATTTAATAATACTGTCATGCCGCGTACACACGATCACTTTTTGTGATGAAAAAAAACGTCATTTTATCTGACGAAACAAAACAACGTTTTTCAAACTTCATTTTCAAAAACGACATTGCATACACACCATCGTTTTTCCACAATGCTCTTGCAAAGCGCGGTTACGTAAGACACTTTCGACGGCACTCTGTTCCATTGAAGCTCCCATCTCATAACTTGCTTCTAAGCATGCGCGGGTTTAAAAACGTCGTTTTAAACGACGTTTTGCCCACACACGGTCACTTTTTATGACACAAAAAACGACATTTTGAAAAACGACACAAAAAATTCAAGCATGTTGGAATTTTTTTTTGGACGTTTTTTTTTAAGACATAAAACAACGTTTTGCCCACAGACGATCATTTTAAATGAAGTTTTTTAAAACGTCGTTTTTTTTCATCACAAAAAGTGATCATGTGTACGCGGCATCAGGATTTGCTGTACATGAATAAATATATAAAACTGTATATTTAAAAAACAGCTTGACGTTTTAGATAACAATTAACAAGAAAAAAGGATGGTCCAACATCTTTAGCCGCAGCCCCAGAAGATTTTACCCCCTTCCTGACTCGAGCATTGCGTCACTTTAACTGACAATTGCGCGGACATATGACCCTGTACCCAAACAGAATTTGGGTCCTTTTTTTTCCCACAAATAGAGCTTTCTTTTGCTGGTATTTTATCGCCTCTGCGGTTTTTATTTTTTGTGCTAAAAACGAAAGAATAGTGACAATTTTGTAAAAAAAAACACAGTAGAGGTTATTTACTAAAGGGAAAAATCCACTTTGTACTACAAGTGCACTGCAAGTGCACTCCGAGGTGCAGTCACTGTAGATCTGAGGGGGATATGCAAGAAAAATAAAAACAGCATTTTAGCTGATTGGATGATAAAATCAGCAGAGCTTCCCCTCATGTCAGATCTTCCCCTCAGATCTACAGCGAATGCACTCCCAAGTGCACTTTCAATGCCCTTTTAAGTGCAAAATGGATTTCCCAATAGTAAATAACCCCCAATATCTTTTACTTGTTGCTATAGTAAATATCCCAAATTTTCTTTTCAAAAAAACATTTTTCCCCCTTCAGTTTAAGCCGATATGTATTCTTCTACATATTTTTGGTTAAAAAAAAATGCAATAAGCGTATATTGATTGTTTTGCGCGAAAGTTATAGCATCTACAAAATAGGGGATAGAATTATGGCATTTTTATTATTATTTATTTTTCATTAGTAAAGGCGGCGATTTTTATCGGGACTGCAACATTATGGCAGACAGATCGGACACTTTTGGGACCATTGACAATTTTACAGCGCTCAGTGCTACAAAAATGCAATGATTACTGTATAAATGTCACTGGCAGGGAAGGGGTTAACACTAGGGGGGCGGGAATTTATATGAGGCCATGACTATACAGTACACAGGTCTCCATCCTTGTTGGTTGATAAAGGAAGGGAAAGGGGAATGGGGGGCAAGGGGGCTTTGGATGAAACACATCACTAAGGTGGGTTGAACCAATCAATATAAATATAAATTGTTCATTACTAACACAAACGAGTATAGTACAATAAGTAGCATTAATAGTAGTACAATATATGTGATACAGAATTATGATAGGCATTGGTTAACAGATAGCATAATAGAAAAAATAGCATGGTAACATAGTAGCACATAATTAGTAATGAACCAATATCCATTTTACTATTCATGTTCTTTCTAAACCTTATCCTTCAGGTAAGGAGTGTTAGGACCATAGCATTATGTTCCCTCTCTGCCTGTTGTAGTGAACCAATGCTGTATCCTGGCCTAGGCCAACAAGGCCCAGGCCTAATGCAGCACTTTGCAGGGGGGCAGCATGGACAGTGTCCCCGCCGGCTTGAGTTCCTATAAATGCGCCCCTGCTTCCAGTATGTGGGCGGTTGGCATTCTGCAACTGTGGGGGCGGGGGGGCGGCGCTTCTAATTTTTTACCATCCCTGTCCCATTGCAGAGATTTCCCTTCACTTCCTGTCCCATAGCCCAACAGGAAGTGAGAGGAAATCTATGCAAATTAAGGGAATACATTGCCCCCCCCCCCCAGGCCATCAGAACTAGTGTCCCCACTTGAAAATTTCAGGGTGAGTCTTAAACCGCAAGGGGTGTGGCCTTTAACCATTTCATTACTGGGCACTTAAACCCCCTTCGTGCCCAGACCAATTTTCAGCTTTCAGCGCTGACACATTTTGAATGACAATTGCGCGGTCATACAACACTGTACCCAAATTATATTTTTATAATTTTTCCCTACAAATAGAGCTTTCTTTTGGTGGTATTTGATCATCTCTGTGATTTTTTTTTTTTGCGCTATAAACAGAAAAAGACAGAAAATTTTGAAAAAAAACACAATATTTTTTACTTTTTGTTATAATAATATCCCAATTTAAAAAAAAAAAAAATTTCCCTCAGTTTAGGCTGATACGTATTCTTCTACATATTTCTGTTAAAATAAATCGCAATAAGCGTTTATTGATTGGTTTGCGCAAAAGGTATAGCGCCTACAAAATAGGGGATAGATTTATGATTTATTTTTATTTTTTTACTAGTAATGGCATCAATCTGCGATTTTTTTTGTCAGGCCTGCGATATTGCGGCGGACATATCGGACACTTTTGACACAATTTTGGGACCATTCACATTTATACAGCAATCAGTGCTATAAAAATGCACTAATTACTGTATAAATGTGACTGGCAGGGAAGGGGTTAACACTAGGGGGTCAGGAAGGGGTTAAATGTATTCCCTGGGTGTTCTAACTGTGTGGGGGGAGGGGGGTCACTGGGGGAGGTGACCGATGCTGTGTCCCTATGTACAAGGGACACAGATCGGTTTCCTCTCTCCCTGACAGCACGTGGAGCTATGTGTTTACACACAGAGCTCCACGTCCTTGCTGTCACCTGCTGTCACCGCCAATCGCGTGTACCCAGCGGACATCGCGGCCACCTGGCACTTCAGGTCCGCGCTGCAGACGTCTTTTGATGATAGCACGGATCTGTAGTGGTTAAATTAGGGGGTGGGGGTGCACGAGTTTAGTCAGGCCTAGGGCAGCACAAAACCTAAATACACTACTGTAGTGAACCATTGATTATATATTTATTACCTACTACAGGTACTCCCAAATTTATAGCTGCTCCTGATGAGTGGATACAAATCCACGAAATGCATTAAGCTTTCCTATTTGATGCCATGCCATAGAAATTATTTGTTATACCATAAGTTTGACCAGTTTGAACCATCAATTTCTTATACTGTCCATTATGTTTTTACACAGTTTGAGTGTACTGTTGATTCATTACTAATTATGTGCTACTATGTTACCATGCTATTTATTATATTATGCTATGTAATAACCATGCCTATCATAATTATTTATCACATATATTTTACTACTATTAATGCTACTTATTGTACTATTCTCGAGGGGTTAACGGCGCTCGCCCCTCTTTGTTCTAACTGAAGGGGCATGGGACTGACTAGGGGAAATGACAGATTGTGGTTCATACTTTGTTTGTTTGTGTTTATTGCTGTCTAGGTGTATCATTGTTATTTAGCTAACACTTTTTCACTTACCGTGCCCCTTTCCCACACCCATTTCCTAGCCTTGTGCCCTTTTTCAATCTATTTTCACAGCGCAGACTCCTTTTACTTGCACATATATTTCCTTGTGTCTATTGAGGTAGACTCTTCTAGTGTTTGCAGCAGTGCTCCCAACCCTCTCCCTTTCCCCCTCATCCACTATTTCACAGACAGCGCGGGAGTATCACTTTATTCAGCTTCTAACTTCAGCTTTTTCAATTAAGCTTTGACAATAAAACCTGGAAGCCTGTTTGGTTTCCATACAGAGTTGTACCAGATTTTAAACTCTCCAGTTTTAGTAAATAACCCTCATAGTGTCATTCAACCCACGTTCTGTGAGCCTAGGACAGTGATGGCGAAACTTGGCACCCCAGATGTTTTGGAACTACATTTTCATTGATGCTCATGCACTCTGCAGTGTAGTTGAGCATTATGGGAAATGTAGTTCCAAAACATCTGGGGTGCCAAGGGTAGCCATCACTGACCTAGGCCATCATGCACATATCACTTGTAGGTTCATCAGCAAGCAAACTGGGGTTGGGTATTTCTGGACAGCTCATTACTGATGTCTTTACATATAATGTCTACTGTGTACATACACTTAGATTTTCAGAAGACCAAACGTCCGTTTTCTGTGGCTAGTCTCATGTCAAAAGTGAAGAGGTTATTCACAATAAGAACATTTTTGTACGACAGAATACAATGTCAAAAGTGATGTAGCGCGTTGAATAGTTGTGTATGTATTATTTTGTTTCTGAGCACGTGTAGTCTTGCTCTTACGATTTTTTCCATACGAAAACCGTACTAATGAAATGAAAATCAGACGTTGAGTTCACATCCGACAAAAATGTTATAGTCTGCACACCCAGCTTTTGTCTGACAAAAAAGCAAAATCGGCTGTCAAAAGCACCTTACTAACCATCTGAAAATTGGCAGACAGCTTGTCGTACAAATTTTCAATCCGATTTTTGTATTGTGTGTAAGGGCCTTTAGGGCTGCCTACTGTCGCCAGACAAGAGGAAAGGCCTGTGACCTTACCAGGCCAACCTGAAAACAGCAGGGAAAAAAGGTATGCATAAAGTGATTAATAAAAAAAATAAAAATAGAAGACCGGGATGATGGAAGCTCCTGGAAGTGGGATAAAGAAAAAGCTGAGTTTGCTTTTATTTATTTTGGATATATTTTTTTTCCATCTTGCAGAAGATCCAGCAGTTAAAATACTAAATAGATTTTATATTAATTAGAATGAAAGAACATTGGTTGTTAGGAACTTCTGTACTTTTTAAATTGTTCTCTGCCTTATATGATGACTGTACTAGTTCACACCAGATGCTTCCGGGATTATGGGGTTGTTCATAAACGAATGCACAGTAAAATCATATTTTTCAAACACACCAGCTGACACCATTGTGTTCAGTTCCAGTGCTTAATAAGAAAGTATTGTAATATGCATTTTTTCTTAAACAGAACACACATAAACACACAATAAATGTATTTAAACGCACAAGAACACACATAAAAAGAAAAAAAAAAGAAAAAAAAAGAACACACATAAATGTGAGAAGGATCCTTAGCACCCTGAAGATTCTCTGCACTAACACACACGTCAAACAATGGAGAAGCTCAAGATAGGGATTGGAGGTGATCTCAAGGGAAATGCTAGTGTAGCGCTCACCCCCGAAGGAGCCGCTGGATGATCGGGTCTTCTGTTTTACCTCTGTGACACACCACAAATAATGAATCCACAGCACACCAGCACACCTTGTGAGAGTTTAAATAACTATTTACTATATATATATAATAATCTGAATAGCAATATACAACATCAACATTTATCTCTACACAGCATAACACAGAGACTGCATATGAGACACCAGCATAACAGTGATGAACGATAAATGCCGTTATTCTAACTGTGAACTTATATATATATATACTTAGTCCCAATGTACCCGGGTACCTAACCCACTGGCCAGTGGTAGTTTCTTCAGCTAGCCAACGTTGGGGCCCAATATGAACGGTAAAAATCTGTGTGTATGGTTAATGACAACGGGCCGGAGGCCTCTCACCCATCCACGGAGGGAGATGTCCGTCTGTAGCCGGCAGGGATGTCAGCAATTATCTTCTGCGATGAAGAGCTGTATATAGGAGCTGGAGTCTGATGTCATCAGGGGTTCTGGTCATCAAATTTGGCGTCCGTCCGGGCCGAGTCGCCCCCGCAGTGTCCTCTCAGCAGGGTGGCACCTTACTCACAGCCCCAGAGGATCCTCTTCCAGCCAGGAACAAACAGCCGTTTACCCTGTGTAGCAGATGTCACTTCAGGAAGGCACGTGTGACAAGTCAGCACAGTCTCTCCACAAACAGGCGGCACCCCCAAGCGACAGCAGTCTGTTCTCCCTGTCTCCTCACATCCGACTCCCCTCTCACCCGGAACGTCCTGTCTGTACCTGACATCACTTCCTGTCTTTCTCCTGTAGCACTCTGGGAACTGTAGTCTAATTATCCGTTTTCATTTGTAATTCCTCAGTGGCTGTGTCTACAATCCCCACAAAGCTGTGCTCTCCGGCTCCACCTGCAGCTGCAATATCTTTTCTCTTAAAGGAGCTGAAATCAACAACAGGGCTACATTCTCCCCCTACTTAAAGTCTTTGGGTCCCTCCAAAGGGTAAACTGCGTTTGTAGGTTCTACAGACAGCATATACAATATAAAGGCACATATAAAGTTTATACTAAACTACTTGAATACCTTTACTGCGTGCAGATAGATGCAGTTTATGACAGCGTCTAGCAAGTGGGGTGGGTAGAGGGACACTCCACCAAGGTGTGCTGATGGCCTGAGTTGGACACAAGTCCTTTGATACTTCTGTGGTCAAGGTGGACACCTCGGGTGATCTTCGCACAGTAGTTACAGCTTCCTCTGTGCTATTCCCTGGTGAGTCATAAGTGAGTCTCTGAGGGGGTCGCACTGGTCGTTTGGACCTTGATTCTAAAAGCCATGATGGGCCCTCATCTGCGGAGTCCCCTTCTACTTGAAGTGTTGGCTGAGAGAATTCAGTTTCCTCTTCGACTGGCTGAACAAGAGCATCCTCTAGCACTGAGGTTTCTGGCAAGAGACTTTCCACTTGAGAAGGTACAGAATTATCTTCCATGGGCATATCCTCGTTTGTTTGAGGCACAAATTCAGGGGCATCCGGTCTCAAATTGCTCAAGTCCTGCTCAGGAGCCATAATAGTTGGATGGACATCCATAGGTTCAGATGGCCACATCCAACTCGGACACACATCTTCCTCATCGCTGTCGTCCTCACTTTCTCTTGTAGAAGGTGGCTGTTGTGACCGGGTAACAGATGCTTGACGGGAAGTGGATGGAATGGGTGAAGGAGACTCATCTCTATCTGGTACCCGCACAGCTTCATTCAGAGGTAGGAGATGATTCCGATGCCAATTCTTCAGTGGCCCGGTCTTTCCCTCTGGTCGAATCTGGTACACTGGCAGGCCAGGTAATTGTTTACAGACAATGTAGATCTGAGAACTCCATCTATCAGTTAGCTTGTGTCTTGCAGACGCACCCAAATTTCTCAACAAAACTCGATCATCTGGCTGTAGGTCCTGTACCCGAACCCTCAGGTCATAGTTTCGTTTGTTTCTTCGTTCTCTACCCTCAGAGGTCGAACGGGCCTTCTCAAATGCAGAAGCCAGGTTCTTCCTGAGTCTATCCACATAGCCCTGATGAGACGCAATAGACGTCTGGTCAAGGGAGAGGCCAAAAGCTAAATCTACTGGCAATCGGGCTTCTCTTCCAAACATGAGGCGGTACGGTGAGTATCCGGTAGCATCACTTTCTGTGCTATTGTAAGCATGCACAATGGTAGAGATATGCCGACTCCAGTGCTGTTTCTCCCTGGTCGACAGTGTTCCCAACATGTTGAGTAGAGTACGATTGAATCTCTCCGGTTGTGCATCACCCTGGGGGTGATAGGGGGAGGTCCTCGACTTCTGAATCCCCAATAGATCCAAGAGCTGCCTGATGAGCCGACTTTCAAAGTCTCTGCCTTGATCAGAATGGATCCTCTGAGGTAGACCATAATGAACGAAGAACTTTTCCACTAGGACTTTGGCTACAGTAGGAGCACGTTGATCTTTGGTTGGAAAAGCTTGAGCATAACGGGTAAAGTGATCTGTCACCACCAAGATGTTTCCCTGTCCACTAGTGTCAGGCTCTAGGCACAGGAAGTCAATGCACACCAGGTCCATGGGTCCTTGACTCTGTAGATGGCTCATTGGAGCATTCCTCGAAGGTAAAGTTTTCCTCTGGATACATCTTAGACAGGAATGGCAGTAACTTTCAACTTCAGATCTCATGCAGGGCCAATAGAATCTGTCTCGGACCAGTTTGAAAGTTCTTTCTGATCCTAAGTGACCATGGTCATCATGCAAAGCTCTCAGTACATTTTCTCTATGCTTCTCTGGGAGGAACAACTGCTGCTTTTCTTCCAAATCATCCGAGGGGCCCCTTCGGTAGACCACCCCGTCCAGCAGTTTCAGCCGTTCCCACTCTTTGTGGACCAGACGAGCCTCTTTTGGTGAATCAATTAGTAGGAGCCCTCTTTGACCCGCTTTCATTGCTCTTAGAGTTAACCCAATCAGAGGATCTTCAGCCTGATCTACTCTCAGGTCCTTCTTCGTGAAAGTAGGCAGGCCCTCACTCCTCAGCTGTGTAGGGTTACAATACATTTTAGGGACACCGGCAGCCATGACTCCTATGGCCTCTGCTCCAATCACTCCTTTGGTTCGGTATTCCACCCCTTGGCATAGGGCTTGAACTCCATCTGGAGTCAATTGAGTCCACTCTGTTTCTGGGACCCCTGTGCTATAGGGTCTTCTGGACAAGGCATCCGCGTCTTGGTTATTGACCCCAGGGCGATATTTGAGGCTGAAGCGGAATCCTGACAGGGCAGCCAACCACCTGTGCCCAGTGGCATCCAGTTTTGCCGTAGTGAGAATGTAAGTGAGTGGATTGTTGTCGGTTCTGACCACGAACTTGGCCCCGTACAGGTAGTCTTTTAGTTTGTCCACCACTGTCCACTTCAAGGCCAGGAACTCCAACTTGTGAGTGGGATAATTCTTCTCAGAAGGGGTGAGACCCCGACTCACATATGCCACCGGTCTCAGGAGGCCATCATATTCCTGGTATAGTACTCCTCCTAGCCCTTCTCTGCTAGCATCCACATGTAGTTCATAAGGTTTGGCAGGATCAGCGTAGGCAAGGACAGGAGCCTGTGTTAGACTTCCTTTCAATCGGAGGAAAGCCCTTTCACATTGGTCGGTCCATTCCTCCTGGATTGATTCACGAGGTTTCCTAGGCCCGTGGGCTGATGAACCCGGCTCAAAGGGCATTGATTCATCTTCTGCTCCTTCCATTCTTAGAAGTTTGTTCAGAGGCTGAGCTATCTTGGCAAACCCCTCTACGAACCTTCTATAGTATGAGCAGAATCCCAGGAAGGACCGGAGTTCAGTAATATTACGAGGTCTCGGCCATGAAGCCACAGCTTCCAACTTCTTAGGATCAGTTGATATGCCTTCTGCTGAAACAACATGTCCCAGGTACGTGACTGAAGGCAGACAGAATTGAAACTTCTCCAAGGAAAGTTTCAATCCTTCTTCATGCAGCCGCTTCAAGACCTTTTCCAACCGCTGCTCATGTTCTTCCAGTGTTCTTCCGAAGACTATTAGGTCATCCAGATACACTAGTACCTCAATCAGGTTCATGTCTCCCACCGTCTTTTCCATTAGTCGTTGGAAAGTTGCTGGGGCTCCTGCGAGGCCTTGGGGCATTCTATTAAACTCAAAGAATCCCAGTGGACAGATGAAAGCAGTCTTCTCTTTATCTTCAGGATGCATGGGTATCTGGTGATACCCACTTCGCAGGTCAAGTACACTAAACCACTTTGCTCCAGACAGACACTGTAAGGCATCTTCTATTCGAGGAGTAGTGTATTGGTCGGGAATGGTTCTTTGGTTGAGTGTGCGGTAGTCTATGCACAAACGGATGGAACCGTTTTTCTTGCGAACTACCACAATGGGTGAGGCATAAGGACTCCTGGATTCTTGGATTATCCTGGTCCTTTTCAATTCAGCCAGTTGTTCCCTTAGGTCATCTAGATCTCCCAATGGGACTCGCCGTGACCTTTCTCGAAAGGGCTTGTCATCTTGGAGGCGAATGTGGTGTCGAGTGCTCTTGGCACATCCCACATCAAACTCATCCTTGGAGAACAAATCCTGCCGCTTGAGGAGTTGAGATTGAATTCGCTTCTTCCACTCAGGCGAGATTGGAGCGTCTTTAGGATAGAACCGTTCAGCTGGGATCTCTCTGTCTACTCCCTCCACCAATTCAGTGGGTGAGAGGGGTGTGGCAGTGGCCACTTGTCCAATCGGCATCCGTGCATTCAAGGTCACTGGGTAGTCTGACACATTGCATACACTTACAGAGACTCTCCCACGGGCTCGCTGTAGGGCTCTGGTGGATATTATCTCCGGCACCAATTCCACTCCAGATCTCTTCTCATTTCTGGGATCAGTTTCCAGGACCACATAGGGGCCTGGTTGTGACCAATTCAACTTGACTGAGGCCCGGAAACTAGTCATTTCTCCTGGCTGTAAGACCTTCTCCGCTCTTTCTAATCTCCAAAGCCGTCCCACTTCTGCAGGGGCCCTCTGTTCTTGTATAATCCGCTGGTAGATTGGCCGCAACATTGGGTGCATCTCCTCAGAAGTAGAACTCTCTTCCGTCACTAACGGAGTTATAAGGCGTCTCACCAAGTCAGTATTTGTCCCCACTATTATAGAACTCCGATTAGCTCCTGGTGGGCGGGGACATACAATGGCCAAGGCGTCACAGACCCCTGGTTGCCCAACAGTTGCCGAACTGAACTCCAGCTTCACTTGTAGACACCCATCATATGGAAGCTTCTGAGTCCCAATACCCCAGATTTCGAGATCCTCTAACTCCATCAGGGGTAGATGCTTCAAATGCTTCTGGTAGAAGTCCCGGTAAATCAGTGTTACTTGAGCACCTGAATCGAGGAGAGCCTTCGTGTAAACCCCTTCTTCTTGAACTGGGATAATGGGTGAAGGACCTATCAACTTGTCAGGGAACTTCTTCGGAGTAGTAGAAGGCATAGACCCAGTCGACTGCACTACAGCCTTCTTCCTAGCTCGTGGTGGTTGTTTTCTTCCCCCTAACTGGGGTTTAGGTTGTGGGTGTGCATTGCTTCCCTGTGACACAGGACCAGACACCAAGGGAGGGGATCTTTTTGTCGTAGCAGGGGGGGCTCTGGGTAAAGACTTGGGCCTCTTATTGGTATCCTGGGAATCAGAGCAGTCTTCAGTAGTTGGGCACCCAGTTTGCTCCCTCACTGGGGCCCTCTGTAGTTTCCCGCCGGTAGATAACTTCCTCTTGAATTCGATGGGCTCGGACAGATACTTCGGTAATGACCCACTCCTCCACAGTTATAGCAGCTGTTTGACGGTTTCTTGATAGGCACCACCTGAGTGGTAGAATCAGGAACTGGTTCTGACGTGACTTTTTCAAGGGGCGACTTGACACCTGCAGACAATAGGGTTAGCATTTGCGTCAGCTGGGAAACTTGCGCCTTTAATTTCTCTATTTCTGAATTCCCATTCGACACATTGAGCGTTCGAACCTTTAGCAGGAAATGAAAATCCTGAGCCCTTCTTTTTCTCCTCTAGGATAGCCTCTTCCTCCCTTACCATCTTAATGAGATCAGAGTATCGCAAAGAGGTACCTCCTTGTAAAGTTTTCAACTGGATCCAGATAGGGTCAGAACTCAGAGCGCCTCTCAGGATCTGTTTCATTCTTACTTGATCCATATCCCTGGGCTCTATTCCTTTCTTTAGTACAAATTGGTATAGCATTTTGTTTAGTCGTCGAATATACTCGGAAAGCTGCTCATTTTCCCGTTGAAACATGTGTTCAAAGAGGAAGATTAAATCTGTACCTTTCTCTGTGCGCCCAAACTCATCTTGCAACATGCGAAGATAGTCATATGCTGTACAAGACTCCTGACTGAATTTCAAATTTCGGATGGCTTCTGTTGCAACGCCTTTCAGACTTTCAGTAATGCGCTGTTTCTTTTGAGCCTCTGGAACATCCCATTCTTCCAGTGCTTGCATAGCCTGTTCCATCCAGGTTTCATACTCTTCTTCTCCAGGAGGTACAGGCTGCACTCCAGAAAAGATTCTCAACTTCCTGTAGCCATAGTTCACAGAGGGCGAGGAAATTTTTATAACGCTCTCTACCAGTTTTCCTATGTCCATGAAGAAGGAAGCTGGGGGGTAGTTAGTGGTTGGCACAGAAGTGGTAGTTACTTCCACTGTGTCTGACATGGTCTGGCTTGGTCCCTCCAAACAACTTGCTGAGGTGACTAGAGGGAGTAACCGTGCTTTAACTTCTCCGGTTAGCTGGATGCTATCACCCTGGAAGCAGGTTGGGACTCCTTTCTTCCATTCTAGTAGGGCATAGGTATGGGAGATTTCTTGATCTATTTTTGTGTCTATTACAAACACTTTCTGGTCAGGTGCTAGTGTAGTTACTATTTGACGGATCTGTTCCTCTGTCCATTTGTCAGCAGGAATGTCCATTACTACACTCAGCCCTAATTGGCCATTTTGTTCCTTGCACCACTCTGCTGCTGTGTTTGGATCCATTGCTGGCTCGTTTGTGTGGTTATCACTTTGCGAGAGGTATCAGAAAAGATCCCGGACGAGCCCCCACGTGTAGCGCTTACCCCCGAAGGAGCCGCTGGATGATCGGGTCTTCTGTTTTACCTCTGTGACACACCACAAATAATGAATCCACAGCACACCAGCACACCTTGTGAGAGTTTAAATAACTATTTACTATATATATATAATAATCTGAATAGCAATATACAACATCAACATTTATCTCTACACAGCATAACACAGAGACTGCATATGAGACACCAGCATAACAGTGATGAACGATAAATGCGGTTATTCTAACTGTGAACTTATATATATATATACTTAGTCCCAATGTACCCGGGTACCTAACCCACTGGCCAGTGGTAGTTTCTTCAGCTAGCCAACGTTGGGGCCCAATATGAACGGTAAAAATCTGTGTGTATGGTTAATGACAACGGGCCGGAGGCCTCTCACCCATCCACGGAGGGAGATGTCCGTCTGTAGCCGGCAGGGATGTCAGCAATTATCTTCTGCGATGAAGAGCTGTATATAGGAGCTGGAGTCTGATGTCATCAGGGGTTCTGGTCATCAAATTTGGCGTCCGTCCGGGCCGAGTTGCCCCCGCAGTGTCCTCTCAGCAGGGTGGCACCTTACTCACAGCCCCAGAGGATCCTCTTCCAGCCAGGAACAAACAGCCGTTTACCCTGTGTAGCAGATGTCACTTCAGGAAGGCACGTGTGACAAGTCAGCACAGTCTCTCCACAAACAGGCGGCACCCCCAAGCGACAGCAGTCTGTTCTCCCTGTCTCCTCACATCCGACTCCCCTTCACCCGGAACGTCCTGTCTGTACCTGACATCACTTCCTGTCTTTCTCCTGTAGCACTCTGGGAACTGTAGTCTAATTATCCGTTTTCATTTGTAATTCCTCAGTGGCTGTGTCTACAATCCCCACAAAGCTGTGCTCTCCGGCTCCACCTGCAGCTGCAATATCTTTTCTCTTAAAGGAGCTGAAATCAACAACAGGGCTACACTAGCATATTCCTTTAAAAATAAAGATTTTAAAGTGTGAAAAGGGGGAAAAAATAGGCTAAAAATGTGTGGAAATGCACAAGTGGAAGCACACATTGAACATGAGGATTGTGGTGTGAACTAGACCCTACAACAAATGATACTAAGCCACTTTGCAGATTCAGCCTCTTACTTTGGCTTTTCTCTCCCTGTGCTTTGAATGCCGTCATAACTGGACAAGGCCAGGGATCCCATTGCTGTGGTTACTTTTAGTCAGTCTGTATCTGCAGTATAAGGCCCCATGAACACTGAACGTAACGTAATGCTGCCTGGCGGGATTTTTTTTCTGCCTTTAAACACCCTGCATGTTAACCTGCATCTGTCCATGCACACATAGGCATTCAACCACTAAAGCCCTGGAATGTTTTACCCCCTTAATAAACAGGCCATTTTTTTTTGTGATAAGGCACTGCGTTACTTTAACTGTCAATTGCACGGTCGTGCAATGCTGTACCCAAATAAAATTTGACGTCCTTTTTTCCCCACAAATACAGCTTTCTTTTGGTGGTAATATAGATAAATGGTTGATGAGCGCTATCTCAAACACATATGATGTGGATAGTAAATATATGTGGGTCCCTTTAAATAAATTCACAGTAGGTATGTGAGTGAATGGCTATTACTGTGATAGTAATAAATTACCGGTAACAACAATCATATAATGTGAGTGCAAACAAAACAACTGACCAGTGTCAGTGAAGAAAAGGAAAAATAATGTAAATAACATCTGCTTATGTATGAACAGGACACATAAAATAGAGCTGGTGGCTAAAATTAAAGTCCATACAAAGATTACTGTAGATCCATATAAAAGGTTAGATTTCAAGCGTCGATCTTCTTATCAACTGGGCTCACAGAGCGCCTACCTGTATGTTGAAAAGATCCAGCTTTGAATAGCTAAATGGCAGCTTCTCCAGCAGATGGCTTCTGAGTGGTGATTTCTTGGCACAGACTGTAGGCTTCAATAAAATGGAGGCTCCACACCGAGCGACATACAAAATCAACCCAAAACAGAGAAGGAGACCATGGTGAAGTATGTCAAAATAAAACGATTTAATAAAAAGTACTGTATGCGCTTACATGCGTGAATTAAAAGCAGGCGATGGTTAAAGCATCCAGACGGACAGGCGAACATCACTTCCAATCACGTTTGAAGATCCTGACGCATGTCGTCATGTCACATGACTTCGTCATCCTCAAAGTGCAGGATGTCATATGGCGTCCACCCGGGATAACAGATGCCCTTTTTAGACATCATATGACAGCATGCAGGTGTGAAGTGATTAAAAGGCAAAAGATTTATTTGTTCCGAAGAGAAACCAGAGTATAACCCGGCAGAACACAGATGCTGTTCAACTCATGGTGATTCCAAGACAGCCTAATTTGCATGTCTGCGCAGGTACATGGGGCGGGAATCAGCAGGCACCCGTAACAATCGGCTTCATCAGAACAATATAAGATGCACGGCCATGAAATTGGGAGCAAATATATGCGTAGGTGGATCAAGACCATCAAATCATTTTCTAGACCAAGTTGACCACAACCACCACCACCAACAACAACGCCGTCTGCATGTCTTTCCAAATTAAAGCAACTCAGGCTATTCTTCACTAAGGAAGCCTGGCATCAGCCAGGTAACAAAAATGTCACCAAAACTCATGATAATTACTCTACTTTTTTTTTTTTGAAAAGCCTATGGCGTGTGAACACACCCAAAAAACTCCACCCGGTGCAGAAAAAATGTGCACACACATAAAGAGTGTTCACAAAAATGTGCAGACGGGTGCAACGTCAAATGGTCCTCCTGTGCAGAAGGGACCCAAACCCTGATCCCCCAGGGCGTTAGGCTCCAGACGGGGACTGAGGTCCGAGCAACCGAAGCCGACACGGACCCAACTTCCTTGGAGGGACTGCCGAAACAGAACCCTCCAAGTACTAGGTGGGACTCCCCCGAAGAGAGACCCTATGAGAGCAGGCGAACTAAGCCAAAAGACCATGTCCACCCAGGGCTGGCCCGAGGACCGGCACCCTACTAATCACACAGTGAACAAAACGTGAACAAACAAAAAAAGACAAAAACGTGACAAACATAGGCAATAAATTAAATAAAGTGGGGGAAAGGGATACTGGAGAGGAGAGTGAAAGAAGTGGTCATTGTGTTCAACAACGACCAGGTCCTCCGGCCAGGAATAAAAGATTCCTCCGGTCCTAACCAAAAGGCCCGGCCAAAGCGTGTAGCTGGTGCAGTGATCGTGGTGTCTTTAACCACTTAGCAACCACCTGCTGAAAAATAACGGCGGCAAGGTGGTTGCTTATCTCTGGGATCACGTTATATAACGTGATCCCAGAATCGCGCTCCCGCGCGCCCCCTGGGGCGCGCACACGGGAATGTCCGTAACTGGACCCGGCGGGTCACGGATCACGGTAAATCGCCGCTGATGGCGGCAGTTTACCACGTGATCGCTCCGTCCAATGACGGAGCAATCACATATAAACAAACTGCGTCATTTGATGACGCCGGTTCCTCCCTCCTCTCTCTGTACCATCGGTACAGTGTGAGAGGAGAGCGCGGATGGCAGCAGCTGTGTCGGATGGATCTCTGACTATTGCAGTCACAGATCCATCCATCCCTGCTCAGCCATCCCTGCATTAACCCCTTCCTTCCCTGCGCAATACTCTGCAATACCCCTTCCTTCCCTGCGCAATGCTCTGCAATACCCCCCCTGAGCAATACTCTGCAATACCCCCCCTGAGCAATACTCTGCAATACCCCCCCTGAGCAATACACTGCAATACCCCCCTGAGCAATACTCTGCAGTACCCCCCCTGAGCAATACTCTGCAGTACCCCCCTGAGCAATACTCTGCAGTACCCCCGCGCGCAATACTCTGCAGTACCCCCGCGCACAATACTCTGCAGTACCCCCGCGTTAGAAAAAGTGCTGTGCAAATACCATGCGCGATAAAAAGTTGCAACGACTGCCATTGTATTCTCTAGGGTCTTTGCTAAAAAAGCATATATAATGTTTTGGGGTTCTATGTAATTTTCTAGCAAATAAATTATGATTTTTACATGTAGGAGAGAAATGTCAGAATTGGCCTGGGTGCTCCAGAACGCCTGATGGTGCTCCCTGCATGTTGGGCCTCTGTATGTGGCCACGCTGTGTAAAAGTCTCACACATGTGGTATCGCCATACTCGGGAGGAATAGCAGAATGTGTTTTGGGGTGTAATTTGTGGTATGCATATGCTGTGTGTGAGAAATAACCTGCTACTATGAAAATTTTGTGGAAAAAAAATAAAAATGAAAAAAATCTTGATTTTGCAAAGAATTGTGGGAAAAAATTACAACTTCAAAAAACTCACAATGCCTCTTTCTAAATACCTTGGAATGTCTTCTTTCCAAAAAGGGGTCATTTGGGGGAATTTGTACTTTTCTGGCATGTTAGGGTCTCAAGAAATGAGAGAGGCTGTCAGTACATCAGATGTGATCAAATTGATACATTTTCAGTAATTGCTACCATAGCTTGTAGACCTTATAACTTTCACCCAGACTAAATAATATCCAATTTTTTTTGTTTTGTTACCAAAGATATGTAGCAGTATACATTTTAGGCCAAATTTATGAAGAAAAATTACTTTTTTGCTAAATTTTATAATAGAAATGGAGAAAAAATTTTTTTTTCCAAAATTTCCGTTCTTTTTTCATTTATAGCGAAAAAAATAAAAACCGCAGAGGTGATCAAATACCATGAAAAGAAAGCTCTATTTGTGGGAAAAAAAGGACAACAATTAAATTTGGCTACAGGGTTGTATGACTGAGTTATTGTCATTCAAACTGTGAGAGCACCGAAAGCTGAAAATTGGTCTGGTTATTAAGGGGGTTTAAGTGCCTAGTGGTCAAGGGGTTAAATCAAAGTGACCCTCACTCACAGTGATTCTCAGACACCCCTGGACTGCCACTCCAGGGGGACATGCACCATAGGCTTTTCCATTCAGAATCCAACCCCCCGACCGGCCGGTGCAGCCCTCCACCCCTGCCAGATAGAGAGCCCTTCAAGGTATTCTTGGGGAGAGCTGCCCGCCACCAATACTAACCTTTCCAGACTCCCTGTCAACCCGGCAGGATTTGCATGGCCCTACCCCGTCCTACCACAGGGCAGTTCCTGCTCCTCCCACCAGATCTCTGACAGGGACAGCACTTACACCAGCCAGCCAGAAGACCAGACCAGGCGCAGCCACCCATCCTCACCAGAAGCACCCTTCTAGATGGCTCAGACGCAACCATTGGCCGGCCCCCAGTATCTGTCGGGCAGCACGGCGTAGTCCCTGCTGAAACCACCCTTCCAGGTGCAATGACATTATTGGATTGCATCCACCCTCCACATATAGGAGATGCTCCAGCGCTCCTCTAACAACTGATAACAACAGATACCACACCTGATCTTAGCCAAAAGGCCGAGCAGTGGCTGGGAAGACACCACGACCAGCCAGAGGGCAATAGCCGAGCATCGCCCTGGGAGAACCACCTTCATGACATCTCTTCTGCAAGGTAAGTAGATTCATGGCCATTCCTCTCCACAGAATCCTTTATTAAAAGGCAAAAGATTTATTCGCTTTAAAGAGAAACCAGAGTATAACCCGGCAGAACACAAATGATGTTGGACTCATGGTGACTCCAAGACAGCCTAATTTGCATGTCTGCGCAGGTACATGGGGGCGGGAATCAGCAGGCACGCGTAACAACGGCTTCGTTAGAACAATTTAACCATTTTAGCCCCGAGCCTGTTTTTCAGACTCGGTGTTTATGAGACTAAAACATTTTTTTTTCTATAAAATTACTTAAAACCCTCAAACATTATATATATTTTTTCTAATACCCTAGAGAATAAAATGGCAGTCATTGCAATACTTTTTGTCACACCGTATTTGCGCAGCGGTCTTACAAGCGCACTTTTTTTGGAAAAAATTTGTAAATTAAAAAATAAGACAACAATACATTTGGCCCAATTTTTTTACATATTGTGAAAGATAATGTTACGCCGAGTAAAATGATACCCAACATGTCACGCTTAAAAATTGCGCCCGCTCGTGGCATGGCGTCAAATTTTTACCCTTAAAAATCTCGATAGGCGACGTTTAAAAAATTCTACATGTTGCATTTTTTGAAATACAGAGGAGGTCTAGGGCTAGAATTATTGTTCTCGCTCTAACGATCACGATGATACCTCACTTGTGTGGTTTGAACACCGTTTTCATATGTGGGCGCTACTCGCGTATGCGTTTGCTTCTGCGTGCGAGCTCTTCGGGACGGGGCGATTTAAAAAAAAATTGTTTTCGTATTTATTTTTATTTATTTTACCAATTTTTAACACTAAAATAAAAAAATTATCACTTTTATTCCTATTACAAGGAATGTAAACATCCCTTGTAATAGAAAAAAGCATGACAGGTCCTCTTAAATATGAGATCTGGGGTCAAAAATACCTCAGATCTCATATTTAGGCTTAAATGCAAAAAAAAAAAAAAAGTAAAATGTCATTTTTTAAATAACATTAAAAAAAAAAGTCTCTTTAAGACGCTGGGCGGGACTGACGTTTTGACGTCACTTCCGCCCAGCAGAGCTACGGGGATGGATGAGGGAGCAGACCCGATCGCCTCCACCGCTACCGATGGCTCCGGTAAGCGGCGGAGGGCGCGGGAACGCAGCGGGAGGGGGGGGTCCTCGCCCACCACCGATAACGGCGATCTCGCGGCGAATTCGCAGCGGAGACTGCCATTATCGTTTGACCGACCGCCCACAGAAGAGATGGATATCTCGGTTGTGGCAGCAGCTGCTGCTGTTACTGAGATATCCATCTTTAAAGTCATGACGTAAAACGGCGGTGGGCGGTCGGGAAGTAGTTAAGGCGCATGGCCATGGAATTGGGGGAAAATATATGCGTAGGTGGATCAAGACCATGAAATCGTTTTCTAGGCCAAGTTGACCACCACCAACAACATCTGTGTGTATTTCCTTTTTTTTTTTACAAATCTCTTTATTAAAAAAAAATTAATTTCCATACAAAAAAAAGGAAACAGTAAACATACATATATATCCCATATTCCTACCATTCTAACATTCCTTCCATATATTCATCCATTTAACACATTCCTCTTACATTCCTTCCCTTCCTTTCTTGGTGCGTGTCCTATTTATCCTGAAGCTGTCATAGGATTTTCTATCCAGCTTGCCCAAACGCTCTTAAATTTCTCCCTCTGTCCTCTATTACTGTATGTCTCACTGTATAGTGGTAAACAGTTGTTGTCTAGATTTTTCCAATGTGCCACCGAGGGGGCCTCTTCCTTTTTCCAATTTTCCAATTTTCTTTCTAGCATAACATATTAATAGGGATGAGCCAAACATACCCGCGTTCGGTTCGCACCAGAACCGTCGAACAGACCGACCGTTCGCGCAAACATTTAGAACCCAATTGAAGTCTATGGGACTCGAACTTTCGAATTAAAAAATGCTCCTTTTAAAGACCAATTTTCAAGTTATTGTTGGAAAACGTCTTTGAGAACCCGGGTCTTGCCCCAGGGAACATGTATCAATGGAAAAAAGTTTAAAAAACGGTAGTTTTTTCAGGAGCAGGACTCCTGAAAAAGTGACTGTTTTTAAAACTTTTTTTTCATTGATACATGTTCCCTCGGGCAAGACCCGGGTTCTCAAAGACGTTTTCACAGGCAAGCTATAGACACCCAGCAGGTACAATATTTAAAGGAATTTTTTTAATTTTTTTATTTAAGCATTGTCATGGACCGTAAAAACATACTTCATGTATTACATAAGATGAGACATTATGGATATGATATATTGCAGGATGCCTTTGGACATTATGAGGTGTCTGTCTAGATAGGGGATTGAACTGAATCAGACTATTGAGGACTATTGAAAGGCTAAGTGGCTTGTGAAAGACATTCAGTGTCCAGTGTGTAGAGGTGTTAAGTCAGTCGGCTCTATTGTGTGATAACACTGTTTTGAGCCTTTTGATTATCAGGAGTATTGGATTAGCATTTCATTATCTAAAAAAGTGTGATCTCTCAGATGTAGTAATGACCTCCTCTCTATGCGGAGACAAGCTGGCTAGATAATGTATTCTGTTAACTTCACTGATGTCATTGTCTACAGGAATGTCATTCTCTCTGAGGTAGTAAAGTCATGCTAAATACATCGGTGCCAAAATGCCTCTGTATGGAAACCCCAGTGTGTGAAAAGGGGGTGGAGATTTCATTGTTCTTTGATTGATGGAAGCTGTAACCTGTATATAACCAGCTGAGTGCTTCAATAAAGTTGAGTTCTGGTTGAACATTCATACAACTCGTTTGGTGTGTGTTCTTCATGGATCCAATCGGCACATAGCTGTAGGTTGGATCCTGGAATCTTGGATGACTGGACCATCAGATGTTGCAAGCTGCAATCTGATCCGATAGAAGCAGAGGAGTGTCAGGAGAGCAGGACCTGGGCGAGAAAAGGGTCTCGTCACAAGCATCATTAAAATCACTGCTCCAGGAGCATTGATTTTAATAATGTTTAAATAAAAAAATAAAATGAAAAATTCCTTTAAATATTGTACCTGCAGTGCTGGATGTCTATAGTTTGCCTGTGAAAACATCTTTAAGAACCCGGGTCTTGCCCGAGGGAACATGTAGGACTCCTGAAAAAACGACCGTTTTTAAAACTTTTTTTCCATTGATACATGTTCCCTCGGGCAAGACCCAGGTTCTCAAAGACGTTTTCACAGGCAAACTATAAACACCCAGCAGGTACAATATTTAAAGGAATCTTTCTTTTTTTTTTTTTATTTAAACATTATCAAAATCACTGTTCCAGGAGCAGTGATTTTAATGATGCTTAAATTAAAAAAATAAAAATAAAATTCATTTAAATATTGTACCTGCTGGGTGTCTATACGTGTGACAACATCTTTAAATAACACAATCACCTGCCTGCCAGTAAATTAGGAAGAACGGATCTATCTAAGCTATACAGTGTATAAATATATGTACAACTCCTAGGGATGTATATATATTCTCTACACACTGTAAATTAAGCTAAACTGACTAGCCTGCCTGCCTGCTCTATCTAGCTATATAAAAAGACAATCTCTCTGTCTCTCTGACTGCTCTCATTAACAAGCCGGAACACACTACACGAGGCCACCCAGCAGGCGGCCTTATATAGTGTGGGGCGTGTGCTAAAGCCCTGAGCCATAATTGGCCAAAGCCACCCAGGCTTTGGCCAATTATGGCTCTTCGTTTTTTGCGCGCTGTGATTGGCCAAGCATGCGGGACATACAGCATGCTTGGCCAATCATCAGCGCGCAATACCGCAGTGAATTATGGGCCGTTTTGCGTCACTTGAATTTGGTGCGAACGACCGCTTTTGTTCGAATTTCGTCGAACGTACGAACAGACATACGTTCGTATCGAACGCAAAGCTCATCCCTACACATTAATAGTGCCACCTGTATTCTCCTTCCCATCGGGACAATCTTCTCCCTTACCAATCCCAATAGACATATCTCTGCCTCCTGTTCCATAGTGTTGCTCACGAATATTCGTATTGCGAATATTCGGCTCGAATATGGCATATTCGAGTATTCGCGATATATTCCGAATTTCGCGGTGAATATTCGCTATTTCGAATATTCGTATTTTTTCAATTTTTTTTTAGAACAGATCACATCCTAGAGATCCCCATCGACGTCTAAAAGCATTGCTGGTATGATTCGAGACCTTGGGCCGAGTAGCTGCAGCGGTCATTTTATATTGCCGAAAAATCGCAATGCGATTATTCGGCAATAGCGATATCACACGATTATTTTCGAGAAATTCGCAATATCGTTTTTAGCTAAAATAATACATATATTCGATTTCAGAGTGTTACTGTCGAAATTCCGCAATCAATTTCTCATTCGCATTTTTGCGAAATTACGATAAAATATCAAGAATATTCTGAGCCAATCAGAGTGCTCCTTCCGCATTTGCCGAATATTCGCAATTATTTTGTATTGTAATATATCAAGAATATTCTGAGCCAATCAGAGTGCTCCTTCCGCATTTGCCGAATATTCGCAATTATTTTGTATTGTAATATATCAAGAATATTCTGAGCCAATCAGAGTGCTCCTTCCGCATTTGCCGAATATTCGCAATAATTTTGTATTGTAATATATCACGAATATTCTGAGCCAATCAGAGTGCTCCTTCCGCATTTGCCGAATATTCGCAATTATTTTGTATTGTAATATATCAAGAATATTCTGAGCCAATCAGAATGCTCCTTCCCCATTTGCCGAATATTCGCAATTATTTTGTATTGTAATAAATCACGAATATTCTGAGCCAATCAGAGTGCTCCATTCCGCATTTCTCGAAATTTCGCAATTATTTGGTATTATAAAATATCACTAATATTCTGAGCCAATCAGAGTGCTCCATTCCGCATTTCTCGAAATTTCGCAATTATTTGGTATTATAAAATATCACGAATATTCTGAGCCAATCAGAGTGCTCCATTCCGCATTTCTCGAAATTTCGCAATTATTTGGTATTATAAAATATCACGAATATTCTGAGCCAATCAGAGTGCTCCATTCCGCATTTCTCGAAATTTCGCAATTATTTGGTATTATAAAATATCACGAATATTCTGAGCCAATCAGAGTGCTCCATTCCGCATTTCTCGAAATTTCGCATTCGCATTCGCATTCGCAATAGCGAAAATTCGCAATCATTTCATTTCGAAAAAATATCACGAATATTCGTATTTAGCGAATATATCTCGAATATTCGACTATATATTCGAGATATATCGCAAAATCGAATATGGCATATTCTGCTCAACACTACTGTTCCAGAACTATTGATGTTACTATAGCAATTATTCTTAGAACATCCCTCCAGAATACCACAATCTTTGGACATCGCCAAAATATATGCAAAAAGTTTCCTGAAATGTCTGCACATCTCCAACAATTCGGAGGGTTAGACTGTGAGATCTTATTTAATTTATATGGTGTATAGTGACTCCTATATATTATCTTGTATTGTATTAGTTTATCTCGAAGTGATACCAGTGTCTGTAGTGGGAACCCCCACACTTCTTCCTAGTTTTCCCCCTCCAAGTTTGGGACATCTCTTCCCCACTGTTCACTTAATTTATTTGTATCGAATGGTGTATTTTTAACTAAGTGCTTATACGGTATAGGATTGAGATTGTCCCTTTTCTACTTTTCACCATTTTTTCGAGACCTACTTCTATTATTTGCGGGGTTCCCCCTGAAAACTGGGCCGCTAATGCATGGGTAAGTTGCCTATATCTAAAGATGTAACTCTGTGGATATTCCATGACTCTCTCATCTCCTCAAATGTGGAGAACCTTTCTCCCTGTATTATTTGCGATATCTTTTTTACCCCATATTTAGTCCATGCCCCTGGATCCTGTATGGAATGCAGGTGCAGCAGTTCAGGGTTCCTCCATAATGGGGTGTTTGGGGATAGAATAGTTTCTGACCATCCCTCTTTTACCATAGCAGCTTTCCATATTTTAATTGTTGTTTTCATTAGAGGAGTCAACTCTCGCCTAGATTTTAGCCCTCTATACAATAGACCCTGCAGTGCCTCTACTGATTGAACCACTGCTGCTTCTAACATAGTTGCGGAATCGAACCCATCCGGGTTCAACCATCTCGCAACCATCACCAACTGCGTTGCTATATAATATTTGTGAAAATCTGGGAAGTCCAACCCCCCCCCCCCCCCCGTTCTGCCGGTCTCATAGGTGTATTTAGTTTAATTCTTACTGTTTTATTTGCCCATATAAATGATGAGAGCATTCCATGCAGCTGTACAAAAAATCTCTTGGGTAACCACTGTGGAGAGTTCCTGAATAGATACAGAAACCTGGGAAGAACCTTCATCTTTATCAGATTTATACGTCTCAATAGGGACAGTGGTAACGATACCCATATCTTCAGCTTCCTCCCAAGTTCCTGCATCACAGGATACAAGTTTAGTGTCCGAAAATCTTCAACTTGCCAAGATATTACTATTCCGAGGTATTTAACCACTTAAGACCCGGACCAAAATGCAGGTAAAGGACCTTGCCCCTTTTTGCGATTCGGCACTGCGTTGTTTTAACTGACAATTGCGCGGTCGTGCGACGTGGCTCCCAAACAAAATTGGCGTCCTTTTTTTCCCCACAAATAGAGCTTTCTATTGGTGGTATTTGATCACCTCTGCGGTTTTTATTTTTTGCGCTATAAACAAAAATAGAGCGACAATTTAAAAAAAATTCAATATTTTTTATTTTTTGCTATAATAAATATCCCCCAAAAATATATAAAAAGCATTTTTTTCCTCAGTTTAGGCCGATACGTATTCTTCTACATATTTTTGGTAAAAAAAATCGCAATAAGCGTTTATCGGTTGGTTTTCGCAAAATTTATAGCGTTTACAAAATAAGGGATAGTTTTATTGCATTTTTATTAATTTTTCTTTTTTACTACTAATAGCGGCGATCAGCGATTTTTTTTCGTGACTGCGACATTATGGCGGACACTTCGGACAATTTTGACACATTTTTGGGACAATTGTCATTTTCACAGCAAAAAATGCATTTAAATTGCATTGTTTCCTGTGGAAATGACAGTTGCAGTTTGGGAGTTAACCACAGGGGGCGCTGTGAATTTGAGTGTTCCCTGTGTGTGTGTTTACAACTGTAGGGGGGTGGCTGTAAGTGTGACATCATCGATCGCGTCCCCCTATTACAGGAAAGACGCGATCGATGCTGCGGCCACAGTGAAGCACGGGTAAGCCGTGTTTACACACGGCTCTCCCCGTTCTTCAGCTCCAGGGATGGATCGCCGCACTGCAGCGGCGATCGGGTCCGCGAATCCCGCGGTCCCATTCCTGGAGCTTCGGACCGGGTCACGGGTGCGCGCCGCGGGCGCGCGCCCGTGAACCACGGCTGGGTACTAAAATCAACGTATATATACATTGATGTGCCCAGCCGTGCCATTCTGCCGACGTATATGTGCAGTAGGCAGTACTTAAGTGGTTTAACCACTTAAGACCCGGACACTTACGCTGCTAAATGACCCAAGGTGTTTTTACAATTCGGCGCTGCATCGCTTTAACAGACAATTGCGCGGTCGTGCGACGTGGCTCCCAAACAAAATTTGCGTCCTTTTCTTCCCACAAATAGAGCTTTCTTTCGGTGGTATTTGATCGCCTCTGCGATTTTTATTTTTTGCGCTATAAACTAAAATAGAGCGACAATTTTGAAAAAAATCACTATTTTTTTACTATTTGTTATAAAAAAAATCAAATAAACTAAATTTTAGTAAAACATTTAGGCCAAAATTTATTTAGCCACATGTCTTTAGTAAAAAAAAAAAATCGTAATAAAAAAAATAGCTACCTAGCGGGAACAGCGACACTAATACAGCGATCAGAAAAATGATCGCTTAGTGACGCTGGCAATAGGGAGTGAAAGGGTTAACTAGGGCGGTGATCAGGGGGTTAAAACTTTATTAGGGGGGGTGGGGGGGCTATCCTGAACCTAACAGTAACTGTTTTTACACTGCCCGTCACACTGACACTAAATGCAGTGATTAGATCACTGCATTCAGTGACACTGTGACAGGGGGGTGGGGGGGGCGATCACAAGGGGTTAATATGCCTATGTGAGTGTGTGTCAGTGTTGTGTTGGTGCACACTTACTGTGGATGTCTTCTCTCATCAGCAGCGCTGGGAAACAGCGCTGCGATGAGAGATTACATCATTTCCTCCTTCCTGTGTAAACACAGGAGGAGGAAGTGACAGGCTGGGAGCGCGCTCCCATTGGCTGGGAGCGATCGCGGGGGGGGCGGAAAACACGGACATCCGCCCGCTCGTCGGCGATCGCTCCCAGAGCCAGGGGGACCGCCGCACGCCGCGGAGGGGGTCCCGATGGGACCCCCGAACCGCACTAAGGCGAGGACGTAAATTTACGCCCTTGTGCCTGTACGAGCCATGTTGTGGACGTACATAGGCGTGCGGGGGTCCTTAACTGGTTAATTCGGCTCACCAATTTCAATGGCATTGTTGGGGCTGCGGTATCCTGAGCATAGACTTTCCTCAATTCACTTTGAGCCCAGTAAAGGGCGAAAAAGTATTTAGTAGTTCTAATGCTACCTCCAGAGATGGACCCGCATCTCTCAAAAATAGTAGCATATCGTCTGCATACAGGGCTACCATCTCCTCCAGCCCCCCTACTCAAAGTCCTTGGATATTTGGAGAGGTTCTGAGGGCTTCTGCTACTGGTTCTATTGCTATTGCAAAGAGTGTCGGAGAGAGGGGGCAGCCCTGCCTCTTACCTCTATACAACCTAAAAAATCATGACAGTTTTCCTCCCCATTTTACAGCTGACATAGGTCTCTTATATATTGTTTGTATCCACTTAATGAACACCAATGGAAAACCCATCCTCCTAAGTATCTCCCATAAGAAGGGCCATTTAATTGTATCGAAGGCCTTCTCTATATCTAGAGAGGCCACTGTCCTGGATCCTTCCTGTAGATGGTGAGTGTGTATATTAGTATATAGCTGTCAGGAAGCATGAATCAGATGTACACAGATATAAATGAAAGAAGAAGGTCTTTATTAAAAACCAAACAGCAAGGTTAAAGTCCAAATAGATGATCAACAGCCAGAAGGGTCCTCCGCCGAAGCCAGGGTCGATAGCCAGGGATGGAAGTCAGCCAAGCTGGAGTCAGTAGCCAAAGGGTGGTGAGACGAAGCCGGGGATCAGGAACCAGAAGAAACGTCCGTAGGAGCCGGGTCGGTAACCAGAACAGCAGCACGATCACAGGAGGGTATAAGACAAGGACCAAGCAAGGGAATGCTGCAGCAGCCGTAGTATATATGTGCTGAGCATCCAGCTCCTCCCAGTGGGAAGGAGGAGCCACAGGATGTGGGAAGTTACAAGAAGTCCAGGAAGCAAGATGGCCGCCAGCACATGTCAGTGATAAGAAGGCTGCAATGAGGTAAGGGCGTCTATCGCCACCTACAGCCCATTTTTGAGAAGGCATTCTTCCTCAACAACAATACTCAACCCATAGGCCATTTGTAAGGCAACATCAAAAACAAAAGGTAATGACTACAATAACTTCTGCTAATTTAAGCGGAAATCTTCTCTCTGCTTTTTTGTTACATTTTATTTCGTTTTTTCTGCTATAACAATTAAGTCCTTTACCAAAACTTTGCGCCTTATCAAAACTCTATCTTTTAGAAGACCACCAACAAGTAATCCTAGCGCACTCCAGAAAATGCACCCTGAAGCCTTGATGGTGTGATTTAATAGCGTTTATTTAACAACCTGACTTTTTAAGGTAGTTTTTCTTTAATCTTTTACCTATATCTAGAGAAGCAGTTATGGCTCAATGTCAACTATTTTATGGCTTATCATCATATATTTTTATTATTCATCAGAATTTTTCCTTTTTGCCTCTACTGGTTGTTGCCGTGACGCACGGTGAGGGATTTAGGCTGCATCATCAGCTCCTGCCCCGACAGTATTGGGTGCGGTCTGATAGTCGGGCTCTAATTGTGGGACACAGTATGCCAGCGTTCTTTTCATTTTCCAAAACAAATAAATAAAAAACACAGAGGTTTTCGCATATACATGCATGCATTTTTTAAATCATTGTTTTGCCTATTATTTAGGCCAATATGTAAATAAAATATTATTCTTGTTTAATTTTATGTATATAATAATGCAAGTCTTATATAGCGCTGTCTTACCCTAACTTGCCAGGCAAGCTATGAAGCCAGGCGAGCTTCTTGCCAGGCAAGCTTCTGAAGCCACAGCCGAAGCTGTAGCTCATCGGGTCTCGAGGCGCTTATATAGTAACATAGTCACTATTACCCAAATCAATGGTACTCATTTTACCGACCTCGGAAGGATTGAAGGCTGAGTGGACCCCGCCGGGATCGAACCTGTGACCCTGAGGGCTCAGGTGATCACAGATTGCTGCAACAGAGCATTAGCCTGCTGAGCCATCTTACCAGCATCTTATGTTCTTTGATATCTAGAAGCTCCTGAAAAAGCAACGCCAATACAGTCGCGAAACATGTAGAGCAGCTCTTATATCGTCTAAGAACCAACTAAGGGTCCTCATCTGAAAGCATCTCTCTACCCAGCGCATATACTGTTTGAATTACATATAGCCCTGTGGCTAATAAGTGAATGTTTCTTAGAGTGACCTATGCGGTTCTTATTATTTATATGTTTTTTCTTTTTTTTCTAATGCATAGTACAGTGTAAATGTCGTGTTGTGGGGCGTGACCAACTTCCGGTATGTGAGGACGCTTCTTCTCAGAGCTCCGGCCGTATTATTATCCTTCATTATCCTGACGGTCCCTGGACTTGAACTTTTTTGCACCAAACTATTACCTATCGATTGGGGAACTCTCTGTGAGCCTGACTATGGTAAAATACGGTCCCAGCGGGTTCCCCAAGCCCGCGGAGAAGCTAGCTCAGTATGCACACGAGGACTCCCAAGATGGCGCCCGGCGGTCACGGAGGGCTTCTTCTGTTCCCCGAGCTCGCAGAGGCACTGAGGGGGAGGACGACTGGCCGGATCCGACAGCTTCTCTGGCATCTCCCCTGCCCTCTCCCCGGTCGGACGATGGGGAGGGAGGCTCCGGCGCAGGCACAAAGGAACCGACGCTGCTACAGATAATGGACACCATTAAAGGCTGTCACGCGGCCTTAACCACGCAGATCGAATCCATCCGAGTTGATTTCGCCATCCTTAAAGATGATGTGCAGAAGGTCAGGCAGAGGGTCTCGCAGACTGAACAGCGCATCAGCGCGGTGGAAGATGACATTAACCCCATCATGGTGCAGGTGAGGGATATGGCGGCGGACCACAAGGCCCAGGAAGCCAAGCTGGGAGACATCGAGGACAGGCTCAGAAGGAACAATCTGAGGTTCCTGGGGTTCCCAGAGGGGTCGGAGGGGAAGGACCCGGAGGGATTCCTGCTGGCATGGCTAAAGCAGGCTTTTGGCGAGGAGGGTTTCTCTCACCTGTTTGCCATTGAGAGAGCGCACAGGGTCCCCTTGCGTGCACCCCCACCGGGCAGGTTTCCTAGACCCATGCTGGCCCGTTTCTTGTATTTCAGAGATAAGGAGACTATCCTGCGTAAGGCCCGCACTATGCCAGATTTGCTCTACAATAACAACCGCATCTCGATTTTCCCAGATTTCTCGGCGGCCACACAGAAGCAGAGAGCAGCTTTCCAGAGTATCAAGCAGCGCCTGAGAGAGCGCAGCCTCCCTTACAGCATGCTATATCCAGCGAAACTTCGGGTGGTGTACAAGGGACAGGCGCAGTTCTTTATGTCACCCAAGGAAGCGAACCGCTGGCTGGAATCGCTGGGTCATGGGTAAGATCTACACACTTCCTTTCCATTGCTTGTGGATCTGGAGGGGACCCCCCGGAAGACTCTACTCGCCTCACCTTGTGATTCATGTACCCGAGTCAACTCAGTGTTAATTTGCTCAGACTGCTTCTCTCCAATCGGGACAGATCCTGATCAGTTCAAGTTGTGACAGGACGCTATGCAGGGCCCTGATCCTTATGCGGCCTGGTCTTGGCTCTTTGTGAACTCACATTTTTACCCCTAAAATCTTCCTGCCCGGCCGGTGCAGGAGGCATACCCCCATTTAGGGAAGACTTTTGTAATTGGATGTTAGGGGGTGAAGCCTGTGGGATGTTAGGGGCTACAGGCAGGGAGGGGGGTGGGGAAGTTAGGACCCACTGTTTGGGATCCATCTCAGTTCTGTTATTCTGTGTGTTCTTTTTTGTTCTTTTTCTTTTTTTTCTCTATTTTAGTGCTGACCGTTATCTTCACTACTCCAGACCTCCAAGGATAGGGGACATCGGTCCTCCAGTGTGTATGTTTATGCTGTGTTACACCCGAATGCAGGCACCTCTGGTTCTAGTAACTGTATGCCCTGATGCCCTCTTGCCCATGCCTACGTGGTTGTTTGTAATGTGTATTTGCCTAGGGGACCCTTGGCTATCATGCGGCTTCGGCCCTTCTAACACTTGTGCCCACATGACTTATAGCTCTCATGATGCAGACCCTTGATTTGCTGTCCTGGAATGTGCGAGGGCTTAACTCTAAGATTAAAAGAGCCTTAGTCTTTAAATATATCCTGAAACGCAAGCCCCATATCATTTTCCTCCAGGAGACACATCTGGTAGGCTCTAGGACCCTGGCGCTCCATAAAGCTTTTGTTAGTAGGGCATGTCATTCTACGTACTCCACATACGCCAGGGGGGTGTCAATTCTTATATCTAGGTCCTTACTATTTACAACAAAAACAGTGAAGCTGGACCCCTTGGGCAGGTTCATTATCCTGGTACTGGTCATTAATAGCCTACCATACACTTTTGTGGCGGCATATGTCCCGCCGCCATTCACGGTTGGGATGTGGGAAGAGATGTTGAAAGGAGTGATTCAGGTGGCGGAGGGACCTGTTATACTGGCCGGAGACCTGAATGCAGTGCTGTCCCCAGAAAGGGACCGGTTTGGTATGGCACCCATTAGCGGGTCCCCGTTGGAGGCATGTGTACAACAGTACGATCTGGTGGAAGCTTGGAGGTGGAAACACCCAGACACCAGGGCATACTCCTGTTATTCTTCCTCATTTAACACATTATCTAGGCTGGACATGTGTTTTGTGTCTAGTGCTCTCCTTCCGAGGGTGGTGAATGTACAATATTTACCCAGGGCTATCTCAGATCACTCCCCTCTGCTTGTCTCCATTGATTTGGCGAAACCCAGAGGATGTACCCTGTGGAGGCTGAGCCCACTGTGGCTAAAGGAGGAATGTTTTGAACGATCCACCGCCAGGTCTATTAGTAACTACTGGCTGGAAAACAGAGGTGAGGTACCGACGGGGACTACCTGGGACGCATTCAAGGCCACGCTTAGAGGGGTGGTCAGGGCGGAAGTTAAGCAGGTCCAATCGGATAGGGACTGGAAGGTCAGGGAGTCGGAACGGTCTGCCACAGATGCTGAGGTGGATTATATCAGGGACCCCAATCCTGTCACCCATAAGATGTGGAGAGAGAGTGTGCGGCAGCTGGACCTGGTGCTTGTTGAAAAAACACAGAAAAAATGACTATATCAAGCCCAGCGTATTTTTGAATTTGGTGATAAGAATAGTAGGTTGTTGGCTTATTTAGCTCACTCACGTCAGGCGCCTACCTCTATCCCTCGCATATATGATGCCCAAATGCACCTCTGTCTGTCACAAACGGATATAGCCCAGGCCTTTGTAGAGTTTTACTCTGATTTGTATACCTCAAGGGTTAATTACGAAGAGGAGGCGGTTCGGGACTACCTGGCCCCCATACCCCTCCGGGAAATGCCAGGGGGGGGGGCGGAGGAGTTAGACCTTCCTCTTACAACAGAGGAGGTGGTATCAGGAATAAGGTCCCTTACCCCCAATAGGACCCCGGGTATGGATGGGTTCCCGGTTGAATGGTACGCCACTTATGAGGAAAGCTTGGCTCCCCAATTGCTCAAAATGTATATGGATGCTTACAGGGGGGGGAGGCTCCCTGAATCTTTGAGGGAAGCACTGATAGTCCTGATCCCCAAGCCGCACAAGGACCATGATCTCTGCGAATCGTATAGGCCAATATCCCTAATTAACGTGGATGCCAAAATTTTGGCTAAATTGCTTGCCAAACGCCTAAACAAAGTGATTTCCTCAATTATTCATCCAGACCAAACTGGGTTTATACCCGAAAGATCGACGGCTATAAATTTGCGGCGTTTATTTACTATCCTGCAATCCAAGGGGCCCACTCCGGATACTCGGGTGGTCCTCTCCCTTGATACGCATAAAGCGTTTGATTCTATTGAATGGCCTTATCTTCTGGCGGTCCTTGGGCGGCTGGGGTTCGGCCCCAGATTCATACGGTGGGTTCAGATACTGTATGCTGAGCCTTGCGCACGAATTAGAGTCAACAACACCATTACGGATTCCTTTCGGATAGCACGGGGCACGCGACAGGGGTGCCCGTTGTCACCCCTCTTGTTTGCCCTAGCCATAGAGCCACTAGCGGCCCTGTTAAGGGCTGATGGCACTGTTAGGGGATGCATGGTCAATGAGCTGGAGGAAAAGACATCCCTATACGCTGATGACATGCTCCTGTATTTGGAAGAGGCGGGGGGCTCACTGACCTCGGCCTTGGACACAATTGCCACATTTGGCAACTTCTCGGGATTCAAAGTCAACTGGAATAAATCCATTATTTTCCCTTTCGATTCTACCTATACCCTGAGTTTGCCCCCGGGGGTCCCCCTGAAGGTGGTCTCTAAATTCCGATACTTGGGGGTTGAAGTTCAACTGCCAATCAGTACCTATGTGGTCAACAACTTATCTCCTATGAAGGTCAGATTACGGGACAGTCTCCAGACATGGGCAAAACTACCACTAGGACTTCTTGGTAGGATTAATATATTCAAAATGGTTTACTTGCCCAGGTTTTTGTACTTGCTGTGGCACGCACCGGTCTATGTCCCTAAGAGTTGGTTCGCGAGCATCAATACACTGCTTTCGGCATTTCTCTGGGGACCTAGACCTGCTAGGGTATCCCTGGACACACTCCATCTACCAGTCAGGTTGGGAGGTTTAGCACTACCAAACCTGTGGTGTTATTATCTGGCAGCCCAATTAACACATGTGCACTGGTGGGGCTTTCCAAATCTGAACATTGCATCGGTAGCAACCCAGGCAGCTCTGATGGGATCTTATGAAGGACTGCTCAATGTCCTGTATAGGAATGGACCTTACCCTGACCAGGGAGCAGGACTGCTGAAACTGTCCTATAAGATATTCCATATCTGTAATGCCAGGGGGGGAGGATCCAGACTAATAAACTCCCCCAACACCCCACTGTGGCACAACCCCCAGTTGCACGAAATTGTGAAAGTCCCGGAGGGATCATGCTGGGCGGCTTATGGGCTCAGGTACGCCCGTCAATTGTTCAAGGACGGGATATTTAAGACCTTTTTGGACTTCCAGAGTGAGTTTGGAGTCCCCAATACGTTTTTCTTTCGTTACCTCCAGCTGCGCCATGCAGTGACGGCCCAGTATGGTGGGGGAGTGGTGGCGCTCTCCCCTTCCAATATGGAGGTAGTAATTACTGATGGAGATCACTCAAAACTGATATCTAGATATTACTTCATGATATTGTCGTCCTCCTCCCCCAGAATAGAGAAGGTGGCGATGCAGTGGCGGACTGACATACTGTCTCTGTCGGAAGAGACTTGGTCGGAGGCTTTAGACACGTTAGTAACATCGGTGATTTCAGCTAGGGATAAACTGACTCAATTTAATTTCTTGCACAGAATATACTATACTCCCTTGAGATTACAACGAATGGACAGAGGGAACTCGGCAGAATGCCCTCGCTGCTACGCTGTTGAAGCTAACTTTTTCCATATGGTATGGCAGTGTCCCCGGGTGGAGGGCTTTTGGAGAGAGATTTTGACATTTCTTGAAAACACGCTGGACCTCCCAAATATATACTCCCCAGCCAGATGCCTATTGGGAGATCTGGAGGAGGAAGATATATCCAATTCACAGAAAACACTACTTAGGATCCTGTTCTGTTATGCTAAAAAGGCCTTGGCTCTCAAATGGCGGAATCCATCGCCCCCGACTCTACAGGGTTGGTTGAAGTTAGTGAATAATGCTTTACCGCTGTACAAACTGACCTATATAGCTAGAGGATGTCCTAATAAATTTGAGAGGGTGTGGGCGGAGTGGCTGGAGAAGGTGTCGGGTGAGGTGGCGGTGTGATGGGAGTAATGTGTAATGAGAGGAATGGGTTTTACTGGTTGATATGTTGGGTGGTGGTTAGCTTTCGGGTATTGAACCATGGTGAATGTAAATGGAGGATCTGGAGGCTGCTTCAATATGACTGTTTTTTGTTATTTGACTATGTTCATGTGATTGGTTGTACGTACTGTGACTGTTTCATACTGATCTTAACTGCTAATGTTGCTTGGTTATAGTGTATACTAATGTGTACTGTACTACTCCTTTGTGTAATGTTGCTGATATGTACAATAAAATTTACCCTTTTTAAAAAAAAATGTCGTGTTGTAATTGTTGTGTCTTTTTCTATTAAATACATATATTTTTTTTAAATTCTGTGCCTATAAAGTCCAAATTTTTCCCAGTTAGAGGCATGTTTTCATGCCTCTTTCAAAAAATCCATATTATCAAGGATGTGGCACATTCTCATTAACCACTTAAGGACCGCCGCATGTACATTTACGTCGGCAGAATGGCACCGACAGGCACATCAACGTATATATACGTTGGTGCCTTGGGGGGGATCGGGGGTCCGATCGGACCCCCCCCCGTACATGCGGCGGTCCGCGCGGCTGCAGGAGCGATCCGACAAGTGGGGGCGGCTATCCGTTTTCACCCGCCCCCTCCGGATCGCTCCCAGCCAATGCGCGCGCCCGCCCGCCCTGTCACTTCCTCCTCCTGTGTAAACACAGGAAGGAGGAAGCGACGTGATCTCTCCCTCGGCGTTTGTTTCAAGCACCGCTGAGGAGAGATCACCACACTACAAGTAAGTCTGCACTAACAGCACACTTACACACACACACACAAACACATTTAACCCCCGCGATCGCCCCCCCCTCCCCCCTGTCACAGTGTCACTGAATGCAGTAATCATACATGTATGATTACTGTATTTAGTGTCAGTGTGACAGACAGTGTGACAGTCAGTCAGTGTTAGTGTCAGGGTAGCCCCCCCACCCCCCCAATAAAGTTTTAACCCCTTGATCACTGCCCTAGTTAACCCTTTCACTCCCTATTGCCAGCATCACTAAGCGATCATTTTTCTGATCGCTGTATTAGTGTCGCTGTTCCCTAGGTAGCTAGGTAGCTAATTTTTTTTTAATGCGATTTTTTTTTTACTAAAGACATGTGGCTAAATAAATTTTGGCCTAAATGTTTGACTAAAATTTAGTTTATTGGTTTTTTATTATAACAAAAAGTAAAAAATATTGATTTTTTTTCAAAAATGTCGCTCTATTTTTGTATATAGCGCAAAAAATAAAAATCGCAGAGGCGATCAAATACCACCAAAAGAAAGCTCTATTTGTGGGAAAAAAAGGACGCAAATTTTGTTTGGGAGCCACGTCGCACGACCGCGCAATTGTCTGTTAAAGCGACGCAGTGCCGAATCGCAAAAACCCCTTGGGTCATTTGCCAGCGTATTGGTCCGGGTCTTAAGTGGTTAATGGGTGAACGATTACCACCCCAGGGCAACCGTAATCAAATCAACTATGCAATGAGGTAAGACCATTACAGTACCTTCCCCTCAAGGGCCCCTCCTCCGCGGTGCAAAAAACGGCTTCTGGGGGAAGCGCGCGTGGAAGTCTCGGAGCAGGGCCGGAGCATGAATATCTGTGGAGGGAACCCAGGAACGCTCCTCTGGACCATAGCCGCGCCAGTGGACCAAGAACTGCAACCGACCGCGGACCAAGCGTGAGTCCAGAATATCGCTCACCTCATATTCTTCATGATCGCCCACCTGGACAGGACGAGGCCGAGGCACCGAGGAAGTGAAGCAATTGCATATTAGTGGTTTCAACAGGGAAACGTGAAACACATTGGAAATCCGCATACCAGGTGGGAGCGCAAGGGCATAGGCAACCGGGGTCACCCTGCGGAGTACGCGGAAGGGACCAACAAAGCGAGGAGCCAGCTTGGGAGTGGGCACACAGAGGTTGAGATTGCGAGTGGACAACCATACATGGTCTCCGACCTGGTAGGAAGGAGCAGGCAACCGTCTGCGATCAGCCTGGAGCTTCTGGCGCTGCGCAGAGACCTCGAGGGACCTCTGGATCTGTTCCCATGAAGCACGTAGAGCAGAAAGGTGGTCCTCTACAGCCGGAATATCTTGGGGAGAGAATGACTCCGGTAACACGGCAGTTTGGAACCCATAATTGGCCATGAAGGGAGACGTCCCAGGGGAAGAGTTAACCGCTGTGTTCCTGGCAAACTCAGCCCATGGCAGAAGGTCAACCCAATTGTCCTGGTGATCGGAGACATAGCAACAAAGGAATTGCTCCAGAGCCTGGTTGGATCGCTCTGCGTCCCCATTAGACTGAGGGTGGTAAGCCGAAGAGAAGGAGAGTCTAATCCCAACTGGGAGCAAAAGGCGTGCCAGAACCTGGACACAAACTGACTTCCCCGATCCGAAACGATCTCCTTGGGCAAACCGTGCAACCGGAAGACCTCCCTGGCGAACACCGTGGCCAACTCCTGTGCAGTGGGTAATTTCTTAAGTGGAACACAGTGGCACATTTTGGAGAACCAATCCACAATCATGAGAATGACCGTATGGCCTCGGGACACAGGAAGGTCCACAATGAAGTCCAACCCCTGGTGTGACCATGGGCGCTCCCCAGTGGTAATAGATTGTAGAAGTCCCAACGGAAGGTGACGAGGGGACTTGTTCTGGGCACAAACAGAACAAGCTGCTACATATGCGGCAATGTCAGAGCGTAGAGAAGGCCACCAGAACAAACGTGAGACAGCCCAGGACAGCTGATTCTTTCCAGGATGCCCAGCGGTCTTGGAGTTATGGTAGGTTCGCAACAGCCGGGTACGCAACTCCTCAGGCACGAAGCATTTGCCGTTGGGTCTCCCAGAGGGAGCACCAGGTTGAGAATTTCCTCCCCAAGGGGAGAGGTCAAGCTGGTGCGGATGGCAGCCAAAATCAGATTTGGAGGTATGACCGGAGTCGGTATCGATTCCTCCCTGGACAGCTCGGAGTACTGACGTGATAAGGCATCCGCCCTGACGTTCTTGGAGCCGGGTAAATAGGAGACCACATTATTAAAACGTGACAGGAACAGAGCCCATCTGGCCTGACGGGGTGTCAATCTCTTGGCCTCCGAAAGGTAAGTCAGATTCTTGTGGTCCGTCAGGATGAGAACCGGAACCACCGAACCCTCAAGCAAATGCATCCACTCCTTGAGAGCCTGCACGATGACTAACAACTCTCTGCCACCAATCTGGTAGTTGCACTCCGCGGGAGGCAGCTTCCTGGAGTAAAACCCACAGGGAAGCAGGGGACCCTCTGGTGTCCGACGCTGAGACAGAAGGGCGCCTACTCCCGTCTCAGACGCGTCCACCAGTATTGGGATGAGACAGTATAGGAGCCGACACAAAGGCAGATTTCAGAGCCTCAAAGGCCCGGATGGCCTCGGCCGGCCAGACCTGGGAACTACAGCCCTTCCTAGTCAGATCCGAGAGAGGCTTGGCCAGCGAGGAGAAGTCCGTAATGAACTTCCGATAATAATTGGCAAATCCCAAAAAGTGCTGCAGGGAACAAAGACCACTGGGCTGGGGCCACTGTAGGACTGCCGAGACCTTCTCAGGGTCCATGAAGAACCCCTCCACGGAGATGACGTAACCTAAGAAGGTTACCCGGGATCAGTGAAATTCACATTTCTCAAGCTTACCGAAAAGCTTGTTCTCTCGTAACCGTTGCAATACTCTCTTGACATCCAGAATGTGGACCTCCATGGATTCGGAGTATACCAAGATATCATCCAAATAGACCACCACACACTGCTGCAACAGGTCACGGAAAACATCATTGATAAATTCCTTTGCACAACCCATGGGGGATAACCAGGGATTCATAATGACCAGTCCTGGTGTTGAACGCGGTCTTCCACTCGTCACCCGCCTTGATCCTTACAAGGTTATATGCCGCCCTCAGGTCGAGTTTGGTAAAGACCGTTGCTCCCCTGAGGCGGTCAAACAACTCGGAAATCAACGGAAACGGGTATGCATTCTTAATCGTGATGCGATTTAGACCCCTATAGTCGATGCAAGGCCTCAACTCTCCGCCCTTTTTTTTTTACAAAGAAAAATCCAGCCCCTGCCGGGGAAGAGGATTTGCGAATGTGCCCCCGGAAAAGCGCCTCCTTCACGTACTCCTCCATGGCCTCATTTTCCGCAACCGACAAAGGATATACCCTGCCACGAGGAGGAGTGGCGCCAGGTTGTAAATCTATGGCACAATCGTAAGGGCGGTGCGGAGGCAGGGCAACAGCGCGCACCTTATCAAATACATCCAGGTACTCCTCGTATTCAGGAGGCAACACAGAGTGCGAGGAGGCACACAGCAACTTGACGGGCCCATGGATGCAACTAGCCCCACACTGTGGGGACCACGAGAGGATCTCGGCAGATCTCCAATTAAAAATCGGATTCTGCTTTTGGAGCCAGGGGTACCCCAAGACCACCGAGTAGTGTGGAGACGAAATGACCTGAAGGTAGGCCAACTCCTTGTGAACGGCCCCAATGGCTATCACCACAGGAAGGGTCTCATAAGTGACCTGCGACGGCTGGAGGGCTCTGCCGTCTATCGCCTCAAGAACCAGCGGAGAAACTCGAGCCTGCAGAGGAATGGAGTTTGCGGCAGCAAATTCACTGTCGATGAAAAAAACACCAGCACCAGAGTCCACCAATGCCTGGGTCATCACCGAGCCCCCGACCCAGGAGAGGACAATGGTAATCAGAGGTTTATCAGCACGGGAAACCGGGGACGAAGAGACTCCACCCAAGATCTGCCCCCGACAGGATCTTAGGTGCGCGAGCCTTTTACCAAACGGTTCGGACATGCCAACCGAAAATGCCCACCGAGACCACAGTACATGCATCGACCTTCGCGTCTCCGAGATACCCTCTCCCCCTCAGACAGGTGAGCAACCCCCAGTTGCATGGGCTCACCCTCAGGCCGATCAGCCTCAGGAGGCGTGGGAGGAGAGGGAGGCACGGGTGGGACAGCAAACGTAGGCACCAAACTGTTAGGAGACCTCCGCAGACACTCCTTAAAGGAAGGTCTCTCCCTGAGTCTGGTGTCAATCAATATCAGGAAGGAAATGAGAGCCTCGAGCGCCACAGGTAGGTCTTTAGCCACAATCTCATCCTTTAAGGCATCCGAGAGACCATGTGAGAAAGCAGCGACCAGAGCCTCATTATTCCAGCACACCTCTGCTGCCAGGGTACGAAACTCAATGGCGTATTTGGCTACCGATCGTGAACCCTGTTTGATGGACATGAGGAGCTTCGCAGCAGAGGCAGAGCGAGTCGGCACATCGAAAACCTTCCGAAGAGAAGCAACAAAACTGGAAAACTCGGCAACCACCGGATTGTTGTTCTCCCATAAGGGGCTTGCCCAGGCCAAGGCCTTGTCCGAGAGCAGCGAGATCAGGAAGCCCACCTTCGATCTCTCAGTGGGAAAGGCATATGGCAGCAACTCGAAATAAATGCCCACTTGATTAAGGAAACCTCAGGACTGAGTTGGTTTTCCCCCGAAGCACTGCGGGAGGGGGGCAGAGCCTGTCATACCCCAAGACACCGTAGGCGCAACAACAGGTTCCGGGGTAGACTCTGTCGCATCAACCGGAGCAGCAGTAGGAGCGGGCCCAGAAGCGACAACCGACCTATCGGCAACAGGAGCGAGATGAGCCATGCGTGCAAGCAGGGTTTGCAACGCCTGAGCGAACTGACCCAGCAGGTGATCCTGCTGATCAAGTCTGGCAACCAGCATGAGTAGCGGAGGTGGCTCTGTACCGTCAGGATTCATGGCTTGGTCCTAATGTCAGGAAGCATGAATCAGACGTACACAGATATAAATGAAAGAAGAAGGTCTTTATTAAAAACCAAACAGCAAGGTTAAAGTCCAAACAGATGATCAACAGCCAGAAGGGTCCTCCGCCGAAGCCAGGGTCGATAGCCAGGGATGGAAGTCATCCAAGCTGGAGTCAGTAGCCAAAGGGTGGTGAGACGATGCCGGGGATCAGGAACCAGAAGGAACGTCCGTAGGAGCCGGGTCGGTAACTAGAACAGCAGCACGATCACAGGAGTGTATAAGACAAGGACCAAGCAAGGGAATGCTGCAGCAGCCGTAGTATATATGTGCTGAGCATCCAGCTCCTTCCAGTGGGAAGGAGGAACCGCAGGATGTGCGAAGTTACAAGAAGCCCAGGAAGCAAGATGGCCGCCAGCACATGTCAGTGATAAGAAGGCTGCAATGAGGTAAGACCATGACAATAGCCTACGTAGGTTAACATCTGTTGTTCTCTGATGCATAAATCCTGTCTGATCTGAGTCTATAATGTTTTTGAGCAGGGGTTGTATTCTTAGGGTTAATATCTTTGTTAATATTTTCAGATCTATGTTTAATAGCGCAATTGGTCTATATGAAGAACATACTTTTGGATCTTTAATTTCTTTATGAATTAATATTATATGTGCTTCTCTCATAGAATCTGGAAGTGTCCCTTTCACTAATCCATTTGTAAATACTTCTGCCAATTTAGGGGCTATTATGGCTTCATATTTTTTTTACATATAACCTCCATAACCTCCTCGATGGTAATAAGGCATACCAATGTCCTCCTCTCCTCATCCGACAACCACCCAAGAGCTATCCGGTCTAAAAGACCTGTCATGGCTTCTGGGCAGAAGTTGGAGGGGAGAGAGGAGGTATACAATAAACTGTAAACTGTAAACTGTAATATTCTCTAAAGGCCTCTAATAGCTCCTCCGGTTCTTTTACTTTCGCTCCATTTACTGTCTGAATTTCTGATATGTTCGTGGTTTGATATTCCTGTTGTGCTAACCTCGCCAGAAATCTGCCACTATTATCTCCTTGCTCAAAAATATTCTGTCTATTTTTGTATAGTTCCAGCCTTGTGATTTCCTCCATATGTAGATGTAGATCCCTTTGTGTGGCCATCATTAAATCAAAATTCCTATCACTAGAGTCCTGACCATACTCTCGCTTCTGAAATTATATCTGACTTTGTAACTCCTGTATTTTGGCCTTCTGGTTTTTTTTTAACCGCTGAAATACTTGAAATATACTGTCCCCGCAGATACGCTTTAAACGCATCCCACACAATATCCACCGACGTTGATCCTACGTTATTCTCCCAATATTCCATTATTATTGCTGTCATTTTTTCCTCTATTTCTGGGCATACAACCCATTGTGGAGTCAGTCTCCATATGGATGCATTTCTCAGCGTAGGGATACGTATTGTCAGACATAGAGGAGAGTGGTCTGAAAGGCCGCTCGGTAGATATGTTGCATCCTCAATGTCTGACAACATCGTAGTGTCTGCAAATGCTAAGTCAATCCTCTAAGCTGTTTTGTAAGAAGTAGAGAAACATGAGTACACTCTTTTTCCGGGGTTCTTCCATCTCCAAATCTCTGTTACCCCCATCACCTGAGCCCAGTTATACAGATCCGGCGAATACTGTTTTGGAGGTTTTGGTCTATCCAATTCTTGTGATAGGAGTGAGTTGAAATCTCCAAAACAGCAGCTTCGCCGGATGGTCTTGAATAATTTTTTCCATTATCTCATTCAAAATTCCTACTGAGAAAGGAGGAGGGATATATACTGCCACTATAATATACCTTTGTTGTCCTATCGTATATAACAAAATAACATATTTTCCGTTTGTATCTATGTATGCCTTTTCTATTACTTCAGGAAAGGATTTATTTACCAAGACTGATACCCCCCTAGAATACGATGAGTATGTTGAGTGATATGTTTCCCGTATCCATGCCTTTTTTAACGTCATCAATTTTTTCCCCATTAAATGTGTCTCTTGCAAAATAATCAGTTGTGGAGTATATTTTCTTATATATTGGAACATTAAAGCTCGTTTGAACTTTAAGTTCAATCCTCGTACATTCCAAGAGAGAACACTATAGCCATTACCGTTCTTTTTACCTGCCATAATACCTGAAGTACAGGAGGAATAGGCACCTCCATTTTGGAGCTGTCTCCATAGGGCACAGGGCGTTTAATTTACACCATTTACCATCACATACATACTTCCACCTCCTACTCACTTCCCTTCCCACCCTGTCCCCTTCCACTCTCCTCTCTATTGTACTACTCCATCCATCCCTGGATGAGAGTGGAGAGGGACTTCTCCTAATCCCTTTTCCCCCGACCATAGCGTCTATCCTATGCTCAGTACCCTTCATAACCCATTGTGGGGTGGGCTCTTACCCAAAAACTATTGAGAAAAAAAGAGGATTTCCTTCCCCCTCTCTTTCTCTTAGAAACGCCATACTTAGCATTGCTTCCTTATCTAACTTCTCCCCGAGAAAAAAAAACCGAGGGGGGAGGCTGCTGTACACACCCCACCCGTTATTATTAGCATTACTTCTTATTCCTTCCTATTTCCTAAAATACAGTGATTTAATGCAATACGTCACACACCTTGCTCTTTATGAAGTCCTAAAGGAAGGGAGAAAAGGAATTTTCCTCTCTACCTTCTTTCGATAAGTGTATAAACCAATAATACATTTAATATAATAATTTATATAATAATACAGTGCTCTGTGCATTATCCTTTTTATACACTACCTGATAATATTCCCTCCCCTTTATCTTAGTATTCTAGAGAAGAGTGGACAAAAAAAGGGGAGGCAACAGTCAGAGGGAATATACGGTGCACTGCCTGGCGCCAAGGACAAAGATTACTTAATCAGAGGATTGGATAGGTCTAAAATTAGATAAAATAATATATATATAAAATCTCAAAAATTAAATATTAATCCCACTGAGAGCAATTAAGCAATATATATATTGAGCAGCTGTTTAAAACTAAATGAATAAATTCATCTATTCAAGGTATAAAACAAAGTATCAATAAAATAGCCAAAAAATTGGTTATAAATGATAAAACAGCGCATAACATAAGAGTCCAATATAGATAAAAAAGATGTTGGAAGAAAGTCTATAGATCAGTGAATTTAGGCAAAGTTCAAAGTGACTTGTGGAAAGCTTTCATAGAATGGTAATACACCCTCCACCGATTTCCAATCTCCACCAAACGTGAGGCACACTTCCCCGCAGGGGTTCAAACTCACCAGAAACACAAAGAAACAGGCCTTAAGAATAAAACGTCCTGATCAGACCTCCAACATCATTCCAGAAGCAGCAAGGGTTAATAAGTCAAACTCCAATACATGGATCATAGAAAAAAGCAAAAAGCACCAAAATAGTGTAATATTGCTTTTAATAATATAAGACACTCCCGTGTAACAACACCGCGCTTCCTAACTACGTACATTAAAACACTGAAAAATGAACATAAAGAGTGTAATTCACCGCTCTCCTCTGCACACAGGGGGTCGCGCTTGTGCCACAATGCACGCTGCTGAAGACTCCTATTCTGGTAGCGATTGTACAGCGGTGGAACGCACTCCTAGTATTTCCTGGATACGCCGTCGTAGCCACGCCCTGACGCGTTTCGTCACATCCGACTTCAACAGAGGCTTTGAACTTTGCCTAAATTCAATGATCTATGGACTTTCTTCCAACATCTTTTTTATCTATATTGGACTCTTATGTTATGCGCTGTTTTATCATTTATAACCAATTTTTTTGCTATTTTATTGATACTTATTTTTTATCTTAGTAATACCTACTTATATCATATTCTCACTCATTACTTATAGTGACACAACCAGAGTATGACTATACATTTCTCATCTCATATACAGTCAAAAAAAGAAAAAAAAATAGTACCTACTATCGCCCTGTGTATATTCTATACCTTATACCTATACCTTATACAAATATGACATTATTCCATCAAAAGAAAAATTGTCCGGTACTTATTTTATTACCCCATTATGGGGTCCCGAAGAAAAAAAAGAAGGGGGAAGAAAAAAAAGGGAAGAACCATCCCCACTCTCCTCCCTTAATAATGCATAGACATATTACAATTTTCCTGTGTTTAGTACACCTTATGCAATCTCCCACCCACCCTCACCTCAAAAAAAATTAATTGAGATGGGGTTGTCCAGAAAGCCATATTTTATCTAGTTTCTAGCCACTCCACAGCTGCTATTGCAGTTTCAAAAAATCTTGTATGTGTCCCATCGATCACCCTTTATTTGCTAGAGTATAGCAAGCTAAACTTAATCCCCTTCTCTCTTAGTCCTTTACGAACATGCTGCTGTATCTCTGGGGGGGTAGTCCATAAAAAATAGTAGTCTGGCATTTTCATATTGTATGTCCCCCCTCATCCTAACTTCCGATAAGATACGGTCTCGATCTCTACAGTTTAGGATCCGCATCAAAAATGGACGGGGTGGTGCTCCGGGTTTAGGAGAGCGGGGGGAGATCCTATGCACCCTCTCTATTGCAAAAGTTGCTGATGCATCTATCAGACCTAAGGTTGTTGTTATCAACTTTTCTGCAAACTCCACTGCATTAGCTCCTTCCACCCGCTCTGGTAGCCCTATAATCCTGGTGTTATTTCTTCTTAGCCGGCTTTCTGTGCCTATTGCTCTGTCCTGTAATATACTGATTTGTTTTTACAACATATGCCATTCTCTTTTTTCCGTTTTTAAATCCTCTTCTACCCTTGAAATGCGAGACTGAATTTCTGCAAATTTTTGCTGGATTGTATCAAATTCATGTTTTATTGCACCGACATCCACAGCCAAAGCATCATTTTTTTTGTAAGAGGTTCATTGCTTACTTGAATAGCTTCCAAAATATCCTTGCCAGATGGCATTAACTCAACCTCTAACTTCTTTGCCACATTCTGTTTATCTGTTGAGGTTCCTACTTTTGGAGATTTTATTATTGCTTTCCCTGTTGTTTTCCCCACTATTGCTGTAGGGGAAGAACAGGGGGTGACTGTTTGTGGTTTTGCGCGGGTCTTGCTGGGAGCCATCTCTGCCATATACCAAAAAATAATAATCTCCTCCTTCTTAGGGCAACTTAAAACTTAAAAACTTAAAACTTCACATAATTTACCCACATAGAATGTTCACATGAATGCTCTATTTTTCACTCCAGTGAAACCCCAATCCCCCTAATACTTATTCAGCAAGGAAGGACACAAAATATGTATTAAAGTCTACTGAAGTAAGCAATTAGCAATTAGCAAAGCCAAAACCTACATTCTTGCTGTCTTCCTTCTTTTTTCCTCACTGGAACAGTGCTCAAAAGAAGATCATAAGAGCCACAAAACAGTAACAAGACTCAGTGCTTCACAAGTTTATACCTGGAGGATCTCATCCGAAGGTATGCAGCTTAGAAGAGTGCTCATAAAAAGATCCGGAGAGCCACAGAACAGGGGTGCTGGGGATGCCGAAATTCTGTTTTCAGTAGCAGAGCTATGCAAGAGTGTAGATAAGCCGTAGATATGCCATATCTCATAGAAGAGAAATATGGCTGGTGTCCAACTACTGCTCTCCTCCCTGCTCAACAGCTGCTGCCCACCAGAGATTCTTCACTGCTCACTGCAGCCTCATAGGCTGTCTGATCTGGGGCTAAGCATAGAGGACTGTCGGCAGGGGAGAGAGAGGTTAGTAGCTCACACGGGCAGGATCTCGGCAGCCGCAGAAAAGCCCGCTTAGACACACTCACATGCTCACTCCGTCATCACTTCCTGTCTCCGACGTACTTTGGTCCGACTTTGATGCGATTTACACAGGCATTCCCTTTGTACCCCAATAACATCTCACCTCTGCAACCCTCCATTCACAGATTACACCCCTAGTCCAGAACTCACCTCAGCACCCTCATCTACAGATTATTCTCACAGCTTTCACATCTGCACAATCTGCAACCCCCCTTCCCTGCTATAACCTTTGCACAAATGAACTTCTGTGTGTCTTTCCTAATCAAAGACACACAAAATATTTTTTACCAAGGAAGCTCGGCATTAGCCAGGCATCAAAAATTTCACCAAAACTCAGTCATTCCTCACCACAGAACTCTTTATTAAATGGCAAAAGATTTATCCATCAAAAGAGAAGAGAAACCAGAGTATAATCCGGCAGAACACAGATAGTGTTCAACTCATGGTGACTCCAAGACAGCCTAATTTGCATGTCTGCGCAGGTACATGGGGGCGGGAATCAGCAGGTACACGTAACAATCAGCTTCATCAGAACAATATAAGGCGCACAATCATGGAATTGGGGGTAAATATATGCGTAGGTGGATCAAGACCATAAAATCATTTTCTTGGCCAAGTTAACCACCACTACCAACAACATCTGTGTGTCTTTCCAAATCAAAGGAACGCAACATTAGGCGGGAATCAGCAGTCACGCATAACAATCGGCTTCATAAGAACAAGGAAGCCCAGATTTGGAAAGATACATAGATGGTGGTGGTGGTTAACTTGGCCTAGAAAATGGTTTTATGGTCTTGATCCACCTACTCATATATTTACCCCCAATTCCATGTCCGTGCACCTTATATTGTTCTGATGAAGCCGATTGTTATGCGTGCCTGCTGATTCCCGCCTAATGTACCTGCACAGACATGCAAATTAGGATGGATTTGAGTCTCCATGAGTTGAACACCATCTGTGTTCTGTCGGGTTATACTCTGGTTTCTATTCAGAATGGATAAGTCTTTTGCCTTTTATTAAAGATTTTTGTGGTGAGGAATGACCATGAGTTGTGGTGATATTTTTGATGCTTGGCTAATGCTGGGCTTCCTTGGTGAAAAATAGCTTGTGTTTCTTTGATTTGGAAAGATACACAGATGGTGTTGGTGGTGGTTAACTTGGCCTAGAAAATGGTTTTATGGTCTTGATCCACCTACGCATATATTTACCACCAATTCCATGGGTGTGCGCCTTATATTGTTCTTATGAAGCCGATTGTTATGCGTGACTGCTGATTCCCGCCTAATGTACCTGCACAGACATGCAAATTAGGATGGCTTGGAGTCTCCATGAGTTGAACACCATCTGTGTTCTCTTGGGTTATACTCTGGTTTCTCTTTGGAATGAATAAATCTTTTGCATTTTAATAAGGATTTTTGTGGTGAAGAATGACCATGAGTTTGGGTGAAATTTTTGATGCCTGGCAAATGCTGGGCTTCTTTGGTGAAAAATAGCTTGTGTTCCTTTGATTTGGAAAGACACACAGGTGGTGGTGGTTGTTAACTTGGCCTAGAAAGTGGTTTTATGGTCTTGATCCACCTACTCATATATTTACCCCTAATTCCATGGACGTGCGCCTTATATTGTTCTGATGAAGCCGATTGTTATGCGTGACTGCTGATTCCCGCCTAATGTACCTGCACAGACATGCAAATTAGGATGGCTTGGAGTCTCCATGAGTTGAACACCATATGTGTTCTCCTGGGTTATACTCTGGTTTCTCTTTGAAATGAATAAATCTTTTGCATTTTAATAAAGATTTTTGTGGTGAAGAATGACCATGAGTTTGGGTGACATTTTTGATGCCTGGCAAATGCTGGGCTTCTTTGGTGAAAAATAGCTTGTGTTCCTTTGATTTGGAAAGACACATAGGTGGTGGTGGTTGTTAACTTGGCCTAGAAAATGATTTTATGGTCTTGATCCACCTACGCATATATTTACCCCTAATTCCATGGACGTGCGCCTTATATTGTTCTGATGAAGCCGATTGTTATGCGTGACTGCTGATTCACGCATAATGTACCTGTACAGACATGCAAATTAGGATGGCTTGGAGTCTCCATGAGTTGAACACCATCTGGGTTCTCCTGGGTTATACTCTGGTTTCTCTTCGGAATGAATAAATCTTTTGCATTTTAATAAAGATTTTTGTGGTGAAGAATCACCATGAGTTTGGGTGAAATTTTTTATGCCTGGCAAATGCTGGGCTTCTTTGGTGAAAAATAGCTTGTGTTCCTTTGATTTGGAAAGACACACAGATGGTGTTGTTGGTGGTGGTTAACTTGGCCTAGAAAATGATTTTATGGTCTTGATCCACCTACGCATATATTTACCCCCTAATTCCATGGACGTGCGCCTTATATTGTTCTGATGAAGCCGATTGTTATGCGTGACTGCTGATTCCCGCATAATGTACCTGCACAGACATGCAAATTAGGATGGCTTGGAGTCTCCATGAGTTGAACACCATCTGTGTTCTCTTGGTTTATACTCTGGTTTCTCTTCGGAATGAATAAATCTTTTGCATTTTAATAAAGATTTTTGTGGCGAGGAATGACCATGAGTTTTGGTGAAATTTTTGATGCCTGGCAAATGCTGGGCTTCCTTGGTGAAAAATAGCTTGTGTTTCTTTGATTTGGAAAGATACACAGATGGTGTTGTTGGTGGTGGTTAACTTGGCCTAGAAAATGATTTTATGGTCTTGATCCACCTACGCATATATTTACCCCTAATTCCATGGACGTGCGCCTTATATTGTTCTGATGAAGCCGATTGTTATGCGTGACTGCTGATTCACGCATAATGTACCTGTACAGACATGCAAATTAGGATGGCTTGGAGTCTCCATGAGTTGAACACCATCTGGGTTCTCCTGGGTTATACTCTGGTTTCTCTTCGGAATGAATAAATCTTTTGCATTTTAATAAAGATTTTTGTGGGTGAAGAATCACCATGAGTTTGGGTGAAATTTTTTATGCCTGGCAAATGCTGGGCTTCTTTGGTGAAAAATAGCTTGTGTTCTTTGATTTGGAAAGATACACAGATGGTGTTGTTGGTGGTGGTTAACTTGGCCTAGAAAATGATTTTATGGTCTTGATCCACCTACGCATATATTTACCCCTAATTCCATGGACGTGCGCCTTATATTGTTCTGATGAAGCCGATTGTTATGCGTGACTGCTGATTCCCGCATAATGTACCTGCACAGACATGCAAATTAGGATGGCTTGGAGTCTCCATGAGTTGAACACCATCTGTGTTCTCTTGGGTTATACTCTGGTTTCTCTTCAGAATGAATAAATCTTTTGCATTTTAATAAAGATTTTTGTGGTGAGGAATGACCATGAGTTTTGGTGAAATTTTTGATGCCTGGCAAATGCTGGGCTTCCTTGGTGAAAAATAGCTTGTGTTTCTTTGATTTGGAAAGATACACAGATGGTGTTGTTGGTGGTGGTTAACTTGGCCTAGAAAATGATTTTATGGTCTTGATCCACCTACGCATATATTTACCCCTAATTCCATGGACGTGCGCCTTATATTGTTCTGATGAAGCCGATTGTTATGCGTGACTGCTGATTCACGCATAATGTACCTGTACAGACATGCAAATTAGGATGGCTTGGAGTCTCCATGAGTTGAACACCATCTGGGTTCTCCTGGGTTATACTCTGGTTTCTCTTCGGAATGAATAAATCTTTTGCATTTTAATAAAGATTTTTGTGGTGAAGAATCACCATGAGTTTGGGTGAAATTTTTTATGCCTGGCAAATGCTGGGCTTCTTTGGTGAAAAATAGCTTGTGTTCCTTTGATTTGGAAAGACACACAGATGGTGTTGTTGGTGGTGGTTAACTTGGCCTAGAAAATGATTTTATGGTCTTGATCCACCTACGCATATATTTACCCCCTAATTCCATGGACGTGCGCCTTATATTGTTCTGATGAAGCCGATTGTTATGCGTGACTGCTGATTCCCGCATAATGTACCTGCACAGACATGCAAATTAGGATGGCTTGGAGTCTCCATGAGTTGAACACCATCTGTGTTCTCTTGGTTTATACTCTGGTTTCTCTTCGGAATGAATAAATCTTTTGCATTTTAATAAAGATTTTTGTGGCGAGGAATGACCATGAGTTTTGGTGAAATTTTTGATGCCTGGCAAATGCTGGGCTTCCTTGGTGAAAAATAGCTTGTGTTTCTTTGATTTGGAAAGATACACAGATGGTGTTGTTGGTGTTGGTTAACTTGGCCTAGAAAATGATTTTATGGTCTTGATCCACCTACGCATATATTTACCCCTAATTCCATGGACGTGCGCCTTATATTGTTCTGATGAAGCCGATTGTTATGCGTGACTGCTGATTCCCGCATAATGTACCTGCACAGACATGCAAATTAGGATGGCTTGGAGTCTCCATGAGTTGAACACCATCTGGGTTCTCCTGGGTTATACTCTGGTTTCTCTTCAGAATGAATAAATCTTTTGCATTTTAATAAAGATTTTTGTGGTGAAGAATGACCATGAGTTTGGGTGAAATTTTTGATGCTTGGCAAATGCTGGGCTTCTTTGATTTGGAAAGACACGCAGGTGGTGGTGGTTGTTAACTTGGCCTAGAAAATGGTTTTTTGGTCTTGATCCACCTACTCATATATTTACCCCCAATTCCATGGCCGTGCGCCTTATATTGTTCTTATGAAGCCGATTGTTATGTGTGACTGCTGATTCCCGCCTAATGTACCTGCACAGACATGCAAATTAGGATGGCTTGGAGTCTCCATGAGTTGAACACCATCTGTGTTCTATTGGTTTATACTCTGGTTTCTCTTTGGAATGAATAAATCTTTTGCATTTTAATAAAGATTTTTGTGGTGAGGAATGACCATGAGTTTTGGTGAAATTTTTGATGCCTGGCAAATGCTGGGCTTCCTTGGTGAAAAATAGCTTGTGTTTCTTTGATTTGGAAAGATACACAGATGGTGTTGTTGGTGGTGGTTAACTTGGCCTAGAAAATGATTTTATGGTCTTGATTCACCTACGCATATATTTACCCCCTAATTCCATGGACGTGCGCCTTATATTGTTCTGATGAAGCCGATTGTTATGCGTGACTGCTGATTCCCGCCTAATGTACCTGCACAGACATGCAAATTAGGATGGCTTGGAGTCTCCATGAGTTGAACACCATCTGTGTTCTCTTGGTTTATACTCTGGTTTCTCTTCGGAATGAATAAATCTTTTGCATTTTAATAAAGATTTTTGTGGTGAGGAATGACCATGAGTTTTGGTGAAATTTTTGATGCCTGGCAAATGCTGGGCTTCCTTGGTGAAAAATAGCTTGTGTTCCTTTGATTTGGAAAGACACACAGGTGGTGGTGGTTAACTTGGCCTAGAAAATGGTTTTATGGTCTTGATCCACCTACTCATATATTTACCCCCAATTCCATGGCCGTGCACCTTATATTGTTCTGATGAAGCCGATTGTTATGCGTGCCTGCTGATTCCCGCCTAATGTACCTGCACAGACATGCAAATTAGGATGGAATTGAGTCTCCATGAGTTGAACACCATCTGTGTTCTGTCGGGTTATACTCTGGTTTCTATTCAGAATGGATAAGTCTATTGCCTTTTATTAATGATTTTTGTGGTGAGGAATGACCATGAGTTGTGGTGATAATTTTGATGCTTGGCTAATGCTGGGCTTCCTTGGTGAAAAATAGCTTGTGTTTCTTCGATTTGGAAAGATACACAGATGGTGTTGTTGGTGGTGGTTAACTTGGCCTAGAAAATGGTTTTATGGTCTTGATCCACCTACGCATATATTTACCACTAATTCCATGGGTGTGCGCCTTATATTGTTCTTATGAAGCCGATTGTTATGCGTGACTGCTGATTCCCGCCTAATGTACCTGCACAGACATGCAAATTAGGATGGCTTGGAGTCTCCATGAGTTGAACACCATCTGTGTTCTCTTGGGTTATACTCTGGTTTCTCTTTGGAATGAATAAATCTTTTGCATTTTAATAAGGATTTTTGTGGTGAAGAATGACCATGAGTTTGGGTGAAATTTTTGATGCCTGGCAAATGCTGGGCTTCTTTGGTGAAAAATAGCTTGTGTTCCTTTGATTTGGAAAGACACACAGGTGGTGGTGGTTGTTAACTTGGCCTAGAAAGTGGTTTTATGGTCTTGATCCACCTACTCATATATTTACCCCTAATTCCATGGACGTGCGCCTTATATTGTTCTGATGAAGCCGATTGTTATGCGTGACTGCTGATTCCCGCCTAATGTACCTGCACAGACATGCAAATTAGGATGGCTTGGAGTCTCCATGAGTTGAACACCATATGTGTTCTCCTGGGTTATACTCTGGTTTCTCTTCGGAATGAATAAATCTTTTGCATTTTAATAAAGATTTTTGTGGTGAAGAATCACCATGAGTTTGGGTGACATTTTTGATGCCTGGCAAATGCTGGGCTTCTTTGGTGAAAAATAGCTTGTGTTCCTTTGATTTGGAAAGACACATAGGTGGTGGTGGTTGTTAACTTGGCCTAGAAAATGATTTTATGGTCTTGATCCACCTACGCATATATTTACCCCTAATTCCATGGACGTGCGCCTTATATTGTTCTGATGAAGCCGATTGTTATGCGTGACTGCTGATTCACGCATAATGTACCTGTACAGACATGCAAATTAGGATGGCTTGGAGTCTCCATGAGTTGAACACCATCTGGGTTCTCCTGGGTTATACTCTGGTTTCTCTTCGGAATGAATAAATCTTTTGCATTTTAATAAAGATTTTTGTGGTGAAGAATCACCATGAGTTTGGGTGAAATTTTTGATGCCTGGCAAATGCTGGGCTTCTTTGGTGAAAAATAGCTTGTGTTCTTTTGATTTGGAAAGACACACAGATGGTGTTGTTGGTGGTGGTTAACTTGGCCTAGAAAATGATTTTATGGTCTTGATCCACCTACGCATATATTTACCCCCTAATTCCATGGACGTGCGCCTTATATTGTTCTGATGAAGCCGATTGTTATGCGTGACTGCTGATTCCCGCATAATGTACCTGCACAGACATGCAAATTAGGATGGCTTGGAGTCTCCATGAGTTGAACACCATCTGTGTTCTCTTGGGTTATACTCTGGTTTCTCTTTGGAATGAATAAATCTTTTGCATTTTAATAAAGATTTTTGTGGTGAGGAATGACCATGAGTTTTGGTGAAATTTTTGATGCCTGGCAAATGCTGGGCTTCCTTGGTGAAAAATAGCTTGTGTTTCTTTGATTTGGAAAGATACACAGATGGTGTTGTTGGTGGTGGTTAACTTGGCCTAGAAAATGATTTTATGGTCTTGATCCACCTACGCATATATTTACCCCTAATTCCATGGACGTGCGCCTTATATTGTTCTGATGAAGCCGATTGTTATGCTTGACTGCTGATTCCCGCATAATGTACCTGCACAGACATGCAAATTAGGATGGCTTGGAGTCTCCATGAGTTGAACACCATTTGTGTTCTCCTGGGTTATACTCTGGTTTCTCTTCTGAATGAATAAATCTTTTGCATTTTAATAAAGATTTTTGTGGTGAAGAATGACCATGAGTTTGGGTGAAATTTTTGATGCCTGGCAAATGCTGGGCTTTCTTGGTGAAAAATAGCTTGTGTTTCTTTGATTTGGAAAGATACACAGATGGTGTTGTTGGTGGTGGTGGTGGTTAACTTGGCCTAGAAAATGATTTTATGGTCTTGATCCACCTATGCATATATTTACCCCTAATTCCATGGACGTGCGCCTTATATTGTTCTGATGAAGCCGATTGTTATGCGTGACTGCTGATTCCCGCCTAATGTACCTGCACAGACATGCAAATTAGGATGGCTTGGAGTCTCCATGAGTTGAACACCATCTGTGTTCTCTTGGGTTATACTCTGGTTTCTCTTTGGAATGAATAAATCTTTTGCGTTTTAATAAAGATTTTTGTGGTGAAGATTGACCATGAGTTTGGGTGAAATTTTTGATGCCTGGCAAATGCTGGGCTTCTTTGGTGAAAAATAGCTTGTGTTCCTTTGATTTGGAAAGACACACAGGTGGTGGTGGTTGTTAACTTGGCCTAGAAAATGGTTTTATGGTCTTGATCCACCTACTCATATATTTACCCCTAATTCCATTGACGTGCGCCTTATATTGTTCTGATGAAGCCGATTGTTATGCGTGACTGCTGATTCCCGCCTAATGTACCTGCACAGACATGCAAATTAGGATGGCTTGGAGTCTCCATGAGTTGAACACCATCTGTGTTCTCCTGGGTTAAACTCTGGTTTCTCTTCAGAATGAATAAATCTTTTGCATTTTAATAAAGATTTTTGTGGTGAGGAATGACCATGAGTTTTGGTGAAATTTTTGATGCCTGGCAAATGCTGGGCTTCCTTGGTGAACAATAGATGGTGTTCCTTTGATTTGGAAAGACACACAGGTGGTGGTGGTGGTGGTGGTTAACTTGGCCTAGAAAATGATTTTATGGTCTTGATCCACCTACGCATATATTTACCCCTAATTCCATGGACGTGTACCTTATATTGTTCTGATGAAGCCGATTGTTATGCGTGACTGCTGATTACCGCCTAATGTACCTGCACAGACATGCAAATTAGGATGGCTTGGAGTCTCCATGAGTTGAACACCATCTGTGTTCTCTTGGGTTATACTCTGGTTTCTCTTTGGAATGAATAAATATTTTGCATTTTAATAAAGATTTTTGTGGTGAGGAATGACCATGAGTTTTGGTGAAATTTTTGATGCCTGGCAAATGCTGGGCTTCCTTGGTGAAAAATAGCTTGTGTTTCTTTGATTTGGAAAGATACACAGATGGTGTTGTTGGTGGTGGTTAACTTGGCCTAGAAAATGATTTTATGGTCTTGATCCACCTACGCATATATTTACCCCTAATTCCATGGACGTGCGCCTTATATTGTTCTGATGAAGCCGATTGTTATGCGTGACTGCTGATTCCCGCCTAATGTACCTGCACAGACATGCAAATTAGGATGGCTTGGAGTCTCCGTGAGTTTAACACCATCTGTGTTCTCCTGGGTTATACTCTGGTTTCTCTTCAGAATGAATAAATCTTTTGCATTTTAATAAAGATTTTTGTGGAGAAGAATGACCATGAGTTTGGGTGAAATTTTTGATGCCTGGCAAATGCTGGGCTTCCTTGGTGAAAAATAGCTTGTGTTTCTTTGATTTGGAAAGATACACAGATGGTGTTAGTGGTGGTGGTGGTTAACTTGGCCTAGAAAATGATTTTATGGTCTTGATCCACCTACGCATATATTTACCCCTAATTCCATGGACGTGCGCCTTATATTGTTCTGATGAAGCCGATTGTTATGTGTGACTGCTGATTCCCGCCTAATGTACCTGCACAGACATGCAAATTAGGATGGCTTGGAGTCTCCATGAGTTGAACACCATCTGTGTTCTCTTGGGTTATACTCTGGTTTCTCTTTGGAATGAATAAATCTTTTGCATTTTAATAAAGATTTTTGTGGTGAGGAATGACCATGAGTTTTGGTGAAATTTTTGATGCCTGGCAAATGCTGGGCTTCCTTGGTGAAAAATAGCTTGTGTTTCTTTGATTTGGAAAGATACACAGATAGTGTTGTTGGTGGTGGTTAACTTGGCCTAGAAAATGATTTTATGGTCTTGATCCACCTACGCATATATTTACCCCTAATTCCATGGACGTGCGCCTTATATTGTTCTGATGAAGCCGATTGTTATGTGTGACTGCTGATTCCCGCCTAATGTACCTGCACAGACATGCAAATTAGGATGGCCTGGAGTCTCCGTGAGTTTAACACCATCTGTGTTCTCCTGGGTTATACTCTGGTTTCTCTTCAGAATGAATAAATCTTTTGTATTTTAACAAAGATTTTTGTGGTGAAGAATGACCATGAGTTTGGGTGAAATTTTTGATGCCTGGCAAATGCTGGGCTTCCTTGGTGAAAAATAGCGTGTGTTTCTTTGATTTGGAAAGATACACAGATGGTGTTGGTGGTGGTGGTGGTGGTTAACTTGGCCTAGAAAATGATTTTATGGTCTTGATCCACCTATGCATATATTTACCCCTAATTCCATGGACGTGCGCCTTATATTGTTCTGATGAAGCCGATTGTTATGCGTGACTGCTGATTCCCGCCTAATGTACCTGCACAGACATGCAAATTATGATGGCTTGGAGTCTCCATGAGTTGAACACCATCTGTGTTCTCCTGGGTTATACTCTGGTTTCTCTTTGGAATGAATAAATCTTTTGCATTTTAATAAAGATTTTTGTGGTGAAGAATGACCATGAGTTTGGGTGACATTTTTGATGCCTGGCAAATGCTGGGCTTCTTTGGTGAAAAATAGCTTGTGTTCCTTTGATTTGGAAAGACACACAGGTGGTGGTGGTTGTTAACTTGGCCTAGAAAATGATTTTATGGTCTTGATCCACCTACGCATATATTTACCCCTAATTCCATGGACGTGCGCCTTATATTGTTCTGATGAAGCCGATTGTAATGCGTGACTGCTGATTCCCGCATAATGTACCTGTACAGACATGCAAATTAGGATGGCTTGGAGTCTCCATGAGTTGAACACCATCTGTGTTCTCCTGGGTTATACTCTGGTTTCTCTTTAGAATGAATAAATCTTTTGCATTTTAATAAAGATTTTTGTGGTGAGGAATGACCATGAGTTTTGGTGAAATTTTTGATGCCTGGCAAATGCTGGGCTTCCTTGGTGAAAAATAGCTTGTGTTTCTTTGATTTGGAAAGATACACAGATGGTGTTGGTGGTGGTTAACTTGGCCTAGAAAATGATTTTATGGTCTTGATCCACCTACGCATATATTTACCCCTAATTCCATGGACGTGCGCCTTATATTGTTCTGATGAAGCCGATTGTTATGCGTGACTGCTGATTCCCGCCTAATGTACCTGCACAGACATGCAAATTAGGAAGGCCTGGAGTCTCCGTGAGTTTAACACCATCTGTGTTCTCCTGGGTTATACTCTGGTTTCTCTTCAGAATGAATAAATCTTTTGCATTTTAATAAAGATTTTTGTGGTGAAGAATGACCATGAGTTTGGGTGAAATTTTTGATGCCTGGCAAATGCTGGGCTTCCTTGGTGAAAAATAGCTTGTGTTTCTTTGATTTGGAAAGATACACAGATGGTGGTGGTGGTGGTGGTTAACTTGGCCTAGAAAATGATTTTATGGTCTTGATCAACCTACGCATATATTTACACCTAATTCCATGGACGTGCACCTTATAGTGTTCTGATGAAGCCGATTGTTATGCGTGACTGTTGATTCCTGCCTAATGTACCTGAACAGACATGCAAATTAGGATGGCTTGGAGTCTCCATGAGTTGAACACCATCTGTGTTCTCCTGGGTTATACTCTGGTTTCTCTTTGGAATGAATAAATCTTTTGCATTTTAATAAAGATTTTTGTGGTGAGGAATGATCATGAGTTTTGGTGAAATTTTTGATGCCTGGCAAATGCTGGGTTTCCTTGGTGAAAAATAGCTTGTGTTTCTTTGATTTGGAAAGATACACAGATGGTGTTGTTGTTGGTGGTGGTGGTGGTTAGCTTGGCCTAGAAAATGATTTTATGGTCTTGATCCACCTATGCATATATTTACCCCTAATTCCATGGACGTGCGCCTTATATTGTACTGATGAAGCCGATTGTTATGCGTGACTGCTGATTCCCGCCTAATGTACCTGCACAGACATGCAAATTATGATGGCTTGGAGTCTCCATGAGTTGAACACCATCTGTGTTCTCCTGGGTTATACTCTGGTTTCTCTTTGGAATGAATAAATCTTTTGCATTTTAATAAAGATTTTTGTGGTGAAGAATGACCATGAGTATGGGTGACATTTTTGATGCCTGGCAAATGCTGGGCTTCTTTGGTGAAAAATAGCTTGTGTTCCTTTGATTTGGAAAGACACACAGGTGGTGGTGGTTGTTAACTTGGCCTAGAAAATGATTTTATGGTCTTGATCCACCTACGCATATATTTACCCCTAATTCCATGGACGTGCGCCTTATATTGTTCTGATGAAGCCGATTGTTATGCGTGACTGCTGATTCCCGCATAATGTACCTGTACAGACATGCAAATTAGGATGGCTTGGAGTCTCCATGAGTTGAACACCATCTGTGTTCTCCTGGGTTATACTCTGGTTTCTCTTTGGAATGAATAAGTCGTTTGCATTTTAATAAAGATTTTTGTGGTGAAGAATGACCATGAGTTTGGGTGAAATTTTTGATGCCTGGCAAATGCTGGGCTTCTTTGGTGAAAAATAGCTTGTGTTCCTTTGATTTGGAAAGACACACAGGTGGTGGTGGTGGTTGTTAACTTGGCCTAGAAAATGGTTTTTTGGTCTTGATCCACCTACTCATATATTTACCCCCAATTCCATGGCCGTGCGCCTTATATTGTTCTTATGAAGCCGATTGTTATGCGTGACTGCTGATTCCCGCCTAACGTACCTGCACAGACATGCAAATTAGGATGGCTTGGAGTCTCCATGAGTTGAACACCATCTGTGTTCTATTGGTTTATACTCTGGTTTCTCTTTGGAATGAATAAATCTTTTGCATTTTAATAAAGATTTTTGTGGTGAGGAATGACCATGAGTTTTGGTGAAATTTTTGATGCCTGGCAAATGCTGGGCTTCCTTGGTGAAAAATAGCTTGTGTTTCTTTGATTTGGAAAGATACACAGATGGTGTTGTTGGTGGTGGTTAACTTGGCCTAGAAAATGATTTTATGGTCTTGATCCACCTACGCATATATTTACCCCCTAATTCCATGGACGTGCGCCTTATATTGTTCTGATGAAGCCGATTGTTATGCGTGACTGCTGATTCCCGCATAATGTACCTGCACAGACATGCAAATTAGGATGGCTTGGAGTCTCCATGAGTTGAACACCATCTGTGTTCTCTTGGTTTATACTCTGGTTTCTCTTTGGAATGAATAAATCTTTTGCATTTTAATAAAGATTTTTGTGGTGAGGAATGACCATGAGTTTTGGTGAAATTTTTGATGCCTGGCAAATGCTGGGCTTCCTTGGTGAAAAATAGCTTGTGTTTCTTTGATTTGGAAAGATACACAGATGGTGTTGTTGGTGGTGGTTAACTTGGCCTAGAAAATGATTTTATGGTCTTGATCCACCTATGCATATATTTACCCCTAATTCCATGGACGTGCGCCTTATATTGTTCTGATGAAGCCGATTGTTATGCGTGACTGCTGATTCCCGCCTAATGTACCTGCACAGACATGCAAATTAGGATGGCTTGGAGTCTCCATGAGTTGAACACCATCTGTGTTCTTTTGGGTTATACTCTGGTTTCTCTTTGGAATGAATAAATCTTTTGCATTTTAATAAAGATTTTTTGTGGTGAAGAATGACCATGAGTTTGGGTGAAATTTTTGATGCCTGGCAAATGCTGGGCTTCTTTGGTGAAAAATAGCTTGTGTTCCTTTGATTTGGAAAGGCACACAGGTGGTGGTGGTTGTTAACTTGGCCTAGAAAATGGTTTTATGGTCTTGATCCACCTACTCATATATTTACCCCTAATTCCATTGACGTGCGCCTTATATTGTTCTGATGAAGCCGATTGTTATGCGTGACTGCTGATTCCCGCCTAATGTACCTGTACAGACATGAAAATTAGGATGGCTTGGAGTCTCCATGAGTTGAACACCATCTGTGTTCTCCTGGGTTAAACTCTGGTTTCTCTTCAGAATGAATAAATCTTTTGCATTTTAATAAAGATATTTGTGGTGAGGAATCACCATGAGTTTTGGTGAAATTTTTGATGCCTGGCAAATGCTGGGCTTCCTTGGTGAAAAATAGCTTGTGTTTCTTTGATTTGGAAAGATACACAGATGGTGTTGTTGGTGGTGGTTAACTTGGCCTTGAAAATGATTTTATGGTCTTGATCCACCTATGCATATATTTACCTCTAATTCCATGGACGTGCGCCTTATATTGTTCTGATGAAGCCGATTGTTATGCGTGACTGCTGATTCCCGCCTAATGTACCTGCACAGACATGCAAATTAGGATGGCTTGGAGTCTCCGTGAGTTTAACACCATCTGTGTTCTCCTGGGTTATACTCTGGTTTCTCTTCAGAATGAATAAATCTTTTGCATTTTAATAAAGATTTTTGTGGTGAAGAATGACCATGAGTTTGGCTGAAATTTTTGATGCCTGGCAAATGCTGGGCTTCCTTGGTGAAAAATAGCTTGTGTTTCTTTGATTTGGAAAGATACACAGATGGTGTTGGTGTTGGTGGTGGTGGTGGTTAACTTGGCCTAGAAAATGATTTTATGGTCTTGATCCACCTACGCATATATTTACCCCTAATTCCATGGACGTGCGCCTTATATTGTTCTGATGAAGCCGATTGTTATGTGTGACTGCTGATTCCCGCCTAATGTACCTGCACAGACATGCAAATTAGGATGGCTTGGAGTCTCCATGAGTGGAACACCATCTGTGTTCTCTTGGGTTATACTCTGGTTTCTCTTTGGAATGAATAAATCTTTTGCATTTTAATAAAGATTTTTGTGGTGAGGAATGACCATGAGTTTTGGTGAAATTTTTGATGCCTGGCAAATGCTGGGCTTCCTTGGTGAAAAATAGCTTGTGTTTCTTTGATTTGGAAAGATACACAGATGGTGTTGTTGGTGGTGGTTAACTTGGCCTAGAAAATGATTTTATGGTCTTGATCCACCTACGCATATATTTACCCCTAATTCCATGGACGTGCGCCTTATATTGTTCTGATGAAGCCGATTGTTATGTGTGACTGCTGATTCCCGCCTAATGTACCTGCACAGACATGCAAATTAGGATGGCCTGGAGTCTCCGTGAGTTTAACACCATCTGTGTTCTCCTGGGTTATACTCTGGTTTCTCTTCAGAATGAATAAATCTTTTGTATTTTAACAAAGATTTTTGTGGTGAAGAATGACCATGAGTTTGGGTGAAATTTTTGATGCCTGGCAAATGCTGGGCTTCCTTGGTGAAAAATAGCGTGTGTTTCTTTGATTTGGAAAGATACACAGATGGTGTTGGTGGTGGTGGTGGTGGTTAACTTGGCCTAGAAAATGATTTTATGGTCTTGATCCACCTACGCATATATTTACACCTAATTCCATGGACGTGCACCTTATATTGTTCTGATGAAGTCGATTGTTATGCGTGACTGCTGATTCCCGCCTAATGTACCTGAACAGACATGCAAATTAGGATGGCTTGGAGTCTCCATGAGTTGAACACCATCTGTGTTCTCCTGGGTTATACTCTGGTTTCTCTTTGGAATGAATAAATGTTTTGCATTTTAATAAAGATTTTTGTGGTGAGGAATGACCATGAGTTTTGGTGAAATTTTTGATGCCTGGCAAATGCTGGGCTTCCTTGGTGAAAAATAGCTTGTGTTTCTTTGATTTGGAAAGATACACAGATGGTGTTGTTGGTGGTGGTTAACTTGGCCTAGAAAATGATTTTATGGTCTTGATCCACCTACGCATATATTTACCCCTAATTCCATGGACGTGCACCTTATATTGTTCTGATGAAGCCGATTGTTATGCGTGACTGCTGATTCCCGCCTAATGTACCTGCACAGACATGCAAATTATGATGGCTTGGAGTCTCCATGAGTTGAACACCATCTGTGTTCTCCTGGGTTATACTCTGGTTTCTCTTTGGAATGAATAAATCTTTTGCATTTTAATAAAGATTTTTGTGGTGAAGAATGACCATGAGTATGGGTGACATTTTTGATGCCTGGCAAATGCTGGGCTTCTTTGGTGAAAAATAGCTTGTGTTCCTTTGATTTGGAAAGACACACAGGTGGTGGTGGTTGTTGTTAACTTGGCCTAGAAAATGATTTTATGGTCTTGATCCACCTACGCATATATTTACCCCTAATTCCATGGACGTGCGCCTTATATTGTTCTGATGAAGCCGATTGTTATGCGTGACTGCTGATTCCCGCATAATGTACCTGTACAGACATGCAAATTAGGATGGCTTGGAGTCTCCATGAGTTGAACACCATCTGGGTTCTCCTGGGTTATACTCTGGTTTCTCTTTGGAATGAATAAGTCGTTTGCATTTTAATAAAGATTTTTGTGGTGAAGAATGACCATGAGTTTGGGTGAAATTTTTGATGCCTGGCAAATGCTGGGCTTCTTTGGTGAAAAATAGCTTGTGTTCCTTTGATTTGGAAAGACACACAGGTGGTGGTGGTGGTTGTTAACTTGGCCTAGAAAATGTTTTTTTGGTCTTGATCCACCTACTCATATATTTACCCCCAATTCCATGGCCGTGCGCCTTATATTGTTCTTATGAAGCCGATTTTTATGCGTGACTGCTGATTCCCGCCTAACGTACCTGCACAGACATGCAAATTAGGATGGCTTGGAGTCTCCATGAGTTGAACACCATCTGTGTTCTATTGGTTTATACTCTGGTTTCTCTTTGGAATGAATAAATCTTTTGCATTTTAATAAAGATTTTTGTGGTGAGGAATGACCATGAGTTTTGGTGAAATTTTTGATGCCTGGCAAATGCTGGGCTTCCTTGGTGAAAAATAGCTTGTGTTTCTTTGATTTGGAAAGATACACAGATGGTGTTGTTGGTGGTGGTTAACTTGGCCTAGAAAATGATTTTATGGTCTTGATCCACCTACGCATATATTTACCCCCTAATTCCATGGACGTGCGCCTTATATTGTTCTGATGAAGCCGATTGTTATGCGTGACTGCTGATTCCCGCATAATGTACCTGCACAGACATGCAAATTAGGATGGCTTGGAGTCTCCATGAGTTGAACACCATCTGTGTTCTCTTGGTTTATACTCTGGTTTCTCTTTGGAATGAATAAATCTTTTGCATTTTAATAAAGATTTTTGTGGTGAGGAATGACCATGAGTTTTGGTGAAATTTTTGATGCCTGGCAAATGCTGGGCTTCCTTGGTGAAAAATAGCTTGTGTTTCTTTGATTTGGAAAGATACACAGATGGTGTTGTTGGTGGTGGTTAACTTGGCCTAGAAAATGATTTTATGGTCTTGATCCACCTATGCATATATTTACCCCTAATTCCATGGACGTGCGCCTTATATTGTTCTGATGAAGCCGATTGTTATGCGTGACTGCTGATTCCCGCCTAATGTACCTGCACAGACATGCAAATTAGGATGGCTTGGAGTCTCCATGAGTTGAACACCATCTGTGTTCTTTTGGGTTATACTCTGGTTTCTCTTTGGAATGAATAAATCTTTTGCATTTTAATAAAGATTTTTGTGGTGAAGAATGACCATGAGTTTGGGTGAAATTTTTGATGCCTGGCAAATGCTGGGCTTCTTTGGTGAAAAATAGCTTGTGTTCCTTTGATTTGGAAAGGCACACAGGTGGTGGTGGTTGTTAACTTGGCCTAGAAAATGGTTTTATGGTCTTGATCCACCTACTCATATATTTACCCCTAATTCCATTGACGTGCGCCTTATATTGTTCTGATGAAGCCGATTGTTATGCGTGACTGCTGATTCCCGCCTAATGTACCTGTACAGACATGAAAATTAGGATGGCTTGGAGTCTCCATGAGTTGAACACCATCTGTGTTCTCCTGGGTTAAACTCTGGTTTCTCTTCAGAATGAATAAATCTTTTGCATTTTAATAAAGATATTTGTGGTGAGGAATCACCATGAGTTTTTGGTGAAAATTTTTTGATT